>CM019182.2:15031519-15507904 GCA_009739505.2 Apolygus lucorum
CTCAAATTTCAGCTTCCTGCGTTAAATAGGATTGAAAATGGCTTCGGAGCTCACTCAGCTGATCAGTGATCTGAAGAGTGAAGAAGATCTCTTCGAATGCTGGAGACGCCTGGAAGAGCACTTCCATTCAATAGGATTGAAAATGGCATCGGAGCTCACTCAGCTGATCAGTGATCTGAAGAGTGAAGAAGATCTCCTCGAATGCTGGAGACGCCTGGAAGAGCACTTGCATTCAATAGGAGTAAAAAGGGCTTTGGAGCTCACTCAGCTGATCAGTGATCTGAAGAGTGAAGAAGATCTCCTCGAATGCTGGAGACGCCTGAAAGGGCACTTCCATTCAAAAGGATTGAAAATGGCTTCGGAGCTCACTCAGCTGATCAGTGATCTGAAGAGTGAAGAAGCCTTTGAGCAATGATTTGCAGCGTTTTTTACCCACCAACATTTTTTTTACCTACCAACTTTTTTTTACCTACCAGCTAGGTACTACCTACCACACCATACTGGCTTCACACCTTCACAATCAAGTTTATTAGAAAGAACTAAACGCTTCACACTCGATTGGAAAAATAGAAAGCTTCATAAGGAAATTTGATTACTGGTTACGCAGAAGGCAAAACTGTATACAAATCGAAGAAATGAACAGCGATCGCATTTTAGTCCGATAAAATTTGAATGGAGATTAGACCTCTTTTGCGATTCACACTCATGATTCTGTTTTATCGAAGGAAAACCTTCAAGTACTCGTAGGGACCGAACGGTTGTCCTACAGAGCTCCGGGTGGTCTCAAAAATTTTTAAAAATTCAATACTATTTAAAATTGGTGAAAAAACAATACCTTTATTTCGAGAGTTTTCGAGCTAGGGCACTCTTGAAAATTTCAACCCTTAATTTTCACCCCTTAGAAGTGACCTACATCAACCAAAAGCTTCGCGGCACAACTAGACCCCAAATGGAGCCCATGTACCAAATTTGAACGAAATCGGTCCAGTGTTGCTAAGAAAAGTGCCGCGTACGGCGTACGGCGTACGGCGGACGGACGGAAATTTTTTATTCGATTTTCGTATTCTACGTACCTTGAAACGTAAAACATCAAATTTTGAGGGGGGGTTAAACTTTTTTTTTTCTTGCTCGATTCCAAAGGCTTATTATTGAAAATAATAAACCAAAATCAAAAAAATCCATATCACCAACCATCGATCGCATTTCGGTCAGCTCTAATTTTAACGGAGATTAGGCCTCTTTTGCGATTCACACTCGTGTTTCGATTTATATATATAAGTTAAGTATCACGATTGAGGAAACGAGTTTTTTAAAAACAACTTTAATTTTCCAAAGATACAAATATTTACAAAGAGAGAACTTAGACGAACGAACTACACGACAGCAAGGGCGAGTCAAGACTGCCCGTACAATCTCTTGCCTCCGCGGGGCTCGCAGAGCCCTAAGCGGGGTTTTTCCTAGGATCTGCAATAATAAGGAGCACTCAGCATTAATTACATACTTAACTTATATATATTTCAATTTAAACCCTAAAATTTTGTAGGGAGCGAACGGTTTGTCCTACAGAGCTCCGCGGTGGTCTCAAAAAATTCTAAAACTTCTATAAAATCCTAAATTGAAGGAAAACAATACTTATATCGAAATTTTTTGAGTTAGGGCGTTTTCAAAATTTTAAAATTGATTTTGAAACCCTTAGAACTGACCTACATCAACCAAAAGCTTCGGGGCACAACTAGACCCCAAATGGAGCCTACATACCAAATTTCATCAAAATCGGTCAATGCTAAGTGGCAAAAGTGCCGCGTACGGCGGACGGACGGCCAAATTTTTATTCGATTTTTGGATTCTACGTACCTTGAAACGTAAACCATCAAATTTTGAGGGGGTGTTAAAATTTTTTTTTCTTGGTCGATTCCAAAGGTTCATTATTGAAAATAATAAACCAAAAAGATAATCTCAAAACTTCAATCTACAAGTACCTACCTACCTACCACTAACATCCGATTTTATTAGTTAAATTAGTTTTTGATTTCAGGTACCTTTGTTTACGCTGGCTACCTTCATGTCGCTTCTCACTTGAACTTATTTCATTACGGAGATCACTTGATGGATATTAGTATGGGGAGTATGAAATTGCTTGTTAAAATCGCAGTGAAATGTTTCAGCACCGTTTGTCGTTCTCAGCTTATTCTCTGATGGAGCTGATGCCCAAAGTTGCGGGGGAAACAGTCCTCTTCAATGTAAAATGACTGACCTAATCAGAGAATGTCCCATTTGATTCGGGAGACCAAAACATGCCTTGATCCCAAATACTGCTCTTTTAACACAGAATGTATTTTTACGGAGCTTCCTCGTTTGGTAAACTTGTCCTTTGATACCATGTCCCGCACTACCATGTCCTTTGATACCGGTGATAATTGAAAAACGGTGATATTTTTCAAAGAAATTGGTGTCTCGGAGTCTCGGTGCGCGCCCGCCCGCCCCCTTTCAGCCCCCCCCTCCCACTGTCCAACCCCGTCAGCGGGCGAGCTCCGAGACGCCAATTTCTTTGAAAAATATCATCGTTTTTTCGCATAAAAATTCAATTTTCTCAAAAAATGTCCTTCTCAACAAACAAAAATGACTGTATCATTGGAAAGCTGAGAAAACGTAGATTTTTTTTTTCCGTCAAGAAGAACGGCTGGGAAAACGAAAATGGTGGTTTAAAATGCCATTGAAATTTTTGAAGAAATGTAGAAATCGAAAAAGTTTAACTTTGGGCTCAAAACACTCCTCCCAGAAGCTATTTTAAAAAACGGTCTGATATAATTTTTATAGGAAATTCAATGCTCTTTCCAACAGTACCCTTATTTCTAATGTTTGAGTGTAATTCAAGGGAGTTATGGCCGTTTTAATGGTGTAAGGTCGAAAACACGAAAAAAATCTTAAGAGTCAAAAAAGGCGGATTTTAAGGGGGTTAAAAGAAAATCTCTATGAGACATTTTCTGTTGCAAATTAGTTGTAGAATCGATACTTAAAGTATTAGCATAACAAACTTGGACACCCTGTATTTATACATACATATTTATACAATTTAATTGTCGTCGAAAGACAGACAAACTCTCCTGGGCAATGCAAGGGTAGAAAAAATGGTTTGTGACCCTGAAAATCCTCTCTTGGGTGTACATATTATGATATTACATAATGATAGTCAGCAGGGCCTTGAGAAATATGGAAAAGTAAATTTCCTTCTGAATGGCATATTTAAACGTATCAAATTTGATGATGGTAGCACCATTTGACTGTAATCAGATGAGGATTGACTGACCGACAAAGAGATATACAAAAAAATATGTATTGGTACATACCAACATGACAATTTGAACAGAGTTGGACTGTATTTATATAAGTACTCAAAATATATTAATATAATATACAGATCCCCTGCACCCCCAGATGCTTTTGCTTAAGTCTACGGCTAAAATTCAAGAAACATGAATATGCTTCAGCCTAGAACGTCAATTATCGATCAGCCATCGATCCAGGAAGTTAATTATCGATCGGTGAAATTGAACCAGCATCTGAGGACGATGTTCCGTCCCCGTCACATTAATTCATAAAGTCACGTCACGTCAATTCATAATTTCGTAACTTTCTTCCTTTCGCTCTCATTCGTCCTGCATTATTTATTAAAGTTCATAATATTTGCATTATTGATTTTTCTTGTCATAGTATTATGAGTGTATATTATACCAGGTCGCTAGTGGACATCACTCCCTAGTAATGGAAGTTCATCGGTATCGCGCTACTTTCGGCAGTTAGGTCCCGGCTAAAGCATATTCATGCTAAAATCTTAGATACCGTTTCTAATCATCTTTCGATGATTGATGATTTTCCGAGAAGAAAATCAGAAGAAGATCATAGATGACGTACAAAATTTATCTAAAGATGAGATAATTAGATTATCTTTTATCTGTCATCTATCAAGTATCAGTAATGTTTAGATGAGATTATTTTCAATGAACCAAAATTGGGTAAAACTAGACTGGAAATCTGCCTAGTAGAACGCCGCCAACCAAACCTTTATATCTCAATCCGTTCCCGAGATATGATTTTTAATTTTTTTTTTTTTTTTTTTTGCTAAGCAAACCACATTTTGGCCATAAAAAACCCACGTTTCTTCACTTTGAAACAATGTCTTCTACTTTTGACCTCATTATCGGATTTACGCCTAAAGCACATTCATAATCAAGAACGGATCGCAATTGCAGTTTAAACATTGAACATTTTCTAAAAATTTTTCTAAAAAGTTCCTAAAATAACTTGTACGTAGGTACGTTAACTACATTTCCAATAAAAACTTGCTGAAAACTGTCTGATCTCAGGAAAACTTGCTGAAAACTGTCTAATCTCAGGAAAACTTGCAAATTTAATCAACTTTCTAATGGTAAGGTCGACTTTGCGATTTCTTGTTGATTTCAGCGAAATCACCGTCTCGGAGGCAAAAGTCCACCCCCTTCCAGCCATCTGCCTACCATCCAACCCTCAAGTCTCATGCCGATTTAATGGAAAAAACTCCGGTTTTCGCGTAAAAACTCGATTTCTCCATGAAATTGATATTCTAATTATTTTATTCCTAATATATATTGATGATCGTGACTGAAGATCCATTATCATTGACAGCTCATTATACTTTTGAGAGACCCATGTCCCAGAAATGAGAAGTCGCACAGGTACAGGAGATCTGTTCCGAGCAGGAGGGCAGTTTACCGGGAGGGCAGTTGCTCGAGGTAGTCTAGGAGGGCAGTTTAAAACCGGGGTTCGAAACTGACCCTCAAAAGTTGGAAGCAGGAAGTTTGGAGGGTAGTTTCTTGAGGTGGTCTAGGAGGGCAGTTTACCGGGAGGGCAGTCGCTCGAGATGGCCTAGGAGGGCAGTTTCAAACCGGGGTTTTAAACTGACCTAAAGAGGTAGGAGGGCAGTTTGCCGGGAGGGCAGTTGCCAAGTTCCCATACTGACTACCGACAGAGGGCGTCGGTGGTCTAGTGGACAGTGTACCCGACTGCGGTGATAAGATAAGAACCGTCATACGGGGATGCGAGTTCGAATCTGGTCGCTAGCAGAAAGTTTTCTGTCTTTTAGACGATCGGCAATCTCTCGTTCCAACCCAGGGCGGTGATGTTTGGGAAGCCATGAGCGAAATCATTAGAACAAATTCTGATCTCCCCTTAGGGAGATAGCTGATGACGTCCGCGACGCCAAGAATGGCAGTAGGACGAAAATTCAACCTGAAATGGTTGCTTACTTTACTTTACTTTTACTGCATGCGTCCCAATCTGGTTTGATTTTTTATGTTTTCGTATCGATTCAATTCTTTATGAAACTTGCATACGAGTCTGCAACACATTGGGACATTTTCATGTGTTTTTTTTTCTTATTGTATTCATTACTAGGCAGATCTCACCCGTACATTGCACGGCGGGGTGTAGGTACAGATCAATTAAATGGGCCATATGAGAAACCGCCCACCCTTGGGTACCTACTTAATTGAATTCGCGATCGTGTTGGCTCATTGTTCCGACGCCCGTGGGTACTTTATTGAATTCAAGCCAGGCTACATCACCTACCCCAGTAATACAGTTGATTGTTCTCCACGCAACACAGTGAGTCTATTTCATATATTGGTATCGCGTGAGCAAGTTTTCGTGACGATTTTTCAGTTTATGTGCCAAAGCAAAGACATGAAAATGTCAAAATGTTTTCGAATTTTTTATTTTAACAATTTTTATGCTATTGTAGATGTTTCATTTTTTATTTTTTTTTTTTTTATTCGCTCAAAGTAACTGTGGGAAAAAGCTCAACGGGAAATGCGGGGAAAAAAGACAGATGAGAAATACTTGAGTTCGGGGAGGGATGATATTTTAGAGGAATAACTCTCGCGTGTTCTCCGAGGTCTGTTCGGTTATCAGAGAAAAGGCGAGGTCTTATCAAATAGCGGCGGGGAGGGCGATCTTCATTTCCGCCACGAGACGTGGTGCCGCCCCCACGTCCCCCTCCAGTCGCCACGTCACATCCTACAGGCGAAGTGTACATAAATAATCTCCCTTCCTGATGGCGGCGTGGCGAGGGGATCTCCGAGTTGAGAAAGGAGGGCAATCAAAACCTCCCGCTAGTCTATAAACGCACCTACTAGACGTATTTTTCGTGAACAAAGAACATTCCTCGGAAGGTCTTTTTTAGGCGTTAGTACGCAACCGTCCTTGATGTGGTACTCAATTCGATTACTAATTAATCCATCAATCTGTTGTGTGACAACTGAAAACTGAGTATAACTCGAATAAACGAACAGCGATCGCATTTTGGTCAGCTGAAATTCGGCCGGAGATTCGGCCTCTCTTGCGATTCACACTCGTGTTTTTGATTTATCTCTAGTCCGACCCATAAGTTCTCGTAGAGAGCGAACGGTTTGTCCTACAGAGCTCTGTATGGTCCCTAAAAATGCAATAGTATTTCGAATCTGTGAAAAACAATACCTTTACGTTGAGAGTTTTGGTTTATTATTTTCAATAATGAACCTTTGGAATCGACCAAGAAAAAAAAATTTTAACCCCCCCTCAAAATTTGATGGTTTACGTTTCAAGGTACGTAGAATCCAAAAAATCGAATAAAAACGCAGCAAATTATTACACAATGGTTTATTATTTTTCTATATAGATCACTCGTCTGCAAAGCCACCAACCATCCAACATGAAGAAAAACATCGATTGCATTTCGGTCAGCTTTAATTTGAACGGAGATTAAGCCTCTTTTGCGATTCACAATCGTGTTTCTGATTTATCGTACGTCCAAACTTTAAATTCTCGTAGTGAGCGAACGGTTTGTCCTACAGAGCTCCGGGTGGTCTCAAAAAATTCTATAGAATCTTAAATAAAAGGGAAAAAAATACCTTTATATCAACATTTTTTGAGTTAGGGCGTTTTCAAAATTTCAAAATTGATTTTGGAACCCTTAGAAGTGACCTACATCAACCCAAATCTTCGGGGCACAACTAGAACCTAATTGAGCCTAAATACCAAATTTCATCAAAATCGATGAATGCTAAGTGGCAAAAGTGCCGGACAGCCAAATTTTTATTCGATTTTTGGATTCTACGTACCTTGAAACGTAAACCATCAAATTTTGAGGGGGTGTTAAAATATGTGTTTTCTTGGTCGATTCCGAAGGTTCATTATTGAAAATAATAAACCAAAATTTGGCCGTCCGTCCGCCGTACGCGGCACTTTTGCCACTTAGCATTGACCGATTTTAATGAAATTTGGTATTTAGGCTCAATTTAGGTTCTAGTTGTGCCCCGAAGATTTTGGTTGATGTAGGTCACTTCTAAGGGTTCCAAAATCAATTTTGAAATTTTGAAAACGCCCTAACTCAAAAAATTTTGATATAAAGGTTTTGTTTTTCCTTCAATTTGAGATTTTATAGATTTTTTAGAGACCACCCAGAACTCTGTAGGACAAACCGTTCGCTCACCACGAGAATTTAAAGTTTGGACGTACGATAAATCAGAAACACGAGTGTGAATCGCTAAAGAGGCCTAACCTCCGTTCAAATTAAAGCTGACCGAAATGCGATCGATGTTTTTCTTCATGTTGGATGGTTGGTGGCTTTGTAGACGAGTGATCTATATAAAAATAATAAACCATTGTGTAATAATTTGCAACGTTTTAGCTAGGGCACTGTTGAAAATGTAAGCCTTCAATTTTCTTTCTTAGAAGTGACCTACATCAACCAGAAGCTTCGAGGCCCAGTTAGACCCCATAATGGAACCCATATACCAAATTTCATCAAAATCGGTCCATGAGAACTAAGGGATGTGCCGCGTTGGGAGAACGGCGGACGGACGGACAAATTTTCATTCGATTTTCGGATCTACGTACCTTGAAACGTAAACAACAGATTTTGAGGGGTTTAACAATTTTTTCTCGGTCGATTACAAAGGTTCATTATTGAAAATACTAATAAATGAAAAATGTAATATAACATTCATCATATTATGATGAAATATATAATAAATGAAAAACATCTTCACGCAACCAGAGATTTCACAAGTAGCACTCATCCAGGGATCTGGAACTGTATGGCCTAGCATTGAATCTTGAAGCGCCATCGAGCCTCATGCAGCCCTCACCTCAACCTGTCGGGAGAAACTGGCGCACTTGACGCATGAATGGAGTGGAAAAGAATAAATTACTTATCAAACTTATTTATCTCTCTTTTCGTACATCAAATAACTTTTTCATCATTATGATTTTATCAGTAAAATAAATACAAACACATTTTAATAAAAAATTGACTTCCGTTTGAAATGTTAAGAGTTATTGTTATTGAAAATTTAGGAGCATTTGTAAGTAGCATAATACAGAGTGTCTACAAAACAGGTGTCATTCCTTCAAGGGATCAATTTTACATCTAATTTGCAACAAAAAATGTCTCATAGTAATTTTCGTTTAAATCCTTCTTTTCCAAGTTCCTTTAATTTTGAAGTTTTTTTTCGTGATTTTGACTTTGTGTAATTAAATTGGTAATAACTCCATCAATTTGCTGTAATAATTACGATTTGAGGAAAGAAAATTAAATTTCCTATCTCCTATCAGTTGGATTTTACGGGGAATAAAGCATCCTAAAAAGTGAACTAATTAATTTTTCGAAAACTTTTCGTTTTTCAACGCCTATGATTTCCGAATAATTCGAAATAATAAACTGTTGCGGGAAAGCCTAAAAACTGCGCCAAAGTCTCAGCTTTCCAACGGTATAATCAAAAAATATTTTACAATCGAACTTGAGGGAGAAATTCATGTTTGAACGCGGAAAACCGTGCATTTTTTTTTTTTTTTTTTTTTTCTTTCAACGAAATCGACGGTTTGACGGAGACTTGAGCGTCTACACCGCCTCCGCTCCTCCCGAGCGCCGAGTCTCCCCGCCAAACCGTCGATTTCGTTGAAAAAATTCCATATGTTTCTGCGTTCAAACATGAATTTCTCCCTCAAATTCGATTGTAAAATATTTTTTGATTCACTGTTGGAAAGCTGAGATTCCGGCGCAGTTTTTAGGCTTTCCAGCAATAGTTCATTATCTGGAAATATTTAGACATTATGGTCGTTGAAAAACGGGAAGTATTCAAAAAGTTACTAATTTCACTTTTTAGGTTGCTTTATTCCCCGTAAAATGCATCTAAAAAATTGTGTTTGGTATTAGGAAGATAGGGAATTTAATGCTCTTTCCAACGGTATCCTCAAATTGTAATTATAACATCAAATTAAAAGAATTATCACCAATTTAATGACATAAGTTAAAAAACCACGAAAACAACGTCAAAATTGATATAACTCGGGAAAGAAGCCACCAAGAAAAAATTGCTGAGACATTTTTTGTTGCAAATTAGTTGTAAAATTGACCCCTTGAATGAATGAGACTTGTTTTGTAGACACTCTGTATATGGCTTTTTGAAGAGTTCAATGGCTTTGGAACAGTATGAGGCGATTCTGGGATTTATTCTTTACCGAACCTATTTTTCTGGGCGAGAAAGGCGCTTCTGAGGCTCTAATGAAGGAAAAGAAGACCGACGATAAAGATCAATTTTCCCAGTCTCTTCCTAGCGTTTCGACGACCAGAGCTTCCTCGAGGAAGTGAACAAGCCTTTCGAATCATCGGTCGTTCCCTTATCAGCGTTATCACCTTCGAATCGTTCATGTTCAGGACAGACTGAGATGCGGAGGAATCATTTTGAAAAACTATTAAGGTACCCACAAAACCAGAAGGTTGGCACATATTTGTCGAGCGAACGGGCTTGTTGTTCACTTGTTTACCAGCCAGGCGATTTTCACGCAACGACCACCACGCAGCCATCTCATTTATATATAAATCCGACTCTACCGAAAGCTTCTCGGCAGATTTTCCTCGAAGATTTTTTTATAAAACAAAGACGATAGTAAAGATGAAAGAAGCCAAACATATTTTTTAACCGTATTTTTCCACTATAGTGACAAACATTACGTATAATTATATATTTTCAAACATGGAACAATGTTTTTCTAGAGGAAGGGATGTAAAGAAAAATTTAAAAATCAATCAGGTAATTACTGACTTTGCATAATCTGTTGTAGTTCGTTGAAGTGGACGATTAGAATGCTTTTTGTTTATTAATTTCAATAATAAGTAAACCTTCGGATTCGACCCAAACCCCCCCCCCCTCCCCCCACAAAATTTGTTGGTTTACATAGAATCCGAAAATGGAATAAAAAATTTGGTAGGTGAAAAAAAGAAAACGCTGCAAACTATTTCACAAAGGTTTATAATTTATTTTTTATTATGTACTGAATGCAAAATGTACTGAAAAAGATCACAGCTTTGCCATTGTAATTATTTATTTATTTTTTATCCACCAACCATAGGTACCTACCTAGTAGGACATTTTAGAAAATTTCAACCCTAACCACTAACCAAATGGAAATGAAGGGATTTTGATGAAATTTGGTATTTGATACTTCACCTTGGCCGAGTTGATACTTCACTTCTATGGGTTGAAAAAAAAACGCTTTTAATTATTACACATTGGTTTATTATTTTTCTATAGATCACTCGTCTGCAAAGCCACCAACCATCCAACTTGAAGAAAAACATCGATCGTATTTCGGTCAGCTAAAATTTGAACGGAGATTAGGCCTTTTTTGCGATTCACACTCGTGTTTCTGATTTATCGTACGTAAAACACCTAAATTCTCGTAGCGAGCGAACGGTTTGTCCTACAGAGTTCCGGGTGGTCTCAAAAAATTCCAAAAATTCTATGGAATTTCGAATTGAAGGAAAAACAATACCTTTAAATCAAAATTTTTTGAGTTAGGGCGTTTTCAAAATTTCAAAATTGATTTTGGAACCCTTAGAACTGACCTACAGAACCAAAATCTTCGGGGCACAACTAGATCCCAAATGGAGCCTACATACCAAATTTCATCAAAATCGGTCAATGCTAAGTGACAAAAGTGCCGCGTACGGCGGACGGACGGCCAAATTTTTATTCGATTTTTGGATTCTACGTACCTTGAAACGTAAACCATCAAATTTTGAGGGGGTGTTAAAAATTTTTTTTTCCTGGTCGATTCCAAAGGTTCATTATTGAAAATAATAAACCAAAAGGGTTTCAATTTTGTAAACGCCCTAGCTCAAACTATTTCGAAATAAAGATATTGGTCTTCCATTAATTTAAGATAGTATTGAATTTTTAGAATAGAATGAGACCCACCAGAGCTCTGTAAGACCAACCGTTCGGTCTCATACGATAAATTAGAAACACGAGTGTGCATCGCAGAAGAGGCCTAATGTCCGTTCCAATTTTAACTGACCAAAGTTCTATAAGTTAGAAAGCTGTTCGTTTCTGCGAGTTGCACTAAGGTTTGCGTCCTTAGCAACCATTGAGTGTGAAGGGTTTATTTCATCAAATTAAACTTGAATGTGAAGAGAAATTATGTTGGTACGTAGTGACAATGGCAAAGTGTTCTTTGCAGGCGAGTGATCTATCAGAAAAATAATAAACCGTTGTGTAATAATTTGCAGCGTTTTTGGTCAGGAAGTCCAAAAATGATTTATATTCATGTGAGGAACATGTAATATCAGGCGTCCATCAACACTGCGTCCCTTTCATGAAGAAAAGCGTCAATTTAAGTTGAGTTGGGAGCAATACTGGGTACAACCTTCTCATACATGTGAAGCACATAACTGATCTACAGATAGAACAAGCTCGTCACCAAGCTCTCAATCTCCATCACGAATTCCAGCCTATCTTTCGGAATTCTTTGATCAAATTCACCCGAATTTCATACTTCAACGAACATAAAACAACAACATATCTCAAGATACGCAGCAAAAACCTAATTTATACAGTCGTTTGAGGCCTTATCGTCGTTATACGCTCAACAAATGTTGAGTAAACGCCAGTACTTCATTATTCATATAAAGTAAAGTTGAAAAACTTAGATTAGGAGTACTGACGTTTGTGCAGGTCCAGGCAACAGGGAATTACACAGAACCAGAAACCGCTGAGATAGGCCATGTTGGAGTTAGGCAGTGTTGCTTCATCGTAACTTTTTGATGCAATTAGTTCTTCTGAAAAATCTGAGCGCATTAATAATTAATTAATGTTAATTATTTAATTAATTAATTAATTAATTTATTTGGCGCCAAAATTTGAATCTAGAAACACTGAGGAACTCAATTGGTCAAAAAAATGAATTTGGTGATGTTGCCAGTACACCCATATGAGTGAACTACAATATCATCAAGCTGTGCAGAATTCTTGAGGGGAACTCTCTGATAGTACCTATTCATAGAAGTCCTCAAAATGAGCAGCTTCCTAGATTCCATGATCAACGGTACACATTGAAAATTAATTTCTGTTCATCTGAAACTATGCGACAGTGTTTGAAATTTCTTGGTGTTGAGAGGAACACCTCTGAATTTCTAGTTAAAAAAATTCTGAGTTATTCTGGCGCCATTTCCTAGCACAATAATGGCACCATTACCCGTCACAACACCAATGAGATTCACAACCATTTATAAACTTTGAATAAACTGAATTAATCATCACTCACTCAACATCATCTAGATGTTGAATATAACTAAGGGTTTCGGAAACACCTACATCAGAAATAACTTATTTTGGAAAAACATAGAAAAAGCTTACTGGCTTCTGAATCTCATAACTCGAAAACACTGACTCATCTTCAACCGGTTTTATCCGCCTCAGGAGGAAGATAGGTAACTTAGCCTGCTGGTTTCACAACAATTCGTCAACAACATGACGGATTTCATCAAGTTTCCTTTGTTCATTTCATAAATACAAGTGACAAACGGGAAATTCGCCAATAGAGTTTTTTGACCAAAGATCAATTCGTTCTTTGGTTTTATTTTTTTTTTTTTCAATAATAAGCCATTGGAATAGAGCAAAAACCCCTCCCTCCTACCCTTAAAATTTGATGGTTTAGTTTCAAGGAAAGATCGACGAGAGTTTGTTTTACTACACTTTACCCAGTGCCCATTAGCTGATTTTGATGAAATTTGGTATATTAGCTCCATTTGGGGTCAAGTTGTGCCCCGAAGTTTTTGGTTATTGTAAGTCACTTCTCAAGGGGAAACATTTTTAAAATGGCCTACCTAAAAACCAAGCGATGTTGATTTTTAAACTATTTAGAATAGCGACGATTTTTGACAATTTTTTTTTTAACATTATAATAATCAAATCTTGCGTCGTGTTCCTTTTATACACTATAAGCTCATAATATTGCTTTCAACAATATCATAGGGTTCAAGTCATTTTTTGCACATGGATGATCAATAGAGAACCTCCTTCGCAAGTGAAGTGGTTGAGCGAAGGTTTGTTGGATGGGAATTGTTGCTTATTTAGTTTCCACGCCACTCAAAAATGGGGGTGCGCCTAACATTGGTTTATTATTTTCAATGATGAACCTTTGGAATCGACCAAGAAAAAAATTTGTTTAACCCCTCTCAAAATTTGTTGGTTTACGTTCCAAGGTACGTGTAATCCAAAAATCGAATAAAAATGTGCCTCCGTACGCGGCACTTTCCCCACTTAGCATTGACCGATTTTGATGAAATTTGGTGTTATATGGGCTCCTTTTGGGGTCTAGTTGTGCCCCAAAGATTTTGGTGGATGTAGGTCACTTCTAAGAGTTGAAAATGAATTTTGGAAACGCCCTAACTCAAAAAAAATGTTGTATAAAGGTACTGTTTTTCCATCAATTTAAGATAGTATAGAACTTTTAGAATTTTTGAGACCACGCGGAGCCCTGCAGGACAAACCGTTCGCTCCCCACGAGAATTTAAGATTTGGACTTACGATGAATCAGAAACACGAGTGTGAATCGCAAATGAGGCCCAATGCCCGTTCAAATGTTAGCTGACCGAAATACGATCGATGTTTTTCTTCAAGTTGGTTGGTGGCAACAATTGCAAAGTTGAGCATAACTGGAACTGAAAGATGGGCATAACTTTAGGGTTCGACTCTACAAGGTATTTCCAACAAAAATGTCTCAAAGCAATTTTCTTTTAACCCACTCAAAATTCTATTTTTTCACTTTGACGTTTTTTTTTTTTGTTTTTTCGACCTTACGGCACTGATATGGTCATAACTCCCTTATTTCTCCTGAAACATCGATTCTGACTACACCGTTAGAAAGAGCGTTAAATTCCTAAGCTACCTAGTGCAAAATCAAAATATTTCAACAATAAAATAGTTTCAAAAAATTAAGTCAAAAAGCCAACTTTACCAATTTTTCTAAACTTGAGTTCCTTCGACCAAAGCTTTGACTCTGAATCCCTGCCCATTTCGATGGGCGCTCTTCAGAGAAAACATGCTTAAATTGTCAGCTTTCCAACCGTCTATCAATTTTTCTTTTTGACATTCAAATTAGAAGAGTAAATGAAGTTTGAATGTCAAAAAACGTGTCTTTTACAAGCAAATTCAGTGTTTTATTCGGTTTATGGTCCCCCTCGATCTCAAGATGGTTCGACGATTTTGATATAATTTCCTATGTAATTTTTTACGCTAAATCAAATAGTGATACTTCCGAATGATTCCGACAGCTAGAAAGTGGATTTTTTTGAAGAAAACCTTGGTTTTCATCATTATTCGTAAATGTGGTAGTGAGCATAAAGTAACACCTTTCTACTCGACAAAAACTTCAATCAGCTAGAAATTTGGTGTTTATTGAGTAGAAAGGTGTTACTTTATGCTTACTACCTTATCTACGAATAATGCGTATTTTATGAACGAAAAACGAAGGTTATCTTCGAAAAATTCACTTTCTAGCAGTCGGAATCATTTGGAAGTATCACTATTGGATCCAGCGTATAAAATTACAAAGAAAATAATAACAAACTCGCCAAGCCGTCTTGAGATCGAGAGAGACCATAAACCGCTTGAAACACTGGATTTTCATGTAAAACACACGTTTTTTGAAACTCAAACTTCATTTACTCTTCCAATTTGAATGTTTAAAAGAAAATTGATAAACCGTTGGAAAGCTGACAATTTTAGCATGTTTTCTCCGAAGAGTGCCCCTCGAAATGGGCAAGGATTCACAGTAAAAACTTTGGTCGAAGGAAGTCAAATTTCGAAAAAATTTCAAATTTTGCTTTTTTGAAACTACTTTATTGCTGAAAGATTTTGATTTTGCACTAGGTAGCTTGGGAATTTAACGCTCTTTGTAACGGTGTAGTCAGATTTGAATTTTCAGGAGAAATAAAGATGTTATGACCATATCAGTGCCGTGAGGTCGGAAACGCGAAAAAAAACTTTAAAGTGAAAAAAAAGGAATTTTGAGTGGGTTAAAAGAAAATTGCTACGAGATACTTTTTGTTGGAAATAGCTTGTAGAATCGAAACCTGGAGTTATGCCCATCTTGAGTGTAGACACCCTGTATAGAAACATAATAAACCTTTGTGTAACAATTTGCAGCGTTTTTTAAATTTTCAATCGAAAGTAGACCTCATTCTGCGAATGTTGACACCAGTCTCTCTCTTTTTGGACGAGTAGATCTTTTTCTATGGTTTTTAAAAGGTGACGCGCCCCTCCTTCCTGAGCGGGACCCCACTGTGACGTCATGAACATTCGAAACCTTGAAAAAATCGTGGAAAAAGGTCTTCTCGCGCTAGAAGGTCGCGGTTGGTGTCACAATTCTGAGAATGAGGTCTAGTTTAGAATTAATATAACAATAAGCAGTTTTTCCGACCCATCCGCACACCCCATTTTGTCACAATAGCGTCAATTTTGGAGTTCGGAAGACATATTTGAAACGTGATTATGCCTACTAAATAGTCTATTTGAAGTTGGATTCTTAGGTATTCATTAACTCTGACTCGATTGCGACCAACTTCGAAGAATTTCCGAGAAAGAAGTTTTTCCTTTGCAGTATGGCCAAGTGGGCGAATTTCTCAAGAAAATGAATTTCCATGTTCGTATGAGGTTCTACAAAATAGAATAAATCTGATAAATCTTTCTACATTATTCACCAAATAAGGAACTGATTACGTGATGCGGTGCAATCATCCAACTTTGGGGATCCATCTTATCTCCATTCACAGGTAAGACATTGAAAATTTGCACAGCCCTCTTATTGATTTGAAACGACCGGCAGGAATGTTGTTTTCGAATTTTGACCGCCACCCGAGTTTCTCTGTAGATTATTTTTTTTCGAAAGAACACAAATTGATGAAATAATAAACACAGTCCCGTCCAAAATCGAAGATCCGCGGGAAGAACGAAGATGGCCGCTCGACAGTCCGGCCAGACGTTGTTTGTCTCGGGAAATCCTTGACATCATTGGAGAGGTCAGAACTTTCTACGCAGTATTGTTTTTGAGTCTTTGGAAAAAGGCTGTTTTCTCAACGTGACAGAATTGGTAGACGTATCAAATTCGGGTTGTTATGACACTAGTTAATGCATTGTGACTAATATGTGAATCCCTGGGAACAGTAGGCTGCATTGAATGTTGAATATATTTGTTCGTCAATTAATAGCTACGAGTGATATTCATTGAGGGCGAACACAAAAAGGTTTTGATGAGAAAGCTACCTTAATATTTACACTATTACGAATTAATGTCTATCGACTGATTGTACGTATGGAATTAATTACTGACAAATGTGTGAGAAGAAATTAATCTAATTTGATCCGTTCGCGCAATAAGTGTAGGGATGGCAACGATATATCGATAAATCAAATATATCGATATATTGCGGTTTATGTATCAATAATTTATATCGATGAAGAGAACCTATCGGTCAATGTCGATATATTTAGCGTTAATATCGCGACTTGTTTTCAACTAATACAAATTCATATTAAAATAAATGGATGAGAAGAAACACCTATACCTGTTTAAAACATCAAGTAATTTTATTCCAAAGTTTGTTGGTACCTACCTCTGGATTGTACGATTTCTGACTGTTGACTTCAGCTCAGAAATGATTAGGTACATAAATGGTTTACACCTACACTGCCGTGTGAAGGAAAAACGACTCAACTCGAAAATGGGGTTTTTACGTATCCCCCCTAATTTCCTCCCCACTTTCCGATGAACGAGTCAAAATTTCGAAATTCACCCCGGAAGGGGTTGAAATCGTTAGAGGTGTAATTTGAAAATTGCCTAATTTTAAGCAAAAACGTCTCAATTCATGCTTTTCAGGAAAAACATCTCAACTCCTCGATTAAAACAAAAAAAAGCTAGATTTGCTATTTATTTGTGGAGAAAAAAAAATACTCAACTCGCTGAAAACGCCGTTGAGTTGTTTTTGTTGGCTTCAAGATCGGGTTGAAGCGTCTCGTATGGCGTCGATATTTGACTCAAATGACACGAATCGATTGAAGGTAAGTGTGTAAAGAGGAATAATTGTACCAGTCGATTGAGTTGAACAACATACGAGGTCTGAAAAAAAAAACTGGGGTCATGGGAGTGATCTGAGTGAATTTAGCAGTACAGTGGCGTTCAAGGCTCAATATTATTTGACTTGAGCCAAAAGTAATGGAGGCGAGTCTAGATTAAAACTTACCTACCTATTATACGAAGTGAAGCAGGTTTTCACGATTATTTTCTATTTTGAAGGACCTGCCTACAGTGTATCCCTGCCAATTTATAAATCTAGTATTGCAATGGAGACAGTATCAACAATTTTTTAAGTTTTTACGACCCTTGAGGATAGTTTTGCAAATTTGCAACCCCGAAAACCCTGGCTAGTGACAGTACTCTGGAACCATGACATTCTCGCACTTTTTTCAGTTTCTAAACTATGAATTTCGATCATTCACACCCAGTTTCTCTTAAAGTAGGTTAATAATCATAACTTCGACCGATTTTCACAAGTAGATTTTCCAATATCTCGAGTCTATCGATATTTTTTTCGAAAATGATGTTTCCATTGTTTTAAAACGATTTAATTCAGCTACGTGCTTCAACACGTTTTTCCAAGGAAATCTTCCGACATATCGATATATTTTCTCCGATATATCGGAGGTATCGATATCTCATTGACGATACATCATTTGATTAGTATATCGATGTATTTCATTCGATATGCCATCCCTAAATAAGTGTGCGTTTGCATTGCGGAAGGGAACTGGTGACTGCAGTAATGTCAGGCCCAAAGTCGAACAGGGCGCAACTGTTCAACAGATGAGAATTGAAACTTTTGTTAAATTTGGAGGCGAGTCGGTTTCCCTACACATTTTAAGAACAAGCGAAGCCATCGAGAATGCTAGCGCACTTCGTGAAACCTCAAAATTTCATTTATAAACGAGTACCTATCATAGTGTTATAATATCTACAACTCCTGATTGATATCAATTAACCCATTCACGCCTAAAATATTTTTACCCAAATTTTTCTTTAAAATTCCATGTAATGGTCCCGATTTGGTCTAGAATCACGGGAAAAATGTTGATAATAAAATGTCGAACTCTTATTTTGGAAATAGGGTGCAAGAAAAGTTGGGTGCCGTATCGCACCGCTGGGCGTCAGGGAGTACTGGGTATCAAAATAGCTACAATAGACGAGAAAGGGATTTTAAATTTAAAATTAATTCGGATAACTAAATTACAACAAGAAAATTACTGAAAACATGAATGATAACAAGTTAAGAACAGAGTGGGTAAGTATTTCAATAAAGAAGTGAACACTCTCGTCTGAAAAAGCAAAATTGCTCTGAAGAAACGGTCTAAAATAATCCAAACTCAGTCCAACCTGCCATTTTGAGCACATTCCAGTTCGGGAGTAATATATTTCCAGAGCATATTTCCTTCTTTTGTTCTCAGGCGAACGGTTAGTCTTACAGATCTCTTGTTGGTCTCATTCGATACTAAAAATGTAATACTATTTTAAATTGGTGAAAAACATACCTTCACAAAGGGAGTTTTGAAGATGAAGTTTCAAAAATTCCAATTTCAATTATTCACCTCTTACAAGTGATTTGCAACCATCAACAATAGGTACTATTGAACCGTCAAAATTTGAGGAAGAGTTAGACAATATTTTAATTGCTCGATTCCAAAGGTTCATTATTGAAAATGATGAACCAATATAATTTATTGAATTGTTCAAAATATCCCTCTTCCGTTGTAAGGAGTGTAATTCGTTCCTAGAGCAGTCTGGGAATGTCATGATGCGATTCAGCGTAAAAACGTTTGCCAAATGGGTGTGGCACATAGCTTCCTCGTATCCATAACCCGATTGTATAGATGATCCGATGCATAGTAGTTAATCTCAAAATATCAATCTCCGGTAACTTCCACTACCCTCATAGGGGACCATCTAACGCTAATCTGAACAATCCTAAGAAATTTTGTCGAAATCGGATGTAAGATATAGAAGTTTTGGCTGTTGTAAGTTATTCACGTTTGCGAATGCGCAACAACTACTATTAGCCTGGAGGAGATGATTTTCATAGGGGACTATCTACACGCCTGCCCGCACAACCCCTGAAAATTTCATCAAAATCGGATGATAAATGTTATGGCTGTGGCAAGGATTTCATGAAAGACATAAAGACAGACAGATACGGAACCAAAATTGTTCAGAAAGGTCTGAAATATAAAACTCGAGTGGAAATTTCGATTTCTGAATACTTTTTTTTCAACCTTGAAAAGTGAAAACAAAGCTTCCGCCACCTTGGTACACTCGGAAGCAAAACGTATTGTTGTGATTCTTGTAGATTTTCTTGGAGAGTTTGATTGTTCAATTTCTAAATTTTATAAATAGGAGTTTTTGAAAGAGCTACGTAGAAAAGAGGCTTCAAAAGACGTTCCTTCATCTCAATTGCTTCGTATTTCCAATTATAGAATATTGTAGCTACATTTATGAAAAACGCTGCAAATTATTATACAATGGTTTATTATTTCTTTATTTTTCTATATAGATCACTCGTCTGCAAAGCCACCATTCATCCAATATAAAAAAAACATCTATCGCATTTCGGTCTGCTGATTCATTTGAACAGAGATTAGGCCTCTGTTGCGATTCACACCCGTGTTTCTGATTTATCGTATGTCCACCACTCAAATTCTCGTAGGGAGCGAACGGTTTGTCCTAAAGAGCTCCGCGTGGTCTCAAAAAATTGTAAAAATTCTATATTATCTCAAATTGATGAAAAAACAATACCTTCATATCAAAATTTTTTGAGTTAGGGCGTTTTCAAAATTTCAAAATTCATTTTTCGACCCTTAAAACTGACCTACATTAACCAAAATCTTCGGGGCACAACTTGACCCCAAATGGAGCCTACATACCAAATTTCATCAAAATCGGTCAATGCTAAGTGGCAAAAGTGCCGCGGACGGCGTACGACGGACGGCCAAATTTTTATTCGATTTTTGGATTCTACGTACCTTGAAACGTAAACCTACAAATTTTGAGGGGGGGGTAAAAATGTTCTTCTTGTTCGATTCCAAAGGTTCATTATAGAAAATAATAAACCAATACATATTTTTCAGAGTTAATACATTAAATTCAGCATAAATTCTGGCAGTGGGGTATACCTGTTGGGATTTTGAAGGTTTTCTGTATTGTCTTTTTCGATCCTATGATCTGGATATTATTTTTATTCGATTTTTGGATTCTACGTAACTTGAAACGTAAACCAACAAATTTTGAAGGGGTGTCAAACAATTTTTTTTCTTGTTCGATTCCAAAGGTTTGTTATTGAAAATAATAAACCGAAATGGAGGCTCTAGAAATAAAATGTATGCACAGAGTCGCATTAAATGCCTGGGAGTCAATATTTTATATGAATTTACAAAGATGTGTAACTTGAAATTGGGGCTGTTTCACCTTTCAGTTGGGTCAATCAATGGGAAATGCAACTTTTGAATTTAAAACACTCATAAATATTTCCTTTGAAATACTATCGGTGTGAAGCCGGTTTTCAGAAATTACGGGAAGTCACTGCCATCTACCTACAGTGACAGAAATAGTTGCGAACCGTTGAAGAATGAGTTCTACTAGAGTAAAAAGTTTCCTTTGGAAATATTTCAGAAGATCCGGATTAGTAGTGACACCGTGACACGCAGGTACACACACCTTTGTTACTTCGTGCGTTGTGTGGATTAAGTACGATTCGAGTCTAATTTTATACACACTCTGAGTAATTGGACTCTACCTTCGGCTGTCTCAGGTATCGCACGTACCTCACCGAAGGTATTCCGGTACCCATCGAACTCGATAAGGGAGACAGGTATCGGGGAAGGAGTCAGTCAGTGTTCAGACGACAGTGAAGAAGGTAGTCGGAGAAACGGTTTGCTTGAAACTTTTACAAAACTGGTGGGGCTCGTAAGAGTGGGAGCGAAAGGGTTGTCTTCTCGGTCGTTAGTAATAGTGACGACGTCCCGATGGTCGACCAACCAGTGACAAATACGCGGATTTCCGAACTCTCTGGCGATTTCAAACCGCACGGTTGCGATTCCGGGTACCTCGTCGCCAAAAACATCAAAATTTTCCCTCACATGGAACAGCAACCAGTGGATTCGGTTCCGAACCATGCCGGTTTGCTAGACTTGGAGCACGCGGAAGGAACAGAGGTAGGACCCTGGACGGAGATGGGGTACTCGACCAGGGCGTACTACAACTCCGCGACCGCGACTTTGGATATCACGAATAACAATAAACCTGGAGTTCCGCGACAGCAGCAAGGCCTGCCTCAGGGTGGAAATGAGATTTGGAGATACGAACCTCGTATGTGGGAGCAAAATCCTCCGCCTTTGCCACAACCTTCGTCTTCTAGGCCTCAAGGTAAGAAAGTGTCCCCGTAATACCTTCATGTTTTCTTGAACAAACTACTAGAAAAACATTCCATCTTCCGAATTAGAATTGCCATTCTTGACAGCTCGTCCATCGTTAGCCATCCATGACCAAACTGCTCGACACCTTATTTGAGGAAGAAGTGTGTCATCTTAGTCACATACTAAAAAACTAAAGCAAGTTCCCTGGACCCCCGGATGCTACCTACTTAACGCCTACGGTGAAAATGATAAAAATATGGAACATGTTTTAGCCAGATTTAGTGCATAACTTTCATTTGTCGGTAGGTATCATCCTCAGCAACATACATCTAAAATGCATTTAAAATACTTCGCTATCTACCTACAATAATATGTTTTCTCAATAATTGTTTGTTGACGTGTAGCAAAGCGTATTTTCCAGCCCATATTAGTAGGACAAGGGCGAAAATTTGGCAGTGTTGAGTAAAATGTTGGATAAACCCATAGCTTTTCAATAAATGGTAAACGATTTCAATAGGTTAGATTATACAAAAGTAATATTATCCCTACAAACATATCTAAAATGCATCACATATTTTCGTAACACAATTTTATGACCCTTTTGGCCAGTTAGCTCTCGGCTAAAACATGTTCCACGTTCAAAAATGCTTAAATTGGGAGACAGAGGGTCACCGACGCCCTAAACGATGCCACGTGACAATCAAGGTGATTTACTTGCTGCACTCTTGTGTAACCCTGAAAAAATTATACTTACCATAAATGACAGGCAAATTTTCTTGGTGTTTATTGATCTGCACAAGAACTAGCTTACTAATCAAGAGGATGATGTTGAAGTTCGGTAACTTGAATGAAGGCATTTTCCCAAACGAATCGGTTCATTTTTCAAAGACAGGTGTAGTTTCTGCCAAAAGTCCCTTGAAAATGGCTAAAGAGCTGGGGAAAACGCCTTCATTCATTGGCCGAACCTGAATAATCACACGTACGACAGCGGTCGACACCATCTCTTATGCAACACCATTATATTATAACTCGACTAAAGTTCATAGAACGAGTGATTCATTTTATTTAGAGGAGGGTGTCCAAGATAAGTATGTACCTACTGTATCAAAGGTGGTTTTATATTCAACACTACTGAACAGCATTTATGTTACTGATGGTTGGTTATGAAAGCATTCAAATTCAAGAGCTCCATGTCAACTCCAGGATAAAATTTGGCACTTTGGAGGAAATTTCTCTTCGTACTTAAAATCGCGGTTAAAATTTATTTTGTTTAGCTTTGACAGTGTACAATTTGTCCTATTGTGGAACAACACTCTCAGTTAGTGAATTTCATCTCCGAATTAAGCGAGTTACAAGGGGTAAATAATAATAATTATCATGTTGTAGTGATGGACTTCTCCTCTATCCTGATAAGTACAGGTTCTTTTGAAAAAAAAAGTCCTTTGTTGCTTCCAATAATATATCTGAGGAGAACTATCGAAAACCCCCTGGTTGTCATTATCGATCCAACAGTAAGAGGACAAGATTCCTGTGTAGAGCACAACTAACCACTACTGCATTTAATTAACGACAAAATAAATTTTGTTGTTGTTTATTTCCAGTAATTAGAGGTTACTTGTGCTCTACACAGGAATCTTGTCTCCTTACTGTTGAACAGACAATGACAACCAGAGGTTTGTCGAAAGCTCTTCACAAATAATATAAGTGATAGGAAACAACAAGGAATTTTTATTGTCAATAAAACCCCCCACTTTTTTGAAGGGGTGAATATCAGGCCACTGCTACAAACTCATGATCCCAGTTCTTTACAAATTGAGAGTTTAGTTTTTGTAAGAACACAAAACCTCTATTTAATTCAGTTTCAAGTACGACTGTGTAGGACTAACTAACTGACTGTGTAGGGGGTAACTGTTGGTTTCTCATTTTCATCACCGTTGACGAGACTTTTAAAGTGCCAAAAATCATTAATCGTTTTGAAAACCAAGTTTCATGTTTCACATAAATTTCACCCGTGTTTCTTTTTTGAGATTTTCCTGAGTGGAGAATTTCGTCAGTATTCCAGGTTGCATAATATGCAATATAGGATATTATCCTATCAATATTTCAAGTTGCCTTATGGAAAATTCGTGGGCAAGTTGGTGATGTAGGGGGGAGGGAGTTCACCTGGATGGGGCTCAAACATCAGGTTCCAAGTACATTCAAAAGACAAAGGATCAGCTTGTGGAGAGTTGCTTATAAAGACACTAAACATGTCTGGTGTTCAGTTCTGAGTTCTCTCATAATACGGCTGGCCATAATGAGTTTTTGGTTCATCTGCTTCCGTTTTGTGAAAGTATTAATGGAATTTAGTGTTTCATCATATGTCGTTCAAACGGGAACCGGCGATTCCTCCCCGACCTCCAAAAAGAATGGCGATTCCTCCCCGCCAAACTGATTGCCTTTCCTCCCGGTTTCTCAATTCCTCTCCCTGTGCAATCCTTCCCTTATTCAATGCCTCCCCACCCAGGTATAGGTCAGTCTCAAAGAAAACCACTATCTACTAAGGACTAATGCGTTTATTGTATGTATAATAGGGTGTCCCTTTTTCTACGACTTTTGTTATTTGAAATTTTCACCCCCTCATTTTGTTCCATTGGGTTTCAAAGTACTCCACAAAAAGATTGGTCACCCTCGGACAACGATAACACATGCCGCATCTCCACCTTAGTTGATACTATTAAAACTACAAAAAGGCCAGCTTATTACGAAAACGCCAACATTTTTCCTGCGTCTCGTTTTCTCCGACTGAAGGTTGAGAACGTCTGCTGAAGCTCGTTTTTCATCAGGAAATCTCAGTCCAGCATTGAGTTGCCGGATCCATTTTGGTTTATTATTGACGTGATAACGTCTTATAAATTGGTTTACCGGGAGACACTTCAAGAAACTGCGTTACGCTCCGCTCACGGAGGGGGTGCAGCTCGGCGCTCCCCACAGAGTGGGGACAAGGCGGGCGGCCCCTCCCCTTCCCCAGCGCTCACAAAAGCGGGAGCGCCCCGCCCCCCTTCCCTGGCACTCACTCCCCCCCCACCCATGGGAAATACCTACTCTGTGCAACTTGACAAAGAATTTTATTTTATCCTTCTTCCTACTATACGAATGAATATTAACATTAAAATTATTTTACCACTCAAAGTCGTTGTCACGTAAAACTTTCGCCCGTATACCGACTTTACAGGCAACAACACAGGGTTTTTTTAATAATGAACCTTTGGAATCGACCAAGAAAAAAAAAATTTTAACACCCCCTCAAAATTTGATGGTTTACGTTTCAAGGTACGTAGAATCCAAAAATCGAATAAAAATTTGGCCGTCCGTCCGCCGTACGCCGTACGCGGCACTTTTGCCACTTAGCATTGACCGATTTTGATGAAATTTGGTATGTAGGCTCCATTTGGGGTCTAGTTGTGCCCCGAAGCTTTTGGTTGATGTAGGTCACTTCTAAGGGTTCCAAAATCAATTTTGAAATTTTGAAAACGCCCTAACTCAAAAAATTTCGATATAAAGGTATTGTTTTTCCTTCAATTTTGGATTCTATAGAATTTTTAGAATTTTTTGAGACCACCCGGAGCTCTGTAGGACAAACCGTTCGCTCCCTACAAAAATTTAAGGGTTTATATTGAAATATATATATATATATATATATATATATATACAAATCAAAACACGAGTTTGAATCGCAAAAGAGGCCTAATCTCCGTTCAAATTAGAGCTGACCGAAATGCGATCGATAATTGGCGATTTTGATTTTTTTTTTGATTTTTTTTTCCATATTGGATGGTTGGTGATTTTGTAGACGAGTGATCTATATAGGAAAAATAACAAACCATTGTGTAATAATTTGCAGCGTTTTTGCTTCCGAGTCTACCAAGGTAGCGGAAGCTTTGTTTTCACTTTTCAAGGACGAAAAAAAAAGTTCTCCAAAATAAAAATTTTCACTCGCGTTTTGCGTTTTAGACCTTTCTGAACAATTTTGGTTCAGTGTCTGTGTGTCTGTCTGTGTGTGTGTCTGTCATGAATTCCTTGTAACGCGCATAACTATACGAAGTTATTGTCCGATTTCAATGAAATTTTCAGGGATTGTGCGGGTTGGTGTGTAGACGGTCCCCTATGAAAATCATCATCCCCGGACTGATAGAAGCGACTGCGCATGCGCAAACGTGAATTTCCTTGTAACGTCCATAATTTCTACATTTTCTATCCGATTTCGATGAAATTTTCAGGGATTTTACAGATTAGTATTTAGATGTTCCTCTGTGAAAATCACCACCTTCGGACTGATAGTAGCCACTGCGCATGCGCAATCGTGAATTCCTTGTAACGGCCACAACTTTTACATTTTCCATCCGATTTCAATGAAATTTTCAGGGATGTTACAGATTAACTTGTTTTGGTTATTCAGATTGGTGTGTAGAAGGTCCCTTATGAGGACAGTGGAAGGTACTTAGAGATTGATGTTATGAGATTAACTACTATGCATCGGATCACCTATACAATCGGGTTATGGATACGAGGAAGCTATGTGCCACACCCACTTGGCAGACTTTTTTTTTGTTTTTGTTTCATCAGTGTACTTTTAGGTGTCAAACGTCTTAATGTAGATTTCAGTTTGAAAAGCAATCGCGCATTGGGGGGAATTGACGAACCTCGACTCAATGAACTGTTTCCCATCGGGAGGAATCGCCATCTCCCTCGGACCGTTATGTCCGACTTTCAGTTTTACGGGGTGGAATCGCCTGTTGCCCCGTTCAAAGTCTGATTTCCCATGGTGCAATTTTGTCGATGTAAATTGGATTTTCCCTGATCAACAATACAAATTAGCTGGCATGGGCTTAGAACATTGGCCAACCTTGGTACAATAGGGTGTGCGCCCGGGTAGGAAAAACTGTTTATTGTTATTTTCAATCTAAGTTAGACCTCATTCTGAAAATTTTGGGACCAACCGCGACCTTCTAGCGTGTGTAAATATTTTCCTATGAATTTTTAAAGTTTCGACCGTTTATGACGTCACAGTGGGCTGGGGGGTCCCGCCCAGGCGAGAGGGGCGCGTGACGTCATAAACAGTCGAAACTTTGAAAAATCATAGAAACAGATCTACTCACGCTAGAAGGTCGTGGTTGGTGCCAAAATTCCCACGATGTAGTCTACTTTCGATTAAAAATCTAAAAAAAATCAAAGCCCCCCCCCCCACCATTGCCACTACTCCTTGTTATACCCCTGTTATTGTGATTTATTGAGTAACTTTAGAGTATTGAAACAAAACTGCTTTTAAGCGTGGGATGTATAATTATTTTTTGTTTTGTTCTCACAAAGTCCTGTCAGAACAACCCATTCACTTCTGCTAGCACGGATGAGTGAAGAACATAGGTTACCTACTTCTTTCTCAATATCTCTGTCAAACCACCAAACTTCACTTATTGGGAGCTCCAATTCAATAATTCTCTCAACCAGGAATTTATACAAAATATAAACTTCGTTTGTCATTTTCAACGGCTCAACCGAAATTCAACAAATCTTTGAGAGTAAGTTTTTTCTCAAATTCACTTCATGGCGAGGTACATTCTTAAGACAATTACCGAGAAAGTGTAAAATTAGTAAAGATAACAAAAAAATCAGCTCAAACACAACTAGTGACCAATTAATATTTTAATGTCAGCTATTATAATCTCCCTTCAATGATGTCGTTTCCAATATGGTACAGCAAAATTGTTGGTCTTGGAGGTCATATCACTCATTCAATGCAATAGTGTCATATCTCAAAGTCAGTTGTACTCGATGATCACTGTTTTATGACACTATATCCACTAATATTTTACAGGTGGTGGAGTGGTATGACAATTGACATCTCGCGAATAGTTTTGCAAGCATAGAAGCTTCATGCACTAGTTTCTAGCCCTCAAAGAGAGTTTTATTTCTTTAGAAAACCGAGAATTGAAAATTCAGAGATACGTCACTATTGCATTAAATATTCATATTAGGAACACTCAGTAAACGCTGGTAGCGAAGGATGAATCAAAGCACTCCGTTGCACACACGTCAATGTGAGTAGAAACAATAATCTCTCAATTTACAAGACCATATACCTACCGGTGACTTAGGCAGCATAGTTTTTATGCAAAGGCGAATTGATACATTTGTGAGCATCCCACAAGTTTTTGGTAATTAAATACAAATACATGAATAATTAATATTTAAGTGAAATCAAATACTTTGATAATTCACGGCTTCAATCAATTAAATACTAACCGACGATTCACTTTGCCCAGTAGCCCTAATTGATTGTTGGGTGCACCGTCTACTTTCGCTAGGTGACCGATAAGGATCAATATTTATCTTTCAAGTCCGCAACGAAGGGGGGCGAAAATAAGGAGACGATTATTTTGGAACATTTCTCCAGTACACGTACTTTCTCTTCGGAGGTCAAACCTGGTAAGAAATAGGATTAGCAGTCGTTCACCCGTCTGGTGGCGTCTTCTCTGCAAGGTGAAAGCACGCAGAGGAATGCCACAGCCTTTGGTGTCGATTGGTAAAAGGTTTCTACACCTTCACAAGTTGTGGCTGATAAGTCGGAGGGGTTTGACCGATATTTCTGTCACAAAAAATGATTCAACAAGTCATCTTCGGGAGCAGCAGGTCCCAGCGTTGAGTGGAGGTTACTCGTACAAAATGAAGAAACCTGATGCCTGTTAGCGTCTTCTGGCTGGAGTTTGTTGGATGCTAAGTAGATTCATGGTATCTTGCGGATAACATCATCAACTGTGATTACATCAAAATTCAGATTTCAAGGTTCAGTAAAACATGAATCATTATTACACCAATCGTTTGATTCAGACAGGGATCAGAGTTGAATAATCGCAATTTCATGACTCCATTCCTACAAGTAAGTAGAAGAGGTAGATATTTCGTAGGTTCTCAAATTTATGTTGTAGGTCTGCAATTGGGTATCAGGTATGTTTTTTTTAATGCATTTGCCGAATCAAGAAGATAATTAACATACCATATAAGGGATAGTATTGATAGCCTTTTATCGGTATAAGTAAAATCGCTGGTATGAAGCTCCTGTTCAGTGATTTTATTCCACAAAAAAGGAATAGGAAGATTTGGTGAGAAAACTGATCCAGAATCTATCCTGAAAACATTACTCTGAATGGCCTCCCAAATTTCTACAACCTCCAATCCTAGTAGCATCAATATTTTGATTACCCAGAAGCACCATGTTTGTAGTTGGCATGCAAGGTTCTCTTTGCGTTATACGTCTTTTGCATTTATGGACCAGTCTCCCTCTGCTCGAGAATTCTGGTCCAAAAGCGTCATTGTTTAGACCAGTTTCCCCTACGATTGAAGTTGTTGCTGAACCTTATCCAGCTTCGATTTCCCAGACTCCAAAAGCCTCCTGTAACACAAAAATTAATGACTCCTTACAGAGAGATAACCAAGTACCGTCCTGCTTGCACACTGAGTACTCAAAGTTGTACGAGTAACTACTGGGTACGCACATTTTTTTTTCGAATTTCTATACACCTACCCATAAAATTGAGCTTATTGCTTCCGAGTCTACCAAGGTAGCGGAAGCTTTGTTTTCACTTTACAAGGTCGGAAAAAAGTTCTCCAAAATCGAAATTTCCACTCGCGTTTTACGTTTTAGACCTTTTTGAACAATTTTCGTTCCGTGTATGTGTGTCTGTCATGAAATCCTTTCCACAGCCATAAATCCCACATGTCACATTCAATTTCAATGGAATTTTCAGGGATTGTGCGAATTAGGTTGTAAATGGTCCTCAATGAAAATCAAGGCCTTAAAATTGACAGTAGCCTCTGCGCATGCGCAAACGTAAAATCCTTGTAACAGCTATAACACTTACATTTTTTATCCGAATTTGATGAACAATATGCGTCAACAATGCGTGCGTGGAATATGCGTCAACGGTCTGGAGCCCTTTTTATTCGACCGGTATGCCTTGGAAAGGGTACAGAATAAATTTCTGAAATACGTGAGTTTTAAAATGAGAATTCCGTCCGACGAATTCAACTATCCCAACATGTTGGAGACCTGTAATCTGCAAACACTATATAAAAGAAGGATCCTTGCTGATTTGGTGTTCCTGCATAAACTGCTCAATAGTACAATCAATTGCCCGTCTCTCCTCGCCAAGTTCCAGTTTACCACTCCTCGTCTCACCAGTCGCCATCCCACCTTGTTCCATGTTCCGTTTTCAGCATTAAATTATTTACTAAATTCCCCCTTAAACCGTATCCGCCGTTCAGCAAATCTTCTTCTCCATCTTCATCCTGATTTTGACTTTTTCCATAGTACTTCATCGCAACTTAAACCACTCATATTATCATCTCCTGTTTTATTTTAAATTCCATTCATCTGTCAATAGTGTATATTTCTTTATTAATTCATTTCCCTCTAACAGTAGCTTTGTATTTTTTTATCACGTTTTTTTATCATGTAAATTAGGTTTGCCCTTATTATTATAAATAAATAAGAACATTTCTAGGATTGTTTAGATTGGCGTGTAGATGGTCCCCTTTGAAGGTAGTTGAAGGTACTTAGAGATTGATGTTTTGAGATTAACTTATATGCATCGGATCATCTATACAATCGGATTATGGATACGAGGAAGCTATGTGCCACACCCAATTGGCAGACTTTTTTCAATTTTGTTGGTGACAAAATTTTCCAATATAATCGCGAATGGATGGAACGGTACGAGGCATTCAAAACTACAAGACCTTTTCAAGCATCCGTTGATCGTAAAATATGACCTTGTTCCATGCTACTACACGTGTGTAGCTATCTAGCCACTTACGCACTTACGTTTTGACAAACAAAACAGTGGTAATGTTTGGAGGCACACTGATCATTAAAATGTGCTTAAGCACATTACGCCAAGTTGGCATTGAATTGGTTTGCTTGGTCAACGTATTTACATTGGCTCAACTCTTAATGCTTTTCCTGATACGGTTTGATAGAAGTTTTCCGTTATTATTCCAGAATGCGATTATTGGGGGTGCATAAATCAGAATATCGTTTACGAAACGACGAATCAGCAGGACTTATCGGCGGCCGGATTCTTTTTGAAATCCATGATAGGTACGTTTTTTTACTTGAAGTAGACGATTCAGTTCGAATTGTAGTTGGAATGTGCATGGTCCTGTAGAGTTGGTCGTCAAGAGCGATGAAAGTATTCAGCATCGAATAATCATGGCATGTTGATGGTCGATGTTCTTGTTCCTCTCTCACGTTACATACTCTTCTAACCGTGTTGCGATCTCAATGTTACCCGTTGATATTGTATGTTGGATGAATGTGCACATACATGTGCGTACCATTCCGGGATGATATTATAATAGAGAGTTCATAGTGCGATCCGGACGTTGAGATACCAACGCCGCTTTATCGCCTTCTGCGCATGCGCAGTAGATACCACCACTCCTTATCTAAATGTGGATGAATCCTATCTTGGAGATGGTATCGTGAAGTAACCTTCTAAGAGTCCTAAAGTACTATTGTAACCAGGACTAAAACGCTGCACATTTTTACACAAAGGTTTACTATTTTTCTGCTCCTTAGTGCCTGCAAAGAACACCGCTTCGCCATTGCCATTCCCTACCAACGATATTTTAGCTTCACTATCAAGTTTATTCGGAAGAATTGAAAGTTTCACAATCAATGCGAAGTAATAGGGAGTTGCGGGTGCCTTCATTAGGAAATTTGAATACTGGTTGCTAAGGACTCAAAACTGAATACATCTCAAACGAACGAACAGCGATCGCATTTGGGTCTGCTAAAATTTCAACGGAGATTAATCCACTTTTGCGATTTACGCTCGTGTTTCTGACTTATCATAATACCATCCCTCAACTTTTCACAGGGAGCGAACGGCTGGTCCTACAAAGCTCTGGGTGGTCTCATTTGATTCTAAGAATTTAATACAATTTCTCTTTAAGAAAAAACAATACCTTAATATCAATTTTTTTGAGCAAGGGTGTTTTGAAAATGTCAGCCCTTATTGGGCGGCCACATTTCTTTTTTCTCAAATTTTTACATTCTTATTTTCATTTTTTTATTAGATTTTTGGAGTTTACTTACCTTAAAATAAACCAAAAAAAAAGGGGGGGGGGGGTTGGTTAAATTTTGAAGAGGGTAAGAACATTATTGAAAATAATAAACCAAAAATTGGAAACAACCAATTCCATGTTTTGTACTTTCAAAGGTAAACCATCGAACATCGAAGTAAACCCAAAACATTTCCAATAAAGCTTTTTTAATATAAATTTTCCGTCTTTATGCCTTCGATGCTCTTACGTAGTACTTCGCCCAGTTCTGTCAACCAAATTTGATGAAATTTTGATTATGGGCTCCATTTCTGGGGCAAAACAATAGGTATTGCCCTACCCTGAAGTCCCTGAAGTCCACCAAAACGCGCATCCTTGAAACATTTTCGAAGTACGATTTTGAATAATTATTTGGGTCCACCCAGAGGTCTTTGGGACCAACCGTTCGCATGAGGATAATTATTTACCAACCTAATTAGTAAACGTTTATGAACCTTTTCTCATAAATTTGTGTTAAATTTCTGAGAAACAAATGTAAAAACTCAGACGACCAAAAATAGTTGAATGCGAGTTTATTGTGAAATTTATCGGAAGCCTAGAGTGTGGATCCTCCCTCCCGTCATAACCGCTGGTCCATGTGTGAACCGTCCAGGTACGTGCTGTTGAAGTCATCGTAATGTTTATCAATAGATGCTCTTTGTAGAACCGAAACTAGGCAATGATTTCGTTCTCTGAAATTGCATCTAAACTGAAATTTCCGTACTATACCTCGCGCAATTATCGATACCTTGAAGCGCAAGGCGCTAAGTCCAAAAAAGGCACTTTTGAGATAAATGGTTCAGTGACATCATAGAACCTTATTCTTTCATAAGAATACATGATTGTAGCGCCAAAAACTTTGAAAACTGCTTAAAATCGGAAAAATTGGCAGGGTTTTATGTACCCTCTCGTAAAATCATTAATGGCATTCGGTGTTTTGTCCCCAAAATAGGAATGCTCAATGGTTCTGTGCCTCTAAGATAGCTATAAAATTCAATCAAGTTGTGGACACTGGAGCTTTGACCGGACATACCTAGCTCCTTTGTGCACTAAAATTATGGAACGTGGATACAGTTACTTTAGAGGATGATAGCATGCATGCCACCGTAGAGCGCCGAAAAAACCGGTCTCTTCAAGAACTCAAGAGTTGAACATACAATGAATCAGAACACTAAAGCCAAAAAATTGTTCTCCATAGGAAATAAGATTAATTTCCGTTAACATTTCAGTTGATCAAATTGTACTCAGTTGTGAATTCTCCGCAACCAATGATAAAATTACGATTTTATTATTAATTTTGTTCAAGATAACAATTTTATTGCAAGTAGGTAGTCTTGTGTGCAGATGGTTAACCGTCGTGTAGTAATTTGCAGCGTTGTTGACTTCTGCTCTGTGATGTTTTAAATCGTGGAAAATTTGTGATAATCAAGTAGAAACCCTGCAAATTATTACACAATGGTTTATTATTTTTCTATAGATCACTCGTCTGCAAAGCCACCAACCATCTAACATGAAGAAAAACATCGATCGTACTTCGGTCAGCTATAATTTGAACGGAGATTAGGCCTCTTTAGCAATTCACATTCGTGTTTCTGAATTATCGTACGTTCAAACCTTAAATTCTCGTAGAGAGCGAACGGTTTGTCCTACAGAGCTCCGGGTGGTCTCGAAAAATTTTAAAAATTCTATAGAATCCTAAATTGAAGGAAAAACAATACCTCTATATCAAAATTTTTTGAGTAAGGGCGTTTTCAAAATTTCAAAATTTATTTTGGAACCCTTAGACGTAACCTACATCAACCAAAATCTTCGGGGCACAACTAGACCCCAAATGGAGCCTACATACCAAATTTCATCAAAATCGGTCAATGCTAAGTGGCAAAAGTGCCGCGTACGGCGGACGGACGGCCAAATTTTTATTCGATTTTTGGATTCTACGTACCTTGAAACGTAAACCATCAAATTTTGAGGGGGTGTCAAAAAAAAAATTTTCTTGGTCGATTCCAAAGGTTCATTATTGAAAATAACAAACCAAAATGTGATAGTAGTTCATTCCTTAAATATTTTTGCTCTTCATAGATATAATATTAGGATTTTGTAATTATTTGACATTTCTAAGAGAATGAAAGAGTTGAACAATATAATTATTGTTGCTTAGTTATCCATATATTATGCATGGATAGCAATCCAAAATTCATGATCAACTATACCCAACACCTCCAGGCGACGCCACCCTCTGGTGCCAGTCTATTACCAAAAAACCGGTGGAGCCGCCAAATTATGATCGAGAGCCTGATTATCCATTATCCAAAGCGGTCATGTCCACAATCGAACTTGACCAGAGGATGCAGCCCCTAACCTTACTTGGCCAAAAGAGACCAATCCACCAATCTTCCACATTTAACATTTTTTTAATTTCAGAAACACTCAAATTCAACAAAACTATTATTGGAAGACCTTCATGAACATTATCACTTATACGAAATTGATGAGTTCAGTGGAATAATCCAGTAGGTATTTTAGGAATTTTGCACTAGTGAAAACTTCTTTTGGGTTTTTCTCGAAAATCCGTTTTTGGGCATAGTGCCTTTGCGCAGTATCGTGACCATAGTATAGCAATCGGATTTTCTTTTTTCGAGAGTCATCTTGCCTACTAATTGATTGCTAACATCTGACCAAACAGTTAAAATCATGTGAACTTGACTTGAAGGTGCAGATCAAAAACTAACAGATAAGAGTTGTGATAGCTAGAGTCTGTATCGCCGCCATTTCTGGTTATCCTCCTCTTCGGTCGCTCTAGGTACAGTAGATACTACAATTTGAATCTTCAGAGTCGGTATCTCCCATGAACTCTCTATTACGTATACCTAGTCACGTAGCATGGACACTTTAAGATCTACGAGTGATTTCCGTCGTCTCCACCTTGTTGTCATTTTTGTGGCCTTCGTCTCTTGCTTCCCTTCACAATCTTTCCATCTTCGCCGAAGGCTACGTCTATAACAGTATTGACGAAAAAACTTCCAACGTTCACGGTTTTGGCGATGAGAGTAAAACCAGGAAGAGGAAGTGGTCGATGAAAAATAGGGTGAAAGCACCATTAGCTTCACACTCTCCTCCAGAAACTACTCTAAAACAGTCTGTAAAAGATCAATAAGACTCATAGAGCTCTATCTCCTGGAAAAAAATGCAAAAAACTAAAATAACTTTTCCCCGAGAACCGCTCATCGAGAATTTACTTGTTGGGGGAGTAGGTACTCTACACAAAGAAAAGTACGTTTCCATTGAAAAGTGATACACACTCATTACGGGTGATCACCAAGAAGAGACATTACATGATGAACTCATAAACGTGTTTAATTTACGTATTAGAAAGTCTACATAATCAAACAAGCTGTTAAAATATAAGTTAAATGAAAATAAGAAAAGGTACTTGGTTTAAGTGTTTTTATACGTCGAGGAATAGTTTAAAGACCTTATTTTTCATTCGTAATCTACACAACATAAATTCCTGTACACAGGGTGTCCCACATGTTATCCACCAAACTTCGGGACTCGTTTCTACAACTAATTTGCAACAAAAAACGCATCGTTGCATTTTTTTAACCTCCTTAAAATTCGACTTTTTACTTTTAGGATTTTTTTCGTAAACCAACAAATTTTCAGGAAGGGTTAAAAATGTGCATTTTTTTAACCCCCTTAAAATCCGACTTTTTACTTTTAAGAATTTTTTTTAAGAATTATTTTTCGTATTTTCGACCTTACACCATTAAAACGGTCATATCTCCTTTAAATTAACTCAAAAATTAAATAAAGGATATCATTGATAAGAGCGTAAAATGTCTCAATTGATGAGACCAGTCGAGAAAAACTGAACGCTACAGTGGTATTTTTAACACAAACTTAAAAATTTGTCAATTTCTGTTTTCTTTTTTTTGTGGAAATTTTGATGAAATTTTCCATAAAAACAAGGTTTCGAAAAAAGGCCTCAACGGCTTAGAAATTGCTCCATTCCATCAGCTTTTCAACGGTATAATCAAAAAACATTTTACAATCGAATTTAAAGGAGAAATTTCTGTTTTAACGCATATGAAAACACGTTTTTCCGCGTTATACCCGAATTTTCCCCTTAAATTCGATTGTAAAATATTTTTTGATTACACCGTTGGAAAGCTGATGAAATGGAACAGTTTTTAAATTTTGTGCCTCTCTGGCAAATACCATGTTTTAATGAGAAATTTCATCAAAATTAAAAAAAAACAGAAATTGACTAATTTCCAAGATTTAGATATTTCGATCGGTAACCGGTATTTTTAATTTTCGAGTGTAATTTAAGGGAGTTATGGCCGGTTTAAGGTAGAAAACACGAAAGAAATCTTAAAAGTAGAAAAAGGTTAAAAAAATAACTCTGAGGCATTTTTCGTTGCAAATTAGTTGTAGAAAATACTCTCGAAGTTTGGTGGATACCTTATGGGACACTCTGTGGGTCACTCGTCTGCAAAGATCACAACTTTGCAATTGTCAATACCTATCTATCAAATGTGATTTTTTTTCCTAGCAACTATAGGTACCTACTAGACTGCCTTCACACCCACATAATCAAGTTTATTTGGGGAAATTAACGCTTCACACTCGATTCAAAAAATAGGGAGTTGTGGTTTCTTCGTATGGAAATTTGATTACTGGTTGCTAAGGAGGCAAAACTGAGTACAACTCGAAGAAACGTTTTTCGCTATAATAGAAATTGCATTCTGGTTAGCTAAAATTTCAACGGAGATTAGACCTCTTTGATGATTCACACTTGCGATTCTGATTTATCGTAAGTCCAAACCTTACGTTCTCATTGGAACCGAACGGTTTGTCCTACAGAGCTCTGGGTGGTCTCTAAAAATTCCAAAAATGCAATACTATTTCAAATTGGTGAAAAAACAATACCTTTATATCGATAATTTTCGATCTAAGGCACTCTTGAACATTTCAACCCTTAATTTTCACCCCTCAGGGGTGACTGAAATCAACCAGAAGCTTCGCGGCACAACTAGACCCAAAATGGAGCCCATATACCAAATTTCAACCAAATCGGTCCATGGTTGCTGAGGAAAGTGCGGACGGAATGAAAATTTTTCATTCGATTTCCGGATTCTACATAACCTTGGAACGTAAAACATCAAATTTTCAGGGAGGGTTATTTTTTTCTTGCTCGATTTCAATGGTTCATCATTGAATAATAAACTAAAATTTGAGCACCGATTTAATTTTGACCTAATACCAATTTTGTACCAATTGGAATCAAGAAATTCAATCTTACTTTGCCATGGGAATGGTTGAGTGCAGGGTCAGAATCTCTGGAGCTTGAAGTTACCATACAAATGGAAATGTAAATATTTTTTCATCCTCAGAGTCAAGAATGTTTTGATCAAAAGGAAATCATCTTGAATTTTTTTAAATCTTGCATATGACTGTACTCATAACATTACGGTTATTGGGCTCAAACTCAAAACTCTCCCGGCAGACGTTTGTATCCCGTAGTGAAGATGTGACGTAGAACAGAAGCCGCTAGAAGGCGATACGTCCAAATGGGTCCTGTCACCCGGTATCGTAATCGTAATCAGTTTTCAGATTTGAGTGACAGGTTTGTCCCACCTGATGACTCACCTTACTTCCAAGCTCGGCGTTCCTTCAGGCGGTGACAACTGTATTACGGTTGACGGATAAGGTCTATGACTCGTAGGAAAAACGAGGGTTTTTTTTCTATTTGGAAACTGCCGAGAAAAATATTGCGGGGAGATATTTGGTGACGCAAACGCACCGAAAGCGTAAATATTGCAATATAGCTTGATAATCTTGCTTATTCGAAAAACGCTGCAAATCATTGCTCAAAGGTTTATTATTTTCTGTATAGATCACCCTTCTGTATAGATCACTGGTTCTCCATCAATAGCACCTACCACTATCTGTATTCTCTTTTGACCTTCCCTCTCAAATTTCAGCTTCCTGCGTTCAATAGGATTGAAAATGACTTCGGAGCTCACTCAGCTGATCAGTGATCTGAAGAGTGAAGAAGATCTCCTCGAAAGCTGAAGACGCCTGGAAGAGCACTTCCATTCAATAGGATTGAAAATGGCTTCGGAGCTCACTCAGCTGATCAGTGATCTGAGGAGTGAAGAAGATCTCCTCGAATGCTGGAGACGCCTGGAAGAGCACTTTCATTCAATAGGATTGAAAATGGCTTCGGAGCTCACTCAGCTGATCAGTGATCTGAAGAATGAAGAAGCTTTTGAGCAATGATTTGCAGCGTTTTTTACCCACCAACATTTTTTTTACCTACCAACTTTTTTTTACCTACCAGCTAGGTACTACCTACCACACCATACTGGCTTCACACCTTCACAATCAAGTTTATTAAAAAGAACTAAACGCTTCACACTCGATTGGAAAAATAGAAAGCTTCATATTGAAATTTGATTACTGGTTACGCAGAAGGCAAAACTGTATACAAATCGAAGAAATGAACAGCGATCGCATTTTAGTCCGATAAAATTTGAATGGAGATTAGACCTCTTTTGCGATTCACACTCATGATTCTGTTTTATCGAAAGAAAACCTTCATGTACTCGTAGGGACCGAACGGTTTGTCCTACAGAGCTCCGGGTGGTCTCAAAAATTTTTTAAAATTCAATACTATTTAAAATTGGTGAAAAAACGATACCTTTATTTCGAGAGTTTTCGAGCTAGGGCACTCTTGAAAATTTCAACCCTTAATTTCCACCCCTTAGAAGTGACCTACATCAACCAAAAGCTTCGCGGCACAACTAGACCCCAAATGGAGCCCATATACCAAATTTGAACCAAATCGGTCCAGTGTTGCTAAGAAAAGTGCCGCGGACGGAGGACGGGGGACGGGGGACGGCGGACGGACATTGCAAATTTGGATTCTACGCACCTTGAAACGTAGTGACAAAGTTTGAGGGTGGGTTATAAAAATTTTTTGCGATACGATCACATAGGCTTATTATCAGAAATAATAAACCAAAATGATCCGATGCATCCAACAGCAAATCCACACTGATTGACTCTATGTTTTCACACTATGTTTCAACACAAATATTAGACGATTCATTTCATAAGACGCTCCTCAAAATTTTGATTCGCCTAAATCCCTTGCAAATTAGGAATCACCCTTTTATGTATTCAATACTGATAACACCATGCACTACTCGCCCCTGTTTGGCCGGAAATTCATTTTTGTTTATTATTTTCAATAATGAACCTTAGGAATCGACCAAGGAAAACAATTTTTAACCCCCCCTCGAAATTTGTTGGTTATTGTTTCAAGGTACGTAGAATCCAAAAATCGAATAAAAATTTGGCCGTCCGTACGCCGTACGCGGCACTTTCCTCACATAGCGATGACCGATTTTGATGGAATTTGGTATATGGGCTCCAATTGGGGTCTAGTCGTGCTTCGGAGCTTTTGGTTGATGTAGGTCACTTCTAGGGATTGAAATTTTGAAAACGCCCTAGCTCAAAAAATTTAAATATAAAGGTATTGCTATTCCATCAATTCAAGATAGTATAGAATTTTCAAAAATTTTTGAGACCACTGGGGGCCCTGTAGGACAAACCGTTCGCTCCCTACGAAAACTCATGGGTTGGACTTACGATAAATCAGAAACACGAGTGTGAATCGCAAAATAGGCCCAATCTCCTTTCATATTTTATCCGACCAAAATGAGATCGCTGTAGGTACGTGGTAGGCGGTGGTACCTATAGTTGGTAGGTGGTGATAATTTCAAAAACGAGTTCTTTGCAGACGAGTGATATAAATCGAAAAAACAATAAACCTTTGTGTAATAATTTGCAGCGTTTTTCTCATGGTTGGAGCAACACTGTCGAACTAAAACTTTTTGTTCAAGTGTACTGCACACTTCAGGGTTTAAAAAGGACTCTTTGACTCCTTTGCATGTGCAATATAGTCATTCAAGTTCTAACATTGTGCATCTCAACTTTTATCATTTTACAGGACGAGCAAAAAACTGCTTTCCTCTCAATCCTCAACCATTGTAATATTTCTGGAAGCTGTTCAACCTATATCTCCGGTGCTATTTTCGTGATAATTAGTTGGAAATCCCGAACAGTGGGATTAACAAAATTTTGTTGATATGCACAACGTTGATGTAATTTTTTTCTGAGATGCACAATGTTGACTAGGTATTGTACTTAATTTTTGTTTAATTCTAGGGTTAAAATTCTTGCCAGTTATTTAAAATGCTGAAGTAAAGTCAAGTAAAAAAGGTTTGTTTGATAGAAATGTTGCAATATGAAATGAAATTTTTGTTAATTGAAAATAATTGCTACAATGCATTGTTTCAATGCAGAACGATATTTAAACTGTAGGAAATTAAAATCTTCCAGTGCGATAAAGACTCAAGCACTTTGATTCTTATTAGATGGGGAAACTAGAAAAAGCTTCTAATTATAATTTGACTTTCTTAAACTGTTTTAGAGTCGTTCAAATCCTTCTCAAAATATTTTTAAATTCTTGATATTTTGGTATTTACATTTCTTTGAATAGGTTTCATTTTTCTGTTGATATAGCTTGGTAATTGTAGTATTCTTATGAAGAGCTCCGCGATGAAATACTTGGTAAAGAAACTCCGTTGTTTCTCCTACTAGTTGCCATGCGTTTTCAGCAACTCACAGTTTTCAGTCCACCTATGTAAAGCAACTTCATAAAAGACCCTCGAACGGTAATATTACACTACGCTCAAATATCGAAAAAAAGGACACTCCCGGAAAGGAGAAAAAAAATGCATTATTTATCAGAGCATTTGAACATTCTTCCATAAATACTGGGTTTATTGGAGCGTGGCTGCCTCACTCTCCGCCGCGTCTTCCGAGATGACAAGCGAAAGTCTTCACTCAATCACCCTCAGCTTAGGCTAAAAAGAGGACCTCACCCCCAACTTCCTATATTCTTGAATAAATTACAGATCTATACGCAGGAGGAAGTGGGAGGAAATCAATCTTCGAAGGGGCATTCTACTTTTCCTGCCGCAAGTGTATGGCGGATTTTTGTACTCCCCGGGGCCGAGCTTTTTCCTGTTTTTTGCTTTCTCGGGGACTTTTGTTTTATTCATAGAGATCTACCTACATATAAAACCGCACGGGTTCTTGAAAAGCGTCGTTTTTTCTTCTTTGGTATTCATCCTCTCTTGAACCTCTTACCTACTCCTTCTCTCGGATTCGTGGAAGTAGGAAGTCACAGATAGAAGAGGATTTCAATTCAACGTGAAGATTTAATACAAGATAGAATGTGAACTCATGACAGCGTGAGTACCAATGTACGAGGATTGTTCAAAAAAAAAAAAGTTCCGACATGCTAAAAAAAAGAAGTATATATATAAATATATATATCAACATCTAAACTATTTTCCTACATAATCGCCCATTTTCCCCAAGCACGTGCGATAACGGTATTGCAGTTTTTTTTCGCCACGATGGTGTATAAATTTGAATAGAAATTGCGTATCCAGCTGTGAACTGCATCCTTAACTTTCCATCCGTCCGCAGGGTTTTTTGCTCAACATTCCTCGCCTCTTGTTTGTGATTGCCTTTCTCAGTTCTGTGAGGACACTGCAATGCTTCTCTGGATTCATGGTTGTGCCCCTGTCGAGGTAATCAACCATCAAAGCACCCTTACAGTCCCAAAACACTGTAGCTATCACCTTCCCAGCGGAATGCTCGACCTTGGCTTTCTTGGGAGCACTCGATAAATTTGATTGGGATGTTTTACCCCACCCTCACTATTCCCAGGACCTAGCAACAAGCAATTTCCACCTATTCCCGGATCTCAAAACCCACCTGGGAGGAATGAAATACAGGACGGATGGAAAAGTTAAGGATGCGGTTCACAGCTAGATACGCAATTTGGATGAAAATTGGTACACCGTAATAATATTGATAATAAATATCTTCATTCGTTTAAAAATGACCACAGACATGAAATGCGTCAAAATTTTGCAAAATTACAAAAAAAACATGTAGGCAACAACTGTATATTAAAAAATATGTATATATATACATATATAAATAAATAACATGTAGGTAAAAATATTGTAGGTCTAGATTAAAATAGGAACTCGTGTTTTTCGTATTGCCTGATCAAAAAATGGGAAAAAAGTGAAAGAAAAAAAATAATAAAAGAGAAAAGAAAAGAAGCAATGGCGTACTGCCCGGATGGGCCCGGACCCACCCACCGTGGCGGCTCCCGGGGCCACCTCCTATCACTAGGAGACTACCCTAAAGTGTGTATACACCAAGTACTGAAAAAACTGGAATACTGTTATCGCAAATGCTTGGAAAAATGGGCAATTATGTAGAAAAATAGTTTACATGTTGCTGAATAGAAATAGGTACATATTATTTTTAACTTTATTTTCTTCAATTCTTCCTAACATGTCGGAACTTACTTTCGGAACAACCCTCGTAACAAGACAGGTTTCTTGCATCATCAATGTAGGAAGGTCCTGCAGCCTGCAGTAGATAGCAGCCCTCCACTGAAACAAAAAACGCACATAATTATGTTAGTTTGGAATTGAACACTTCTGCAACGATATTTGTGCATAAATGAGTTCTCATAAAATGAGGGAAGACGTCCACGCAATTATGGACACCTGAAGAGTATTGGGAATCATTTCTTTTAAAAATATCATGCTTGAGCAGGAGCCTTTGAGCATCACAAATTACTCCAAACATTTCTTCATAGAGTGTGAGTGTTTTAGACTAGAGACACAACTCTTTAGCTCTCATTGGGAACCCGGTTTTAACCGGCATGGGGTGAAAGCACCATTATCAGACACCACTAGCGAAGATTCTAACTCCAAAAAGAACTCTTTAATTAGGTAAATACTTATTTGACTAGGTATAGACGTTTTTCATACAAAAATAGTTCATACAAAAAAAATTTCAATGTTTTTGCTGGAGTCCAGGTTTTGTACAAAAAATCATTGAATTGAACCAAAGAAGAGTATCTGACATTGTTGAGTACCAGTATCAGACAGGGGTGTCTGATACTGGTACACAATGTTATCTGATCAGCATCCAGTTCTGACCAGTATCAAACACGCTGTCTACATACGTTATATACCCAAGTATTGATAATTATATAAGCTGTATAAGTCGAAGGCGTGAGTTTTAGGTCTTTAACATTAAAAATACAAGGGAAAAATTAGAAAATGCCGATCGGTCGAAATTACCAGTATCAGAAACTTCCTGACTGATTCTGAAAGTGACTCCTTTTGAAACCCAATATCAGACACCCCCGGAATTGATAATATTGTCTTTCCGAACAAAATGTTGCAATATAATGGGAAAGGGAAAATCGGGCAAATAGACCGGGAGAAGTTGCTCACCTCTTAGCCACTGATGTGGAATGGGGTATTTCGGTGGGTCGGAAATTCAGGTTTTTGGCCTCAGATTTGGATTCAGCACCCTTGAAAACCTATGTACTGTAACTTTAAGCCCAATGATACTATAAAATGTGGTAGAAAAACTAATTAAAGAGATCACACATTTGAAAAAAAGGCGGGCCTCCCTTAACGCACACACACTACGCCGCGCGCGTGTGTGAGTAGTATTTTGTAGTATCCAAGAGGTCCTCTAAGGGTTTCTGTGCATGGATACTTTTTTCAAAGACAGTTGGCTAGCTACGTCACGATTGGCTAGCTACGTCACAGCATTCAAATCTTCAACTTTCCTTAGCTTCTCTGATTTTTTAAAAACATTTTCTCGACGAACAGGCCCGATTACCGTTATTCCTGAGCCTTACTATTTTGAAAAAAAAAATTTAAAAATTGACTGAAATACCCCATTGTCCACACCAAACCGGCAATAACCTTCTCTGAGCTTGTGGTTTCACTACAACAGTCCACATCACTGCATCATTCCACAATCTGCCTGCACTAAGTGACCCATGGAAAATGCCTCAAAACCGTTTAGAACTCTAATTAGGTATGTGGATTTGAAGTTGAAAGTGTCTGATAATGGACCCGTGTCTAAAACCGGTGCCATCACCATATGGATCATTACTTTGAAGTTAATTCTCATGGTCATGTGTATATCTCATGCTGTCACAATGGCAAACTGCCACTAGTGTGTTAGTTATTATAGTAGAGGTTCCAATAGTCATAATACAGTCAATTTGACCGTAATAGGCAACATAACTCGAACTTAACCTTCTGCAGTTGACATTGTTATTTCAACTGATAAGAATGATAAGAGGGACTCCATGGTGAAGTTTTCACAACCTTGAATGAGTTACTTCATGGCCAAACTTTTTGGATCAAGAATGCCAAAGCCTTTAACCCACAAAAGTTGTGAAAGAACTACCAGAGAGTGAAAATTTTTATACCCACGTAAAAGTGCATTAAATCAAGAGTAAAACCAAAAAAATGTAATATCTCAATTATTTTCCAAATTGTAGAATTTTTGGTCCATAAAAACAGCGAAAATTTGCCGCTAGCTTTTTTTTTCAAATAAAAACTTGAAAAAATACTAGGAGAATTTTTTTTACGAAAATGTTTCGTTTCCCATGCTTTACCAAAGAAAAATGTTTACCAAGGTAGGTAGCAGACAGTTTAGGGACACTGTAATGAGAGTGTCAAATGAGTAATTGTAATTTAGAAATAAATTTTCTTAAAAATGACATCATCGGTTTGTAGCACGTTTTTCAGGTCGCTACGGTTTTTCGCGTTTTTGTTAACCAAAATAGAGATAGTACCTTTGGAATCAAGCTCCTCAATTTGTCTTATATTATTTGCAAGCACTTAGCTACTGCCATTGTTCCTTACAAGATGTCAAGGAATCTAAATTTTCTCAATAAATAGTTCGAACATTAATACACCATATGAACTCAATATTCAAGACTCCTTCAATAATTTTCCGTATCTATGAATGTGTAAAAATAATTCGTCCTGCTCTCATCATTTGGCTCTCCAGGCTAAAATTCATCATAATTTCATAGAATGATACCAGAACTTTGCCGGTGCCTCTCCAAGTCTTCAACCACTTCACAAATATTTTCCAGACAGACTGAGGCAACTCATTACTAGCCGCCCGTCTGGAAGATAGTTATCGCTTTCGCAACAAAATTAGATCGGTCGAGTTGCGGCTCATTTTGTTACCGTTCCCTCTCATTCTTGTCCAATACTGCCTTCCTTCGAACTATTGTCTTCCAATATCCTGGAAATGAACAACGCATTCAGGTTTACTTTTCTCGTCCTACCAGAAGGGCTAGAAGGAAAGTTATGGGAACCGCAACTTGTGATCGTGCCGATGTCTGCCTATAAACTCCTTGTTTGCTCTACTTTGTAACACCTATGCTCCTGCCATAGCCTAGGGATTGATTTTACAACTAATTCGTGACTTTTTTTGTCTCATTTTAACCCCCTTAAAATCCAACTTTTTTCACTTTTATGATTTTTTCTGTGTTTTCGACCTTGTATCTTTAAAATGTTATTTTACTAGATAAACGCAAATTTGACGATACCATTGGAAAGAGCGTTAAATTTTCCATCTCCCTAATAGAGAATCATAAATCCCTGCTTTCCAGCGTGTGAATGCTTGCCTGAAAGCCTCAAAGTTGACTCAAAGCCTCAGATTTTCAACATTATGGTCAGAATTGTTCTCACATTTATATTAGTGGAGAAAATCGCGCTTGAATGAGAAAAAACGTGATTCTTTTTTCCAATGAAATCGACGGTTTGAAGGGAGGATTTGGGGTTGGATGGTGAGTGAGAGGAGCGGCGGCGGAGGAGCTTCTCATTCAAGCGCGGATTACACGTTGGAAAGCAGGGATTTATGAGCGGTTGAAAAAAGTTGAGATTTTCAATATTTGACAATTTTTGCTCTTCAAGTTCATTTTTCATCAGTTTTGCCTATATACAAAACTTTGTTCTCCATTAGGGAGATATGAAATTTAACGTTCTTTCCAATGGAATCGTCAAATTTGGGTTTATCTAGTAAATTGAAGGAGTTATTAACATTTTATTGATACAAGGTCCAAAACACGAAAAAAACCTTAAAAGTGAAAAAATTGGATTTTAAGGGGGTTAAAAAAAGTCAGGAGACAAGAAAAGTCACAGATTAGTTGTACAGGGTGGCTGAAAACGAACGCCCACTTTTTAAAATGACGCCAAATTTTTAATTTTGGAGATATCAGATTGAAATTAATTCCAAAATGTTCGTTAGGTTTGGAAGTTTATTGTACAGTAAGAAAAAATCAGTTATGGAATATTGTGCTAAGTAGATGGCGTCCTTGCTGATTAATGCACTCTTCAAGCCTTTCGGCGAAGTTGCTCATGACGTTATCCAACATTTCCATCGAGATGGCGGCAATTTCACGTGTGATCGCATCTTTGAGGTCTTGAAGAGTTCGTGGTTTATTGTCAACTGCACACACGGCTAGAATTTCCACGGATATTGTCCGCCAAACATTTCCCGGAAAGTTGATTTCGCGACACGGTGACTTTCCATGGCCTCCGCGCTCGCCCGATCTCACTCCCTGTGATTTCTTTTTATGGGGCTACCTGCAGTCCAAGGCTTATGTGGATAAACCACGAACTCTTCAAGACCTCAAAGATGCGATCACACGTGAAATTGCCGCCATCCCGAAGGAAATGTTGGATAACGTCATGAGCAACTTTGCCGAAAGGCTTGAACAGTGCATTAATCAGCAAGGGCGCCATCTACTTAGCACAATATTCAATAACTGATTTTTATTCTTACTGCACAATAAACTTCCAATCCTAACGAACATTCTGGAATTTATTTCAACCTGATATCTCCGAAACTAAAAATTTGGCGTCATTTTAAAAAGTGGGCGTCCGTTTTCAGCCACCCTGTGCAATCAATCCCTAGGCTATGGCAGGAATATTGGTGTTACACCCCGTATAGAAAAATAAAATACTCAGCGTCACACTCGGGAAGTTTTTCGTAAAAACTATGGATAGCCGAATATAGTAAACTTGCTGCATGCAATTAAAATTATGATGTTTCTTTCAAACATTGTTACTTGGAATTAGCAGACGATGAGTACTCAAAATATCCTTGTTTCCTGTTATTTTTTTCAGAAAATGAATCGATCACTCGTCCGAGTGGGTCGGGAACGAAAAGAGCGAGAACCGCCTACACGAGTGCTCAACTAGTCGAGTTGGAGAAAGAATTCCACTACAACAGATATTTGTGTCGACCGAGGAGAATAGAAATGGCGGCGCTTCTTAGACTTTCCGAACGACAAATCAAAATATGGTTCCAAAACCGCAGGATGAAGTACAAGAAAGACCAACGAACGAAAGGACTAGCTGGTGAGTTTCGTTCCAAAATATTGAGTAGATTGATAGGAATCACAAAAATCCATGTGGCTAAGAGTGTTGCCACTCTATCAAGAAAGAAGCTGAAAAATTACAATTTGTATTTATTGTGAGGCGGAAAGCGAAAAGGGACCTCTTGTCGGCGTTCGTCGAAATGAAGTTATTGCTATTTTCCCATTCTGTATAGATTTATAAAGAATTTAAGACCAAAAGCATCCTTGTAGCTCAAAAAATGACGAAGCTGCAGTGTTTCACTGTTTTATAACAGAAAAAATGGATTTTAAGAAAAACGACCATAAACTTCAAAATGCTACTTTAAATTCTTAGATTCTTAAATCGATATTTTCTTATTTAGGTTACTTTCGATTCGATTCGATCTTTCAGGCCTATGCACTTGGGTTCTAGAGGGTCCAAGGATCAATAATCGATAGAAAGTGAAAAATCGATTCTTTCGACCTTTTTCCAGTTTTTAGCCTTCTCCTCGAAATCAGCTTTGCCGACAAGAGGTCCCTTTTCGCTTTCCGCCTCACAATTTTAATCACGGCCTACGCCAATCACAAAAGTTTATGTCCAACAAAACAATATGAGTTATTAGATTGAAAATTAATAGTGAATTACTTAAATGTGATTGGAAAGGTATAATACGTAGATAAAAATCAAAATTTATGTGAAATTTAGTTATTATGTGAACGTTATTATGTACCTGAACGTCTACCCTCCCACCCAAAAAACTAATACTTACCTAGGTTAAAAAATATGATATTTTCTGACAATTTGAGATAGTCTAACTGCCCAAAAATTATTATTGTTACAATTCTCAGTTGAAAACGGTAATTTACACCAATGATCCAGTATTGAGCGTTTTCCAAGTATTTTCCTCTAAAGCAACAGTCTTTTCTAAACTTCGGCAGCTTCTGGGTCGTCAATTGGTTAATTATTTCTTTAATAGCTTAATTATGAAAAGAGGTTCGACCCTTAGTTACTGACAGGACGAAAGGATGACTAACAGAAGCAGACAAAATTCTGTTTTTCTTCATATATGCGAAGTTTTCGATTCTCAGATCAAATCTTTAATCAATTCAAATAAACAATAAGTGAGTATGCAAATAACATATTCAAACTGGCATGAGTCATATGAGCCCTTATAACCATCTCGTAGAACGAAAATTCACGAGATAAAATAACATAATTACTTCATGTATAAAATATTGTTTTCAACATGGAGACATAAATGTGATTTCACAAAATGAATTTCCCGTTCAATTGGAAATAAAATTTGAATCACCAATAATTGGTGATTCAAGAGAAATTATTGTGCTCTTCCGAGGAGCATAAAAGTAATCTAAAGGTATCTCGTTGTTGATGCAAACGCAGCTTTTTTGAGAACAAACTTTTATAGAATTTCCATCTTTACTATTTACATTTTCGGTTTTGAAAAAACAATACCAAAATACCGATTCGTGCAGCATGAGTAAATGAGCGAATTTCCAAAAAATTAATTTTTGTTTAAGTAGTTCAAAATTCTCAAAAAATACTCTATTCGTGTCCAAGAAAGAAGAATTGACTGTTAACTTATTATATTCTTGGGTACTACGAATGTTTCAATCTTAATACAACTATAAAATATCTTCCTATCTGAAGACTGATTTTTTAAAAGGCTATCGGGATAGCAGAATAGGTTTGATCGCATTCTTCCAAATAAAAAAAAATTTAATTAAACAGAATAATAAAGCGCGGCTAAAGCATGTTCCATGTTTCTTGAATTTTAGCCGTAGGCTCTCAGGGAAAAGTATCCGGGGCCCGAAGGGCAACCGACTGAGACCCCCTTAATGGGGTATTTCGGTGGGTCGGAAATTCAGGTTTTTGACCTCAAATTTGGATTCAGCACCCTTGAAAACCTATATACTACAACTTTAAGCCCAATGATACTATAACATGTGATAGAAAAATTAATTAAAGAGATCACACGTTTGAAAAAGGCGTGCCGCTATAAATGCACACACACACTAGGCAAGGACTACGCCTCGCGCGCGTGTGTGAGTAGTATTTTGTAGTATCCAAGACGTCCTCCAAGGGTTTCTGAGCATGGATACTTTTTTCAAAGACAGTTGGCTAGCTACGTCACGATTGGCTAGCTACGTCACACCATTCAAATCTTCAACTTTCCTTTGCTTCTCTGATTTTTAAAAACATTTTCTCGACGAACAGACCCGATTACCGTTATTCCTGAGCCTTACTCTTTTGAAAAAAAAAATTTAAAAAATTGACTGAAATACCCCATTGTAGAACGGTAAAAAGGGCGGTTCTGGCACAGTTACTAGGCATCTCGGCAGCAGTGATCTGTGGTGTCATGTAAGCTCCATGTCAACTTTACCCCCTTTCCCAACCACCCTCTAATTCCGTATCAGTGCTCTATGGTGTCATGTAACCTCCCTGGCAACTCCACCCCCTTTGTCCTCCATCTCCCAATTCATAAGGGACCATCTCCCAATTCATAGGGGACCGTCCTCTAATTAGGATGTAACCTCCGTGGCAACTCCACCCCTTCCCCCACCTCCAAACAATTCATAGGGTGTCATCCTACCAATTCAAAAGAGACCATCCCTAATTCATAGGGGACCACCCTCCAGTTCTGCATCACCTGTGGTGTCATGTAACCTCCGTGGCAACTCCACCAGGTTTGAAAAAACTCCAAACAGTTTGAAAAAACACACTGGGGTGATTTTTTACCCCACCACGAAAAAAGACGCGAACCACAAGAATTCTCAGAGCCAACTGGACTTGGGACAGTGCGTTTCCCGCACTTTTTCCCAAAAATTTTTTCGTGGACGTGCACTCAAAAATAGGAACAGTGGGGTACAGCTGTACCCCTGTGTGAGGTCCTAGGGTTAACGACCATTGCCATTAATTTCGATCAACGGAGTAAAATTTAGTTTATTGATTTTTGTGCATAAAATCTCATTCGACGATTCTTCCATTCATGCAAGTCAGAGTTTTGGTCCTTTTAGGGTGAAACATAATTGTATGGATGTTTTTATGTGTGAGAAATAATAGCCAGAATCAGAGGTCAAGTTTTTGAAATGTTTTTTTGTTGAAAATATAAATATTTATTATATTTTGTTTTTGTATTTTTAGGTCAATCAGAAATTTCTTCAAGTGGCGTCGAAGCGAATAGAGAAGGAGGAGGTGTGAGTCCACCATTGTCGAATTGCTCGAGCTCTCCAGGTGCCGGCATGGCGCCGTCGAGCGGACGTGTTTCTCCCAACACGACGACGAGCGCCGCCGTCACCACGTACGCCCCTTGTCCCCTCCCCCAAACCTTCACCCCTCAGTGGAACTGGGAGTACGGAGCGACGTTAGCGCCGCCTCCGCCGCCCCACCACCCGCGCACTGGTTACGATGAGGAACAGCTCTTCTCCTGCCTCCAACAGGCGCCGCCGGCGCCGCCTCAGGAGCAATGGGCGTCGGAAGAGTTCTTTCAACACGGCGTTCCAGCGGGGTACGTCATCAAAACGGAACCCCCTCCAGAGCAGGTCTACTGGCAGCATCCCCCGCTCCACGAACCCGTTCCAGAGTTCCAACAGAAGTTATCCCCGGAACAGTTCACTGAATTATAACCGAACCGATACACCAAATTAATGAACAGACTAGCCGGATTTTTGTTTTGATTCTCCAGTTCCGTTCACCACAATCAACATCAAGTGCGAACTGACCACCTGACTGTAAACCTTAATAATCGATATTATCAATCGTTTATTAGTTCTAGTGACCACGAGATCAAGCAAGTACATTCGAATTCAAAACGAGTAACTCATAAACGACAATTTTATAGTTAAGTACCTCGTTGTTGCTGCTGGGTCTTTAATTTGCAATTTATCTACGGTAATTAAAATACCTCCTAATTTGTGCTTAAAATTTGGTACCTATATTTGTTCTCCATACCTCATTTCTGGGACTGGCACCCACAAATCACCGTCTAAGCAAACTTGTATACTCTCCAACAACGTCATATCTGTTTTTGAAAAATATCAACTCTTCAGATTTACAACTTCAAGAACTTCCAGTAAACAGTATGACCGAACGTAATTTTCAATAATTTTCTTTCTTATAGTCATTAAGCTAAAAATATTGTTCCAGCACAATAGCTGTCATTTGCACTAAACTAAATAAGAAATAGATTTTCTCCTGCATGTGTTTTCATATCACAATATGAGCCATTTGTGGAACAGGTTTGTCTCTTTAGCTAATTACCTACCTACTAAAGACTGACATGAAAAAAATAATAACTATTAAATAATTGTTAGATTGAACCAATTTATGAGATTCCATGTTTGTACATGTGTTTGTTCTCCATGTACGTGTTAAATTGAGTATATTATTGTATTCGTATTATCTATTTGAAATTTCGTGATTTTGCTATCAGGGTATTGTGCGTATAGTTCTATTTTCATCATGTTTATTTATTTTTCAAATTAGAGGAAATACTACTGCATAAATTGTAAGTACTATAAATTGTAAATCAGAGTTTTAAATTATAATCTCAAATTTATATACGTATTATTTTCATGCATTTGTCATCCTTCATGAGGTATCAAGTTTAATTTGGCTCAATAATTACATCCGTCCTTTATGCAAAGTCATTCAAAGTTCACAAGTCAATAGTTGGCATACAGATAATAAGAAGTTTCAAAGTTTTTGGCGGCAATAACCAGAAGGGAACCAACCTCAAAAGATGAAAAAATGACTTGGGAACACTTGAGAAGGGCTATCGGTCTACGCTTTCAACAAAAAGGAGCTTATTGTTTTGATAAGCATTTCCCACCGAAATTTGAATGAGAAAAAGTCATTGAATCCTGGCGTTATCGGTTTTTCAAAAAAGAACCTCGCGAATCATCAGATTTGATTGAAAGGGTTATCGTGGTTGGTTCCCTCCTGGTTGATGCAATCCGATGGAGTGAGCGCAAGGATTAGAAAAACTGTTTATTGTTATCGTGAGAAGACCTTTGTCTAACATTTTCCAAGGTTTCGAATGTTTATTACGTCACAGTAGGCTCGGGAGTCCCGCCCAGGCGGGAGGGGTGTGACGTCATAAACATTCGAAACTTTGAAAAATCATAGAAAAACATCTACTCATCCAAAAAGAGAACGGCTGGTATCAAAATTATTTATTTATTTATTTATTTATTTTATTCATTGAACGGGCGTGAAAGCCCACTATACAAAACAAATTACTGAATAATATATATACTGATGTACAATAAGTAATACAACAAATATTAACAGAAACACCTATAGGGAATTGAAACAAAATATAACAAAATCAAATGACACTTGAAAAGGTAATGTGAGTGGGGAAATTAATCTAGGAGGAAGGCTTTAACATAGTTTTTAAAAGATGCACAACTATCGAAGGACAAATCAAGATTTGAGTCACTGGCTGAAATTAAATTATAATATCTCTCCATATGGTAAATGGGGTTGTGGAGCAGGTAGTTATAAGGGAAAAAAGGGACTGAAAATAAATCATGACTTCTTGTGGGGTAATTTGGGATACGGAAATCAAAATGGGACAATAATAAAGGACAATCAATAATATTATTATGAATCTTATAAAGGAATAATAAGTCACCCAGGATTCGCCTGCTCTCCAACGACACAAGACCACATTCGTCCATTAGTACACCATACATAACGTCTTCCTGGCGAATACCTTTCTTAAAAGCTAGATAACGCAGAAATTTGTGTGAACGGTGGTCAGAATGAGGTCTACTTTCGATCAAATTTTTTTTTTAAATCGTGCGCACCCCCAAGGCTAAAAGTCAAGTATTTTAAGTTCACAGATATTCACTATTTTGATTGAAGTTTCGTAGTTTTTCATAAAACATTGTTTCTTCCACAACTTGGACGATAAGAATAAATACAGACTATTCACAAAAATGTGTAAAAGAGACCACCATTGTTGCTTTTCGCGCTCATCACAATGAGAACTCAGGCTCTTACTTGAATGTTACTAAGATTCAGTCATACAAAATTATGGTTTTGAGGAGAGAAAAAAAAACTATTACATTGCTAAGAACTGCATCAACCTTCATTTGATGGTTTTGAGTTTGGCTTCCAAATATCATCGGAAGATTAGGACTAGATCTGAAGCCACACAGTAGGAATGCAAATTTGAAACCCCTCGATTGCCAAGAACTGCGTCAACCTTCATTTGATGGTTTTGAGTTTGGCTTCCAAATATCATCGGAAGATTAGGACTAGATCTGAAGCCACACAGTAGGAATGCAAATTTGAAACCCCTCGATTGCCAAGAACTGCGTCAACCTTCATTTGATGGTTTTGAGTTTGGTTTCCTAATATCATCGGAAGATTAGGACTAGATCTGAAGCCACACAGTAGGAATGCAAATTTGAAACCCCTCGATTGCCAAGAACTGCGTCAACCTTCATTTGATGGTTTTGAGTTTGGCTTCCAAATATCATCGGAAGATTAGGACTAGATCTGAAGCCACACAGTAGGAATGCAAATTTGAAACCACTCGATTGCCAAGAACTGCATCAACCTTCATTTGATGGTTTTGAGTTTGGCTTCCAAATATCATCGGAAGATTAGGACTAGATCTGAAGCCACACAGTAGGAATGCAAATTTGAAACCCCTCGATTGCCAAGAACTGCGTCAACCTTCATCTGATGGTTTTGAGTTTGGCTTCCAAATATCATCGGAAGATTAGGACTAGATCTGAAGCCACACAGTAGGAATGCAAATTTGAAACCACTCGATTGCCAAGAACTGCATCAACCTTCATTTGATGGTTTTGAGTTTGGCTTCCAAATATCATCGGAAGATTAGGACTAGATCTGAAGCCACACAGTAGGAATGCAAATTTGAAACCCCTCGATTGCCAAGAACTGCGTCAACCTTCATTTGATGGTTTTGAATTTGGCTTCCTAGTATCATCGGAAGATTAGGACTAGATCTGAAGCTACACAGTAGGAATGCAAATTTGAAACCACTCGATTGCCAAGAACTGCATCAACCTTCATTTGATGGTTTTGAGTTTGGCTTCCAAATATCATCGGAAGATTAGGACTAGATCTGAAGCCACACAGTAGGAATGCAAATTTGAAACCCCACGATTGCCAAGAACTGCGTCAACCTTCATTTGATGGTTTTGAGTTTGGCTTCCAAATATCATCGGAAGATTAGGACTAGATCTGAAGCCACACAGTAGGAATGCAAATTTGAAACCCCTCGATTGCCAAGAACTGCGTCAACCTTCATTTGATGGTTTTGAGTTTGGCTTCCTAGTATCATCGGAAGATTAGGACTAGATCTGTAGCCACACAGTAGGAATGCAAATTTGAAACCCCTCGATTGCCAAGAACTGCATCAACCTTCATTTGATGGTTTTGAGTTTGGCTTCCAAATATCATCGGAAGATTAGGACTAGATCTGAAGCCACACAGTAGGAATGCAGTTTTGAAACCCCTCGATTGCCAAGAACTGCGTCAACCTTCATTTGATGGTTTTGAGTTTTGCTTCCAAATATCATCGGAAGATTAGGACTAGATCTTTAGCCACACAGTAGGAATGCAAATTTGAAACCCCTCGATTGCCAAGAACTGCGTCAACCTTCATCTGATGGTTTTGAGTTTGGTTTCCAAATATCATCGGAAGATTAGGACTAGATCTGAAGCCACACAGTAGGAATGCAAATTTGAAACCCCTCGATTGCCAAGAACTGCGTCAACCTTCATCTGATGGTTTTGAGTTTGGCTTCCAAATATCATCGGAAGATTAGGACTAGATCTGAAGCCACACAGTAGGAATGCAAATTTGAAACCCCTCGATTGCCAAGAACTGCATCAACCTTCATCTGATGGTTTTTGAGTTTGGTTTCCAAATATCATCGGAAGATTAGGACTAGATCTGAAGCCACACAGTAGGAATGCAAATTTGAAACCCCTCGATTGCCAAGAACTGCGTCAACCTTCATCTGATGGTTTTGAGTTTGGCTTCCAAATATCATCGGAAGATTAGGAATAGATCTGAAGCCACACAGTAGGAATGCAAATTTGAAACCCCTCGATTGCCAAGAACTGCATCAACCTTCATCTGATGGTTTTGAGTTTGGTTTCCTAATATCATCGGAAGATTAGGACTAGATCTGAAGCCACACAGTAGGAATGCAAATTTGAAACCCCTCGATTGCCAAGAACTGCATCAACCTTCATTTGATGGTTTTGAGTTTGGCTTCCAAATATCATCGGAAGATTAGGACTAGATCTGTAGCCACACAGTAGGAATGCAAATTTGAAACCCCTCGATTGCCAAGAACTGCGTCAACCTTCATCTGATGGTTTTGAGTTTGGCTTCCAAATATCATCGGAAGATTAGGACTAGATCTGAAGCCACACAGTAGGAATGCAAATTTGAAACCCCTCGATTGCCAAGAACTGCGTCAACCTTCATTTGATGGTTTTGAGTTTGGCTTCCAAATATCATCGGAAGATTAGGACTAGATCTGAAGCCACACAGTAGGAATGCAAATTTGAAACCCCTCGATTGCCAAGAACTGCGTCAACCTTCATCTGATGGTTTTTGAGTTTGGCTTCCAAATATCATCGGAAGATTAGGAATAGATCTGAAGCCACACAGTAGGAATGCAAATTTGAAACCACACGATTGCCAAGAACTGCATCAACCTTCATCTGATGGTTTTGAGTTCGGTTTCCTAATATCATCGTAAGATTAGGACTAGATCTGAAGCCACACAGTAGGAATGCAATTTTGAAACCCCTCGATTGCCAAGAACTGCGTCAACCTTCATTTGATGGTTTTGAGTTTGGCTTCCTAGTATCATCGGAAGATTAGGACTAGATCTGTAGCCACACAGTAGGAATGCAAATTTGAAACCACTCGATTGCCAAGAACTGCATCAACCTTCATCTGATGGTTTTGAGTTTGGTTTCCTAATATCATCGGAAGATTAGGACTAGATCTGAAGCCACACAGTAGGAATGCAAATTTGAAACCCCTCGATTGCCAAGAACTGCGTCAACCTCCATTTGATGGTTTTGAGTTCGGCTTCCTAGTATCATCGGAAGATTAGGACTAGATCTGTAGCCACACAGTAGGAATGCAAATTTGAAACCCCTCGATTGCCAAGAACTGCGTCAACCTTCATTTGATGGTTTTGAGTTTGGCTTCCTAGTATCATCGGAAGATTAGGACTAGATCTGTAGCCACACAGTAGGAATGCAAATTTGAAACCCCTCGATTGCCAAGAACTGCGTCAACCTTCATTTGATGGTTTTGAGTTTGGCTTCCTAGTATCATCGGAAGATTAGGACTAGATCTGTAGCCACACAGTAGGAATGCAAATTTGAAACCACTCGATTGCCAAGAACTGCATCAACCTTCATTTGATGGTTTTGAGTTTGGCTTCCAAATATCATCGGAAGATTAGGACTAGATCTGAAGCCACACAGTAGGAATGCAAATTTGAAACCCCTCGATTGCCAAGAACTGCGTCAACCTTCATTTGATGGTTTTGAGTTTGGCTTCCTAGTATCATCGGAAGATTAGGACTAGATCTGTAGCCACACAGTAGGAATGCAAATTTGAAACCACTCGATTGCCAAGAACTGCATCAACCTTCATTTGATGGTTTTGAGTTTGGCTTCCAAATATCATCGGAAGATTAGGACTAGATCTGAAGCTACACAGTAGGAATGCAAATTTGAAACCCCTCGATTGCGAAGAACTGCATCAACCTTCATCTGATGGTTTTTGAGTTTGGCTTCCAAATATCATCGGAAGATTAGGAATAGATCTGAAGCCACACAGTAGGAATGCAAATTTGAAACCACACGATTGCCAAGAACTGCATCAACCTTCATCTGATGGTTTTGAGTTCGGTTTCCTAATATCATCGTAAGATTAGGACTAGATCTGAAGCCACACAGTAGGAATGCAATTTTGAAACCCCTCGATTGCCAAGAACTGCGTCAACCTTCATTTGATAGTTTTGAGTTTGGCTTCCTAGTATCATCGGAAGATTAGGACTAGATCTGTAGCCACACAGTAGGAATGCAAATTTGAAACCACTCGATTGCCAAGAACTGCATCAACCTTCATCTGATGGTTTTGAGTTTGGTTTCCTAATATCATCGGAAGATTAGGACTAGATCTGAAGCCACACAGTAGGAATGCAAATTTGAAACCCCTCGATTGCCAAGAACTGCGTCAACCTTCATTTGATGGTTTTGAGTTCGGCTTCCAAGTATCATCGGAAGATTAGGACTAGATCTGTAGCCACACAGTAGGAATGCAAATTTGAAACCACTCGATTGCCAAGAACTGCATCAACCTTCATTTGATGGTTTTGAGTTTGGCTTCCAAATATCATCGGAAGATTAGGACTAGATCTGAAGCCACACAGTAGGAATGCAAATTTGAAACCCCTCGATTGCCAAGAACTGCGTCAACCTTCATCTGATGGTTTTGAGTTTGGTTTCCAAATATCATCGGAAGATTAGGACTAGATCTGAAGCCACACAGTAGGAATGCAAATTTGAAACCCCTCGATTGCCAAGAACTGCGTCAACCTTCATCTGATGGTTTTGAGTTTGGCTTCCAAATATCATCGGAAGATTAGGACTAGATCTGAAGCCACACAGTAGGAATGCAAATTTGAAACCCCTCGATTGCCAAGAACTGCGTCAACCTTCATTTGATGGTTTTGAGTTTGGCTTCCAAATATCATCGGAAGATTAGGACTAGATCTGAAGCCACACAGTAGGAATGCAAATTTGAAACCCCTCGATTGCCAAGAACTGCGTCAACCTTCATTTGATGGTTTTGAGTTTGGCTTCCTAGTATCATCGGAAGATTAGGACTAGATCTGTAGCCACACAGTAGGAATGCAAATTTGAAACCACTCGATTGCCAAGAACTGCATCAACCTTCATTTGATGGTTTTGAGTTTGGCTTCCAAATATCATCGGAAGATTAGGACTAGATCTGAAGCCACACAGTAGGAATGCAAATTTGAAACCCCTCGATTGCCAAGAACTGCGTCAACCTTCATTTGATGGTTTTGAGTTTGGCTTCCAAATATCATCGGAAGATTAGGACTAGATCTGAAGCTACACAGTAGGAATGCAAATTTGAAACCACTCGATTGCCAAGAACTGCATCAACCTTCATTTGATGGTTTTGAGTTTGGCTTCCAAATATCATCGGAAGATTAGGACTAGATCTGTAGCCACACAGTAGGAATGCAAATTTGAAACCACTCGATTGCCAAGAACTGCATCAACCTTCATTTGATGGTTTTGAGTTTGGCTTCCAAATATCATCGGAAGATTAGGACTAGATCTGAAGCCACACAGTAGGAATGCAAATTTGAAACCCCTCGATTGCCAAGAACTGCATCAACCTTCATTTGATGGTTTTGAGTTTGGCTTCCAAATATCTTCGGATGATTAGGACTAGATCTGAAGCCACACAGTAGGAATGCAAATTTGAAACCACTCGATTGATAGGAACTCGATCAACCTTCATCTGATGGTTTTTGAGTTTGGCTTCCAAATATCATCGGAAGAATAGGACTAAACCTGGAGCCACACAATAGGCATGCAAATTTGAAACCAGAGGACTGACACAGTAGGAATGCATATTTGAAACCACCATTTTGTTTGATTTTTTATTGATTGCTAAGAATCGTATCAACTTCCATCTGAAAGTTTTTCAGTATGGCTCCCATAAATCTTATGAACATTAGGAATATGTAACTGTAGCCACATAGTAGGCATTGAAACCGTCGATTGCCAAGAATTGCATCAATAGACTTTTTCTTGGCAAATTTTGAAAATAAAAATGAAACTGCTGGAATGGACACAAAAATTGTAGTTTGGAGTTTTTGATATTTTTTCCGCTAAAATTATTTTTGTGACATTCTAAAACAATTTCTGAAGTTTTTCCAATAATCAAAAGTATATATATTATGTGTATAAAGGTAGTTTCATAAAATCCCTCTATCCTTTCTGTGTTAAATATTATCCATTGTATTTTACTCCAGACAATAACTAAAAAAATTGTCTCGCTAAATTTTCATGTTAACAAACGAAAAAAAAAATCTACAATTATATTATAACAAACGAAAATGCGAGTTCATTAGCCAGGGAAATTTCAAAATACACGCCAAAAAATCGATTTTTAAAGTGTTTTCTGTGGATATTCCCATAATAATTGTATTAATGGCATATTCGGAGTCACCCCAAAATTTCTGATAATTAAATACAGTTTAATAAATTGAAAATTGTCCAAAAAATTTAATTATAATATAATTCGTGAATTCGTTGTGGATGCCTACTCAAAAATGCAACTGTCGGGTACTTTATGAGTTCATGGTGACGAGTAGAAAATGAATGTGGACTTCTAAACAAATCCTGTACAGGTACATGTATACTGTATGTGTACAGTATGTTGGTATGGTATACAGCAAATAGGGAAAGGATAACAATTTACGTATGGGTGCCTACTCTTAGAGTTTGGAGTTACGAGGAGTTTTTTTCAATATTCTACCAATAGGTTGATTGGATAATTTTACGATTCGTGCTATGTGACGCACTCACAAAACTGAGTACTCTCTCATATAGTTGATACTTTGATACCTAGTTGATACTTTGATTTTCTTAATTTTAGCTCTAAAGATTTCATTGAAAATTCGTTCATTAACTTATGGTGCATGGACGGAATTTTAAGATTTAATGTTAAGTTAGACGAAATTTTATGAATGTAAGATAGTGTCTACGATTTTGAAAAAATAAAAAAAAAGTTGACAGATTCGATCTTCCAAGAGTTCCAATGCCAAGATTTCTGGAGGGGGTGGACCATTGACGGCTCACTTCAACCATCAGTATGAATGGGAGAGGAAGAGTGAAGGGTCGTGCGAGGCCTTCTGCCGCTTACTTTGTCTTGTTAAAAGAAGGGCGATAGTCGGGTAAAAGGGGGTTGAAGTCATCCATCTTAGTGATGGGGTGAATCCCACTGCTGCCACCCCTATACTCATATAGGGTCTGTGGGTAATAGGTCCCACCCCATCTTGGGTAAACCTCCGAGCGAAGGAACAAGTGGAGGGACAAGTCGAGCACCTATCTTTGTTTTTATCGGACTTATCTACCCTTGTGTGCCAAAAGTGTTTGTACCACTTTGCTGCACTGTAATGGTCTCACCTGACAATTACCGAATGAACCAATATAAATTCCAATTTTTTTTTTTTTTGTTTTCAATCATTTTTATTATTAAAAAAGTTTGAAGGTAGAATGTTAACAATATTGTAGCTTCTGGGTAATATGATGATGAAAACAAGAGTGTGATATGTGTGGAGTGTACGTCAATTTATGGTTTCAATGGTCCACCATGGAAGACAAAGCTGCCCCATCCTCTAATCCTAGTGAGCGTATTTTTCTCCTTGCTCCGCGTAGGCGAAGTGACACCGCCCGAATGATGGCAAACTGTACTTTTACTTTAAGCCATCCTGTCAGTTGGGAGTAAGGTCGTTGCCACTTCTCAGCCAACACAAAAGCAGCTCTCTTCAGGAGCTATAACATATAAAACATATAAATTCCAATGTTTCGTAACTACGAATTTTTGGGACAACATGGAAATTTCTCAATGGTTTTGCTTTCTCTGTACCGAAGCAGAAGGGCTGAAGGGGCTTTCTGTTTTTGGAGCAGATGAAAGAAGAAACGCTGCAAATTATTAAACAATGGTTTATTATTTTTCTATATTGATCACTCGTCTGCAAAGCCACCAACCACCCAACATGAAGAAAAACACCGATCGCATTTCGGTCAGCTGAAATTTGAAAGGAGATTAGGCCTCTATTGCGATTCACACTCGTGTTTCTGATTAATCGTACGTCCAACCCTTAAATTCTCATAGGGAGCGAACGGTTTGTCCTACAAAGTTCCGCGTGGTCTCAAAAAATTCTAAAAATTCTATAGAATCTTAAATTGAAGGAAAAACAATACCTTTATATCAAAATTTTTTGAGTTAGGGCGTTTTCAAAATTTCAAAATTGTTTTTGGAACTCTTAGAAAAGACCTAACTCAACCAAAATCTTCGGGGCTGTTTCCAATACCCTATCCTAAGTAAAACTATCGAAAAATAGGACATTCTTAGGATTTTTAACAAGATAGTGTTTAAATAATTCCCATGAATTTCATTGCTGTCTATGGAAACTTGTGTATTCCAGCAATATTCTACATGCTTTACTGCCTACTAAAGTTGTAAAATACGAGTTAAATCACCTGCGAATTAGTGAAAACTCATTTTAATAAACATATTGTTGTAATGCATGCATTACAGGGGATGTCCTATTAATTAGGCAGTAGTTCAACTTAAACCAATAGGTAAGTGATGAAACTATTTCACTCAATGTAACCAATTTATTTAGTATTTTTGGCAAGAAATAGTGGTATCCTCTCCTCCTTCCCCCCCCATGTAATATCACGATACAACCACATATACACACACACAGACATACACCTATCTTTTTTTTTCGCGGATTTGGATTCAGAATGGTCAACAACAGATTAGTAAGTGGTTTTTATTATAGAATATCACATGATTTACTGGACTTGAGGGATTAAAAAGGAAATTTCCTTTGGTTTTCGTCCGCTCAGTCTTCCCTCGTAGCTTCTTCAGTCCCTTGGTTTCTTGAATCAATGGGAAGCGGCAGTGGTGTACCATATTCCAGCCCCAAGTCCGCTCCATGATCGACTTCGAGATTCCTCTCGAAGGTCGTTGAGATTCCCTCAGCCGGATGGAGACGGTTCTGATGACTGCCATCTGTTTTTTTAGTTCTACGGCAGGAGGTTTGTCCCATTTGTCAGAAAGGGTCCGCCAAATTATTTTCAAACATTAAAAATTCGCGGTGGAGAACGCCTTCACATGAGGTGATGAGAGGTGTGAAGGATCCTCGCAGGTCCTCAGCTGCTCTATCGTACTTGTGGTGTTTGGCGCGTGCTGCTCCATCTGCAATGGTTGGCCAATCACTGGTGGAATAGGAAGGGGCATCGGCGTTGATTACGAGGTTATCAAAGAAAGCCGCCCTCTCCCTGTTCCGCATCCCGTGAACTTTTATGTCGGCAATAAGGCCTGGAGTCCCATCGCCACTCTTGGGCATGATAATCTCAACAACCATCAGTCCTCTTCATGCCAGCTTTGCCAGTTCTGTCAGTTTTTCAGTTGAGTGTTGTCCAACTTTACTCCAGATTAATCGCATACGGACGCCCAAGTCTTACTGTGAGACGTCCTACAAACGATGTCAAGTAGTCTATTTCCAAGAAAACAATAGTTTCATCGTGAAGTCGATTTCGACAGTTAGGTCATCAATAACAAACAACAACTGTAAGTATATCACTGGGAGCACTTTTATAGTCACAGATGAAAAAGATCCTAAATCCCACACATCGAGAAAGTCTGCATGCCCAATCAAATTGAAGCAGATGTCAGTGAAAGGAGAACTTGAATCTTATTGGCTTTGGGCTGATCAAAACAAGCCAATCAAGGCAGACAAAGAGAAAGGGAGCTGAAACAGTGGTGAGGGTTTCATTGTGGGATCCAGGAGTGGAAATTGGATGTCGTAAGATACCCGAGGGAACCGTTCGCACTGGTTATGTGGGATTCAAACCCGCTAAAACTTCACCTCCTTATCCCACATTGGCTCTCAGCCTGGAACTGTTCAACACATTACTTCAGGCTGAGTTCTGGGGAAGCTATTGCATGAATGAACTTGTTACCAGTGAATCATGTTGAGGGACCACCTCATTCTGACAATTACCAATTATTTAAGAATTTCGAACTTTTCATGCACATCCAACAATCAGACAGTTTTTTGTAGAATTTCCTCATTTTTACTCGAACGGAGGTAAGTATGTTGGTTGTGCTTGAAAAGTGGCCTTTGACACAGTCAGTCACCTTGCCCTGACCGATTGCCTTCGTGGTGTCGGGGCCCCATCTCGATTAATTGAGTATGTGGCCTGTCTGTACCATGAAGGCGTGACGGTCCTCGAGGCAGGGGGCGAGGTATCAAGGGATATACGGATCGGGCGTGGGGTACGCCAGGGGGATCCCCTATCGCCACTCCTCTTCAACCTGGTCGTGGATACGGCCTTGGGTAAGCTGCCTACTGAAGTAGGGTTTGATCTCGCCCCTGGGGTGCGAGTAGGAGCATTGGCTTTTGCCGATGATGTTATCCTACCCGCAGAAACCCGTGAGGGCTTGCAGATCGCCCTCAATGCATTTGCTAAGCAGCTAGCCAGGTGTGGACTCGTGGTTAACCCCGATAAGTGTGGGTCGGTCTCCTTGGTCCCGTCGGGTCGCCAGCATAAGGTAAAAGTTGTGGATGGGGGTTTTGTCGTAGGACAATCCCCCATTCCATCTCGATCCGTGCTGGAGGTTTGGCGGTACCTTGGAGTCGACTTCATGGGGGTGGCCACCATTACTACCAGCCGTGTGGACCTTGGTAGAGCGCTAGCTCGCGTTACCAAGGCTCCATTGAAGCCACAGCAGAAGCTGCGCCTCCTCCGCGCGTACTTACTGCCAAAGCTGACCTATGGGTTAGTCTTTGGCAGGCTTACCGCGGGGAGGCTGCAAGAATTAGATCGAGAAGTCCGCTCTGCTGTGCGCTCTTGGCTGAGGTTCCCACCTGGTGTCCCAAGTGCCTATTTTCACGCACCGGTCAAATCCGGTGGGCTTGGTATTGTGTCTCTCTCAGCAAGCATCCCTTCTCTGCGCCGCCAGCGCCTGCTAGCCCTTCAAGGGTCGAGCTGGGAGGTCGCCCGTGCGGCTGCTGATCTTGATTTTGTCAGGCAGCAGTTAGCATGGTGCGACCGAGCAACACCATCTGCTCCAAAACCCAGTTCGTCTGCTGAGTTTGCTGCTGCCCTGCATGAGTCAGTAGATGGTAAAGAACTCCGACAGTGCTCCGAAAGCCTTGTCTCATCCCAATGGGTAGATTGGGCTTCGGAGGGCATTGGGGCCCGTGACTACCGACACTTTCACGCCGTCCGCATGGCAACTCTGTCAACTGCGGTACGGTGTTCGAGAGGTAGTCGCGGGACAACCCTACCCCTTTGCCGTGCCTGTCGGAGTGGAAATGAACATCTTTATCATGTAGTGCAGCAGTGTCCTCGGACTCATGGGGGCCGCATTCTACGTCATGATGCGGTCGCCAAGCAGATAGCAGGTGCTTTGTCATCTAGCGGCTGGGATGTTGAGAGGGAGAGATTGTATCACATGCCAAGTGACCAGGGTAAGAAGCCCGACATCGTTGCCGTCAAGCCCGACCAGTCTTGCATTATCCTGGATGTCCAAGTAGTCAATGGCAGCTTGGACATGGAGCAGACTTGGCGGGCTAAGATAAGAAAGTATGATAGAGATGATTTACGGCAAGCGGTGTCGGAGCTAAAAGGAGTGGCACCCAACAACATCAGGGTGATGGCTGCAACCTTGTCATGGCGCGGGGTGTGGTGCGGGAAAAGTGCCACGGAGTTGCGCGAGTTGGGCATCTCGGTAGGCGTACTCCGTGGTATCACCACCCGTGTCCTGCTCGGCTCGTATTTGAACTGGTGGTCGTTTTACAGAGGCACTTCCCTTCATCCCTCCCTCCCACCCCCACCTTCCTCATCTTCCCTCATCCCTAGGGCCGGCGTCGGGTGAGTCCTGGGCGTCCTCCCCATTATATTTGATTTATTTATTTATTTTCATTTATGGCGTGCCCCCTCCGTCAAAAAAGACATTTTGTCTTTGAGGGGAGTTTGAAAAAAAAAAAAAAAAAAAAAAAAAAAAAGTGGCAATTGTGAGATGATACCACGTCATGAACACATGTTTATACCGTATTATTAATGTACATGTACACATGTTGAATGAGTCTCCTGATCAGTGGTGACCATTTGAAGGCGCCAATGGGTGTCGCACGCTAGAAAGAACGGAGCCAGGATGTTGCTCAAAACTCCCTCTATGTCTCCCCCAAAACCAACGCTTCCTCTCATAAATAAAAGGAGAATTAAAATAAACGTGTGCTCGGTTTATATTTATTTATTATTATTTTTTTTTATCATACCTCCGTAATTTTCTTATTCCTCCCCATTTATAAATCTTACCTCCAAGGCGGAACCCCTCCAGTCTTTGGCTTCGGATTAGCATAATCAGAATAATTTCTACCAGCTGACAGGGGACTCGGCGATCGCTCGAGCCAAGGATTGTTTTTTGAGGTTAGGTTTCGAGGCAAAGGGGTGGGCGGAGAAGGTGCTATTATTTTCTTGAAAGAGTTTTATATTTTACGGACTTCCACGTACTTCTTCCCTCTCTTTTGCGTTTTCAATCTGGAAAAGGAAAGGATTTCCCTCGTCGGGCACACGGCCAGATTATTATCCGTTTCGTGAGGCCGTTTCCACCCCCATTATTTCCTCTTTTCATTTCTGGATTGTGCCATATCGGCGTGGAGGTGGAACTTTGAACGGTTGAACCAACCAACGGTGGTCTTCTATGAATTAAATTTTCAAATGAAAATAGTATTACGTAGTTTTCAGAACCTGCAATTGACAACACTGGCAACACAAACTTCGACCCAAACTTCGGTTTTTGTAGTTGTAGCAGTCAGCAGTAAAGGCCAAACGTGTGATTTTTGCCTTGGCAGCACTCAAGACTGGAAACTAATTTCACTTATGGAATGTCAGTGAAGGTTCGTGTAAATTGTTATTGATAACACAAAGAAGTGGCTCGGGAGAAGTGGTGGCTTTTTGTTTCTGTATCAAATGTTTCTATCCAAAATTATTCAATGAAGATCACTTTTTTTTTCATGGAGTCAGCAGAATTTAATCAATATTTTGTGTGTCACTCATTCGATATTTCTATCCAATAGGTACTATTCAATCCTCATTGGTCAATATTCCGATATGTTTGCAGTACGAGCAGGTAGATACATATTATTTTGACTGACAAATTCCATATAGATATATCTTTTTACTGTGGGCCAAGAAATTTTTCCTCAACACTTTTTTTTGCCACAGAACATACAACGAGGATACCAGTAAATAAAATCTTAGCTACATATCGGTAGCTATGAAGCAAGGTTTTCTAGAACACTGCGATATATTACGTGCGATCTACTGAGTTTTATATTTATTGTTTTTCCCTCCAAGGGAGAAATTTATGTTGCATAGGTACTTAATTTCCGACTTCTCAAAACTCGAAGGTTTCCAACTGATATACCTAGTCATGAGAGTTTTAGTATAGATCACCCATTTGTAGAGAACAGCTTTTCTACTGCTCAAAACAATCGTTTAAATAAACTATTAGCCCAGTGCCTACCCATCTGCAATATCAACATACAGAGACTTGTGGGTGCCTTCATAAAACAATTTGGTGCTGGTTGCTAAGGAAGCTCAACTGGGGGAAAAAACGTCTGCCAAGTGGGTGTGGCACGTAGCTTCCCCGAAACCATAGCCCGATTTTATGGATGATCCGATGTATAGTATTTTGTCTCAAAACATCAATCTCTGAGTACTTTTCATTACCCTCATAGGGGACCGTCTACACGTCAACCAGCACAATCTCTGAATATTTCTTCGAAATCCGATGGAAAATGTAGAAGTTATGACTGTTTCTAGGATTCCACATTTGCGCATGCGCTGCGGCAACTATCCGGGGATGATGATTTTAAAGGTGATTTAATAGTGACTGACAGACACGGAACCAAAATTATTCAGGAAGACCTGAAACGTGAAACGCGAGTGGAAATTTTTTTCATTTTAGGTGTGAATTCGTTTAGATCTTGTGAAAATAGTACGAAAATATTAGTTTCAAATGAAATGTTCACAAAATAATGTTGCCAAACGATTGAGTCTTTTCATAATCTAATTTCGTTTTAGTGTTCAATATTTGATAATTCTACAGTTTACTTGGGAACAATGTCTAGTTCTACCTGTATGAATGAATTGCGATACGAGTCCAGCCCTCACATGATTATGAATAGATTAGCATGTATTCTGCTATATTCGTGCTGGACATTATCATAATGTAATCGAACTTCACATGGTAAGTTCATTCTTCATTTCGTTTCTCACGATTTAACACTTATCTTGGAAACAAAGCTACTTCATAAATGGGAAACAGATGTTCTTCAGTGCTGCACGCGCCCACAGAGTGAATATCAAAAGCTCGCCCTCCGATAGGTTGAACAATTTGAAAAGTCCCTTCAATCAGCATGAGTTAATGACCGAATTCTCAAAGAAATCTTCAAAGCTAGAGTTAGGATAATCGAAATATTATCAATATGAGAGAATAGTCAGTCTTGGGTGTGGCACATAGCACGGAGCGTTTATACGATCAACCCCTTGAATGAAATATCTTATAATAGCTCAAAAATACTCTCTTATTAGGCCTTTAAACTTATTGAGTACACACACGAAAGTTTATTATTTTTTCAGTATACAATGCCTGCATAGTGTACGATGTTAGGAGTCCATATTGAAGTTCTACTCGTCTCCACGAACTCATAGAGTACCCAACCCACTCAGCAATCGCATTTTCGGGTACAACAAATTAATATACGCAGGTTTTCATGTATTTGAAACTTTTTAAAAACCAATTCAATTACATATCTACAATTGTTTGGCAATTTTCAATTTTTGAAATTGTATTTAGATATGTCAGCAATTTTGTGCTGAATCCGATTAAACCATATTACTATGATTATGATGGTAATATCCACGAAAAAACGCATAAAAATACGTATTTGTCCTTTTTTGTTCAATTATTTGAAAAATGTGAACCCATTAGTATCTTAATGTTAACATTTTGACCTATATAATTTATGTAAAATAACATATTATGTATTTACATATATTTATAACATATAATGTTTTATTATGTTGTTTCTTTGGAAAAGCTTCAGGGGTCTTTTCAGAATGTTCCAAAACGGATTTCAGTGATCAAAATGCAAAAAAGGCCATATTAAAATGTTTGACACCATTGCAATAGCTTCTATGATAATTAGGTAAAAACAAGAACAAATAAGGAATTATTTTGAGGTTCATACCGTTCATCTAGGCCGTGGAACATTCGGGGTTTGATAGTCCAAATGCACTGCGAAATACCGTATTGTCGGGCCAACATGCTGCTAATCAATCAAGGGGGTGGGTTGTCACTTGGCTTCTTAGTATGTAAATTCAAGACTCGGCAAGTTGGTTCGGAAGACGGGACTGCCTGGAGGGGTCTGGCCTCGAGTTTGAAACACTTCAGGGAAGGCAGGGCGAGGGGTTAACATATTGGTGTAACTTGGAACTTCAACTCTTGGTCACGTACACCAAGTTTGGCACATGCTCTCCACCTGTAACCCCATCCTTCGAAGGGAAAACCCCTTTCTCACGAAGGGTTTTCGAAGCTTCCTCATCCAACGATGTACGGGGTGATACAATCTGGAGACCGACCTAGTATAGAAATTCTGATTCTGCGAATGTGTGTTGTACCCGGATATGATCAGATGCAATATTTACTAATTTGTTAAGTCCAAATAAAAACACTGCTATTTATTTCACAAAGCTCCATTATTTTTCAGTATTGATCACTCGTCTACAATAATAACAGCTTTGTCATTGTCACTATTTTTATTTTCAAGAATTTAACTCCCCAATGAATGGCACGCCATTAATAAGAAAAGAAAACTATAATGGGGAGGACGCCCAGGACTCACCCGACGCAGGCCTTTGGGATGAGGGAAGATGAGGAAAGTGGGGGTGGATGTGAGGGATTAAGGGGAGTGCCTCTAAAAAAATTCCTATATTCCCAACCAAATCAGGTACCTACATAACAACTGGTTGGTCCGTTATTATCCATCGAAGAAATTCAAAGTGATTGTTGGTAAACCAACAGTAGGAAAACTCTGGATGCATTGCAAGGCTCAGAAAATCCAGTTAACCTGAAAGTGGCGTCATAAACATGTCCGTGACTCGTGACGTCACCCTATAGTTTACCGATTCCCTCAGTGGACCACGAAATTCTCAACCTGTTAAAACATAGTAAATCCTCTAAATTAAATCCTGGCCCCTTATGTTTAATTAAATTAGACATAATTAATCCTAATCTCCATAACTCACTAATAGATCCTTCTTGACTCACAGGGCTTTGAAGCAATTTGAAGAAAACCGATAGATACCCCATTATCAGGTACCTATTTGAAATAACGTTACCCAAAAAACACTCCTGGGATCATGATTTCCACAGCTAGGAGCGTGTCGGTCACGAAAACTTGAAATCGCAAACCATTCTTCAACATGAAACATGTTGGAACCGTTTTTCATAATATGAAAACACAGGTAGGAACATACGTATTATGTTCCTACCTTTAATTTTCACAGTGAGACCCTTGTTTGTCTTTTACAAGACGAACTCTTAATAATAAGATATCCTCTTAACCCTCTAACGTTACAGTGCGGGTTATATTCAACCCAAGGGCTGATTAGAAGCATCCAAATCCCCCCCACTCTCTTTTTGGCGGCCGTGAGGGCCAGGTACCCTACCAGTAAGTACTGTGGAGTGCGCAGAAGCTGCCTCATCGTACTGGTAAGTCACATGTACCTACTTCTGAGGGGAGTTACTGCGCAGCAAGTCAGAGTCTGGGTTGGCCTCATCCCGATAGTAGCAAAAAAGGACTACTTTTTCTCTTCCTTCGTCAATGTAAATATAGGTAGGGAACTATGAAACTGTTTATCATAATTGACATCGAAATATGATTCCAAACGTTGTTGATACATTTTTTACAATCCCCCCCCCCCTCCCCCCACTCTATAGGTACATCAGTATATCTGTTTATACCACTTTGCTCCTACTTGTAATAGTTATGTTGTGATCAGCGACCTCTTCGCATTTCTGTACATTCACTTCCTTAGCTCATGTGGTAGGAGCTCCGATTCAGAATGGGATCAGATAGGAGATCGATCCCAGGTCGAGGGAAGGTAATTTTTGATGACTCAACAGCATGGCGCAGTTGTACCGGACCCGAATGGTCTCCTCAGCATTTCTCAGAGAAACAATAATTCATTAAGATTAGGTCATCAAAACAACTCTCTCCCAAGACACGAGTCGAGCTACCGCCTATTCGGACAAACGTTGAGGTCAGCAGATCCCCCGCCCTGTCAATAGGGAGCAATAACAAAAAACCTCCGAAGCCAGTCAAAATTACGCGTTATCAATGGGTTGTAAAACGCCGGCCAAAGCAGCCGCCCTGACTAGGTAACGGAGTACCTTAGAATTCCTAACGGTGGGGGGGGGGGGAGATGTTGTGATCAGCGACCTCTTCGCATTTCTGTCCAGTCACTTCCTTAGCTCATGTGGTAGGAGCTCCGATTCAGAATGGGAATGATAGGAGATCGGGAAGTTAATTTTTGATGACTCAACACTTATAACTGTTATAAGTACCTAGTTAAAGAATTAACAACTACCAAATTCATCAGGGAACGAGGAGGGGAAGATTGAAATATTAAAATTGTTGGGTTATTTTTGGGACTTCAGCCTATTTCACGAGTAATTGACATATACTTATGTTCCACGATGAAAAGTAGTCATTTTGCTAAGATTTTACTATAATAAAATTATTTGGATTGTTTATAATACCTTCAGGAATCGTTAACGCATTGTTTGAGCAAATAAAATTGTTTATATTACAATTATTTTTTTTCCCTCTAAAAACTTATAGGTACCTACTGGGTTGAATCCAACCGGACTGTAGCATTTATGTTCTCGAGGTCCACCGTAGCGTTGGAGGGTTAAACAAGGCTGTCAGTTTCTTAAGATTGAGATAGCTGGTCGTGCTTTACACGTACGTATAGAAAAACCCTCTTGCTTTCGGCTAAGAAAAACACGCCTAATTTTTTTTTCTCTCGCTTTTCCTTGATATCCTCAGAGGCCTCACGAGGGGCACGAGTGGCGTATAAAAATGGTAATGGCCGTGGTATCCGCCAGGTGGCGCTGCCTGCGCTCCACCTACGTGAATGGCACGCAAGATGCCTCTCGGATTTGTTTGCGCACTTTGTTTTTTACTTCTTCAACCTTTGCCCCTTCCTCGCCAACCCAAAAAAGCCTAATTGTTTTTATATTATTGCCATGTGTCGTGGGTGTTTCCCGCATATCAAAGCAGTGGAGGGCGGAGTTTTAAAAATTTCGCCCAGGAGGAAAAACAATGGTTGCTCTTCAGGTGTTCGAATACGGAAGTTGGAAGGAAGTAAAACAAGAGATGCCTATGCATTATGAATTTAATCTTGAGGTTATCATCCTGACAGCTGATGGAAAATTTATTTTCACCAGTTGTTTTCTCAATCGTTGCTCAGACTTACTTACAATGGAATGGTTGATCGGTTAAAATAATTCTAACCTTACTAGTTAGAAGATTGAGGGGACGTACCCCAACGTATCAAAATGTCCAACCAATCAAAATACCTATCTAATGTATCAGAATTTCCAAATTATTGGGATATTCAATTCATCCAAATGTCCAACGTATCACAACGTCTGATCTATCAAAATGTCTTATGTATAAAAAACTTGAATTTTTCAAAATATCCTTTACATAGAAAAACAAATATATATATCCAATTTATGAATGGCCAATATGGTAAATTAGGTATCCAACGTATCAAAATGTTCATTGTGTGTAAAAATGCCAAAAATATATTCTGTATAATTTCTGTAATGTGTCTGTAAAGTTTTGAATATCAGTGACTATTGTTCATGAGCAATCAGAATCTCCAACATACCTAGTAACAACATAGTAGTTCGGGGAACCATGTCACCTAAAAGATAATTATTACAATTTACTGTCTGATATTGAACCTAATTTCCTGGCTAATGCTCTGATTTGATACCTTGCTAACCAAATTGTAATAGTACGAGTAAAAAATATGTAATAAAATTGTACTTAACGAGAAACATTGTAATTGTATTCGTAAGTAGCACCTAGTGAGTATTTCAACACGAAACAAAAGACATGTTTAAGGCAATTTAAGTCAAAATTTGAATAAACTCCCATTTCATTTCATTCTCTTCTTTGCTAAGAAGTGGGAGAAAAGGGTTTTTGATGAATTGATGGGCTATATAGCCAAGAAGCACTCCACGATAGACCTCCTTAGGTCGCAGTGAATGTCGCTGCGGTTAAGAAGTTGCCCTCAATTCTCGAATCTATATAATATATAAATAAAATTATAACAGAAAAGTCCAATCATGCAGCATGAATTAATGAGTGTATTTTCAAAGAAATCTTTCGGTTGAAGGTATGGTTAAGGAAAGAAACAATGGTAACAAAAGGTAACTACTACGTCAATAATTATATGAGCTAATAAGAGATTTATGTATCCAACGTTCTTATCAAGTGTTTTTTTGTTTTTGTTTTACACACTCCCTAGGGATCGTTTTAGAATGTTCGAAAACGGATTCGAGTGAGACATTGTTTTGAAAAAGTTCATTCTAAAAATTTTGAGACCGTTGCAATAGCTTCATTTTCCTTGAAAATTCGCTAAATGTAGCACCTAGTGAGAACCCCAACATGAAACAAAGGAAACGGTAATTTAAGTCGAATTTTGAATGAAGTCCCTTTCATACATTCGAGCGAACAAACCAAAGGAGCCTTTCAGAAGTTCTGAAACGGAGTTGCTGATCACACCAATGGAATTAGTAGCCGATCTCGAAGGAGCTGAGCAAATTCTAGTTTCTAGGATGCAGATTTTATTAGGAAATGTGTCGGTTGTATGATATCTCTCGACTAATGGAATGTCTACCGATGCTTACGAATGCATCCCGATTCTCATTGATTAGATGAACTCATTCCCAATCAAAATTCCCCTTCTTCATGATGAGCTTATTTTTTCTGGGGCATTCGCTAAGTTTGGTTCATTTTGCGCTAGGTAATAGCTGAACTGTACACATAAACAATGTTTTCCTATAATATAAGAATTATTTACATCACATTATGACCCATTGCGCCTACTAGCAACGCAAGCAGTGCCGCATCGCATCAAAGCGTTGCATGAACCGTCATTTAACAGGCTTCGTTCATAGATCACTCTGCTTATAAATAAAACAAATCAAACACAGTTGACTCCAAAAAGCTGTAAGATACTACTACCTGAGATAAAAACTTAGTAATCAAATGTGAACAGTTAAGAAATAATTGTTATGTTCCAATTTTTCGACTACTCGTTTCAAATTACCCCAGATAGCCCTAACGTCCTTCTGGAAGGATGAGGGACTTAGGTCGACTTTCTGAATTTTCTCTCCTGTATTATGATACCGCTGTGGTCCAGTATGGCTTTGAACTGTTGTTTACAACCCAACGAAGAGGTGGGAACCGATTTTGTCTTCAGTATGCGACCAACAGGTACTCAGTGCAGTTTTTCCCTAGTAGCTTCAATCATGAGCGGTCACCCTGAATTCAAAGTTGATTGGTAAGTACCTATTCATTTTTATTTTTATTTCGTCGTTGATATTCTATTGCTCCTACTCTCTACTTAGGGTATGACATGTTATTGATGTAATTTTACCATTTTCGTCTCCATTATTACCACTTTTCACGTCGATCCTTCTGGAAGGACGTCAGTACAATACACATTCAAAATCGTTCCGTCCCATATATTTTCATTTGCTGATTGTTTTGGATTTCTCGCTTTTTCTGCAAGAAGTTGCTTCTTTTACATAAAATAATATATTGGATTTTTTGGAGGGGAGTGATGATGCAATAGGTCAAGGGGAAGTCGGTATAACTTTATTACCTCCAACTAATGCCTTTCATGACCTCACCGGATGAGAGCCCTGTTATTGATAATTTGCCACGCCGTCAACTTTTTTGCTCCTGCAATTTTGAATAGCATTCCTTCTCATGATAAAGATGATGAAAGCGATGATGATCCCCAACCATCAACTTCCAATGAAAATACTTTCAACAAGAAGAGAGGGAAACATCGAGTCCGTAAACCAAACCCGCCCAAAAAATTGTACAAGTGGACAAAAACCCAGTCTCTTTCAACTGCATTTAGAGAGTAATCTCCAATGCATGGTCTCAAACAAAAGTTGTCATCCCTTGAGTATTTCGATTTTTTTTTTTTCTTGATAAAAATAGCCAAGATTGACTGTCGGTGAGTAAAAATCAAATACTTGGACACATGCATCGTACAGTTTGCAGCCTTTCAATCATTTTTAACAATAATTCATTATTGAATTTATTTATCTTTTTTTTAGATTCGATAAGAAAGAACACTACGTTGAGATACGGGAGTAGACGAAAAGATAGGAAAAAGGGAAGCAGCTGCACTGCAGATTTTCCAAGATGAAGGCGACAACCGTATGCATGAAATTTGACATATTTCTACACTTTTTCGTTTTCTATCGTTCCACACTAAATAAATTTTGTCAATTTTAAATGATACATGGTTTTATATGCAGTTTTTATTGAATAAAAAAAGTATATTTTCAATCTTGAGTCTCATTTGTTAACTCGTAGAATAAGGAATATGCGAGAGAGGTTGCTTGCATATTCTACTGACGTCCTTCTGAAAGGATGTCCATTTATGACCTAATTAAAATGGGAAAAAATTGCAAGAGTGCCAAATGTGTCTTCAGACAACACCTATGACACTAAACATACGAAAAAATTCAGAAAATTAGTAAAAACAAGTTGGGTGGGCAGTATAGCTTCCTCACTCATTGTAACTTGGACGTATAGAATCAGTTGGCGAAAAAATTATGATTCAAAGAGTTCGCGCATGCGTAGCGGCTATTTCTTGACCAATTTGATTGAAACTTATAGGGTGTCTCTTAGAAGTTAGTCCCTAACTAACCTCCAAATTTGAGCACAATCGGTTCATTAGAAACCAAGAAACCGAGGTTCCAGGAAATTCACGTTTGCGCATGCGCATTCGCTCCTATTGGTCCGAAGGTGCTGAAATTGATAGGGGACCGTCTAGGACCTAACCCGCACAATCCCTGAAAATTTCATCAAAATCGAACCACAGGTTAGTATAGTTTTGCCCGGGACAAGGATTGACCACAGACAGACCGACAGACCGACAGACAGACAGACACGGAACCAAAATTGTTCGGGAAGCTCTAAAACGCAAAAAGCAAGTGGAAATTTTGATTTTGGAGGACATTTTCTTTTTCACTTCTTTCACGAATACAGAGCTTCCCTACCTTCGGTAGTGAGGAAGCAAAAATTCAGGGTTATCTGGGTTAGTATAAAAATCGTGAAATAGGAACTCAAAACGATTTTTCCAGATGTTCATTCTCAAACTGTTTACGTCTTTTTGCAATAGGAGTAATAACCAGCAAACCATAACAAAATCTAAAACTTTCAGCCGAACAAGCACTTAGACTTACAAAGTAGCATATCACGCACTACATCACATCATTTTTCAACGCGTAGAAAAACTATAAATGAAAGTCCTGGTACTTGGTCCATAGATGTGTAACTTGAACTGCTCAGAAGCTCACTGCTGGGCTGGACTAAGATACTCGTAATACGTACCCAAGTATTTTATCAACTAGAACACTTGTGGGCAACAGCCGGCCCGCTGTAAGATTTGATCCGGCCTGCGAGACATTTTGGAAAACCCAATTACAATTTAAGAGAAAAAAACCCAAATTACTCACACTCATGGAATCAAGTGAGCGATCAAGCCGAGTGGAAGCTTGAATTGCTACTCCAACAAAAAGTAATTTACAAAATACTCCAACACATTTGCAAATGGAGTTGATCGAAATTCAAGAAAAATCATTCCTACGATCTAAATCTGAAGACGTTGAGTTGTGCAATTTAAAAAAAAAAACACTTCGAAGAAGATCATTTTTCGCAGTTTTGAAAATTTGCAGAAAGTCTGATTTGTGCGTCTGGCAGTACTTATAAACGAGATCAGTTCTTTTCATTGATGAAAGTTATTAAATCAAAACATCGTGCGAGGCTGACTGACGATAATTAGGAAAAAACGCTGCAAATCATTGCTCAAAGGTTTATTATTTTCTGTATGGATCACCCTTCTGTATAGATCACTGGTTCTCCATCAATAGCACCTACCACCATCTGTATTCTCCCTTGACCTTCCCTCTCAAATTTCAGCTTCCTGCGTTCAATAGGATTGAAAATGGCTTCGGAGCTCACTCAGCTGATCAGTGATCTGCGGAGTGAAGAAGATCTCCTCGAATGCTGGAGACGCCTGGAAGAGCATTTCCATTCAATAGGAGTAAAAATGGCTTTGGAGCTCACTCAGCTGATCAGTGATCTGAGGAGTGAAGAAGATCTCCTCGAATGCTGGAGACGCCTGGAAGAGCATTTCCATTCAATAGGAGTAAAAATGGCTTTGGAGCTCACTCAGCTGATCAGTGATCTGAGGAGTGAAGAAGATCTCCTCGAATGCTGGAGACGCCTGGAAGAGCATTTCCATTCAATAGGAGTAAAAATGGCTTTGGAGCTCACTCAGCTGATCAGTGATCTGAGGAGTGAAGAAGATCTCCTCGAATGCTGGAGACGCCTGGAAGAGCACTTCCATTCAATAGGATTGAAAATGGCTTTGGAGCTCACTCAGCTGATCAGTGATCTGCGGAGTGAAGAAGATCTCCTCGAATGCTGGAGACGCCTGGAAGAGCATTTCCATTCAATAGGAGTAAAAATGGCTTTGGAGCTCACTCAGCTGATCAGTGATCTGAGGAGTGAAGAAGATCTCCTCGAATGCTGGAGACGCCTGGAAGAGCATTTCCATTCAATAGGAGTAAAAATGGCTTTGGAGCTCACTCAGCTGATCAGTGATCTGAGGAGTGAAGAAGATCTCCTCGAATGCTGGAGACGCCTGGAAGAGCACTTCCATTCAATAGGATTGAAAATGGCTTTGGAGCTCACTCAGCTGATCAGTGATCTGAGGAGTGAAGAAGATCTCCTCGAATGCTGGAGACGCCTGGAAGAGCACTTCCATTCAATAGGATTGAAAATGGATTCGGAGCTCACTCAGCTGATCAGTGATCTGAAGAGTGAAGAGGCCTTTGAGCAATGATTTGCAGCGTTTTTTACCCACCAACATTTTTTTTTTACCTACCAACTTTTTTTTACCTACCAGCTAGGTACTACCTACCACACCATACTGGCTTCACACCTTCACAATCAAGTTTATTAGAAAGAACTAAACGCTTCACACTCGATTGGAAAAAGTATAATGTTCAATTTCTCCCTTGCGAGGGAAAAACATTAAATCATGTTTAATGTTTTTCCCTCGCAAGGGAGAAACTCAACTGATCAGTGACCACTCAGGCACCTTCAGCATTCTCCATTGACCCTGCTTCTCAAATTTCAGCTTCCTGCGTTCAACAGGAGAGAAAATGGCTTTAGAGCTCACTCAGCTGATCAGTCACCCTTCAGGCGCCTTCAGCATTCTCCATTGACCCTGCCTCTCAAATTTCAGCTTTCTGCGTTCAACAGGAGAGAAAATGGCCTTGGAGGTCACTCAGCTGATCAGTGACCACTCAGGCGCCTTCAGCATTCTCCATTGACCCTGCTTCTCAAATTTCAGCTTCCTGCGTTCAACAGGAGAGAAAATGGCCTTGGAGCTCACTCAGCTGATCAGTGACCACTCAGGCGCCTTCAGCATTCTCCATTGACCCTGCTTCTCAAATTTTAGCTTCCTGCGTTCAACAGGAGAGAAAATGGCCTTGGAGCTCACTCAGCCGATCAGTGACCACTCAGGCGCCTTCAGCATTCTCCATTGACCCTGCCTCTCAAATTTCACCTTCCTGCGTTGAATAGGAGAGAAAAAAGTCTGCCAAGTTGGGTGGGCAGTATAGCTTCCTCACTCATTGTAACATGGACGTATAGAATCAGTTGGCGAAAAAATTATGATTCAAAGAGTTATTGAATACCAAAATATTAGCGGTCCACCGTCTAGGACCTAACCCACACAATCCCTGAAAATTTCATCGAAATCGGTTGAATAGTTGCGGAGTTTTGGTTGTAACAATAAATTTAAAGTTCGCGCATGCGCAGCGGCTATTGCTTGACCAATTTGATTGAAACTTATAGGGTGTCTCTTAGAAGTTAGTCCCTAACTAACCTCCAAATTTGAGCAAAATCGGTTCATCAGAAACCGAGAAACCGAGGTCCCAGGAAATTCACGTTTGCGCATGCGCACTCGCTCCTATTGGTCCGAAGGTGCTGAAATTTATAGGGGACCGTCTAGGACCTAACCCGCAAAATCCCTGAAAATTTCATCAAAATCGGACCACAGGTTAGTATAGTTTTGCCCGTTGCAAATTTGCGTGTCGGAATTCACAGAATGACCCCCAGCCCTAAAACATTAAACATGTTAAAATAGAAAGCTTCATATTGAAATTTGATTACTGGTTACGCAGAAGGCAAAACTGTATACAAATCGAAGAAATGAACAGCGATCGCATTTTAGTCCGATAAAATTTGAATGGAGATTAGACCTCTTGCGATTCACACTCATGATTCTGTTTTATCGAAGGAAAACCTTCAAGTACTCGTAGGGACCGAACGGTTTGTCCTACAGAGCTCCGGGTGGTCTCAAAAATTTTTAAAAATTCAATACTATTTAAAATTGGTGAAAAAACGATACCTTTATTTCGAGACTTTTCGAGCTAGGGCACTCTTGAAAATTTCAACCCTTAATTTTCACCCCTTAGAAGTGACCTACATCAACCAAAAGCTTCGCGGCACAACTAGACCCCAAATGGAGCCCATATACCAAATTTGAACCAAATCGGTCCAGTGTTGCTAAGAAAAGTGCCGCGTACGGTGGACGGTCGGAAATTTTTTTATTCGATTTTCGTATTCTACGTACCTTGAAACGTAAAACATCAAATTTTGAGGGGGGGTTAAAAAATTTTTTTTTTTTTTTGCTCGATTCCAAAGGCTTATTATTGAAAATAATAAACCAAAACGCTGCAAATCATTGCTCAAAGGTTTATTATTTTCTGTATAGATCACCCTTCTGTATAGATCAATGGTTCTCCGTCAATAGCACCTACCACCATCTGTATTCTCCCTTGACCTTCCCTCTCAAATTTCAGCTTCCTGCGTTCAATAGGATATTGAAAATGGCTTCGGAGCCCACTCAGCTGATCAGTGATCTGAGGAGTGAAGAAGATCTCCTCGAATGCTGGAGACGCCTGGAAGAGCACTTCCATTCAATAGGATTGAAAATGGCTTTGGAGCTCACTCAGCTGATCAGTGATCTGAGGAGTGAAGAAGATCTCCTCGAATGCTGGAGACGCCTGGAAGAGCACTTCCATTCAATAGGATTGAAAATGGCTTTGGAGCTCACTTAGCTGATCAGTGATCTGCGGAGTGAAGAAGATCTCCTCGAATGCTGGAGACGCCTGGAAGAGCATTTCCATTCAATAGGAGTAAAAATGGCTTTGGAGCTCACTCAGCTGATCAGTGATCTGAGGAGTGAAGAAGATCTCCTCGAATGCTGGAGACGCCTGGAAGAGCATTTCCATTCAATAGGAGTAAAAATGGCTTTGGAGCTCACTCAGCTGATCAGTGATCTGAGGAGTGAAGAAGATCTCCTCGAATGCTGGAGACGCCTGGAAGAGCACTCCCATTCAATAGGATTGAAAATGGCTTTGGAGCTCACTCAGCTGATCAGTGATCTGAGGAGTGAAGAAGATCTCCTCGAATGCTGGAGACGCCTGGAAGAGCAATTCCATTCAATAGGATTGAAAATGGCTTCGGAGCTCACTCAGCTGATCAGTGATTTGAGGAGTGAAAAAGATCTCCTCGAATGCTGGAGACGCCTGGAAGAGCACTTCCATTCAATAGGATTGAAAATGGCTTTGGAGCTCACTCAGCTGATCAGTGATCTGAGGAGTGAAGAAGATCTCCTCGAATGCTGGAGACGTCTGGAAGAGCACTTCCATTCAATAGGATTGAAAATGGCTTCGGAGCTCACTCAGCTGATCAGTGATCTGAAGAGTGAAGAAGCCTTTGAGCAATGATTTGCAGCGTTTTTTACCCACCAACATTTTTTTTACCTACCAACTTTTTTTTACCTACCAACTTTTTTTTACCTACCAGCTAGGTACTACCTACCACACCATACTGACTTCACACCTCCACAATCAAGTTTATTAGAAAGAATTCACACTCGATTGGAAAAATAGAAAGCTTCATATGGAAATTTGATTACTGGTTGCGCAGAAGGCAAAACTGTATACAAATCGAAGAAATGAACTGCGATCGCATTTTAGTCCGATGAAATTTGAATGGAGATTAGACCTCTTTTGCGATTCACACTCATGATTCTGTTTTATCGAAGGAAAATCTTCAAGTACTCGTAGGGACCGAACGGTTTGTCCTACAGAGCTCCGGGTGGTCCCAAAAATTTTAAAAAATTCAATACTATTTTAAATTGGTGAAAAAACGATAAGTACCTTTATTTCGAAGGTTTTCGAGCTAGGGCACTCTTGAAAATTTCAACCCTTAATTTTCACCCCTTAGAAGTGACCTACATCAACCAAAAGCTTCGCGGCACAACTAGACCCCAAATGGAGCCCATATACCAAATTTGAACCAAATCGGTCCGGTGTTGCTAAGAAAAGTGCCGCGTACGGCGGACGGCGTACGGCGTACGGCGGACGGAGGAAATTTTTTTATTCGATTTTCGTATTCTACGTACCTTGAAACGTAAAACATCAAATTTTGAGGGGGGGTTAAAATTTTTTTTTCTTGCTCGATTCCAAAGGCTTATTATTGAAAATAATAAACCAAAATGCTCACGTCTTTGTATCAGTGGAGTTAATCCAAACATCGATGAATCAGTTGCCCAAATCAAGCTCAAGTGTCTCATTGATTTCGGTGTCGCTATCTATCTTTCAATGTTCGTAACAATTCCAAATGTACTTAACAATTTAATTATTATGCTATTATGGTAGCAGAAGCTTTGTTTCACTTTTCAAGGTTGAAAAAAAAAGTTCTCCAAAATCAAAATTTCCACTCGCGTTTTACGTTTCAGACCTTCCTGAACAATTTTGGTTCCGTGCCTGTCTGTGTGTCTGTGTGACTGTCATGAAATCCTTGCCACAGTCATAACTTCTACAATTCTCATCCGATTTCGATGAAATTTTCAGGGATTGTGCGGGTTGGCGTGTAGATGGTCCCCTATGAAAATCGTTACCACCGGACTGATAATAGCCGCTGCGCATGCGCGAACGTGAAATCCTTGCCAAAGCCATAACTTCCACAATTCTCGTCCGATTTCGATGAAACTTTCAGGGATTGTGCGGGTTGACGTGTTGACGTGTGCGGGGTGACGGTTAATGGTCCCCTATGAGGGTAGTGAAAAGTACTTAGAGATTGTTTGAGATTACCAACTATGCATCGGATCATCCATACAATCGGGTTATTGATACGAGGAAGCTATCGCTAAAAATGACCAACAATACTTTAAAATGCTATACTTTCAAACGTATTTGGCACACAACATGTCAATGGTTGCCCATACCCGAACTACTATACTTTGAACTAATAACCAACCAGTGATCTTAATAAACTTGATTTGCGCATAATTCGCACTGATGGGGGTCGGAAACGTCTTCTTAATTTTGACGGAAAGTACGGACAGCTTACACAAACACACCCTTACGCCCCCCCTTGGAATGAATTTTCACCGTTTACCGCAAGATCCTCCTTCTAGAACGCTCTTCAGAGAACTTATGGTATTTCCGCGATCCTAATAGTCGCTTCATTATGAAACCATGCTAAAAGGGGCAGCCGCAGTCTCAAGCTCCATCCTGGATTTGCATAGCTAATTCTTTTCCTCATGAATATTGATTTAATTACACGAGACGTTCGCCTTAGGAGCGGGTTATTCGAGAATTAAACTCCTTGGAAAAGGCTTCCTTCAGTCTGTTAGATATAATTTAGCTGAAGTGGACTCACTAATTGTTAAGCTGTAATTTTATTTTGGGAGAAAGAGGAGAAAGACGACCAAGCCGCAGAGACGGGAGGAGGAGTTCTGAACTTTATGGCTCGGTTTAATGGCCAATTCGAGATGGCTTTTGTTCTCTGGCAACGAGGTAACATTTGCTTGGCTAGATTATCGTCATGTAGCCGCTCCAAGTTTCTTTGTTATGTATTATGATAATCAAAACGAACCAAAATTGATATTTCTAGAACATCCATGTTTGAGTTCGTCAACGCCCTATTTCTACAATAATCGTAGGGTAAGTGCACCAGTGTTCGACGTCTTAACGATTTTTTCCTAGCTTTTTAATCACAGCACCTTTAGTATCCAACCAATTTTATGATTTCACCACTTTTCCAACATCTCAGGAATCGGAAACCAATTCAATTTTCATTAATAAACAAGAATTTAAGCTTTAAAACCTTCAAAACTGAATGTGGTTTTTTGTACCAGTTGTCGACATGCGATGCCCAGTTTCCGACAGGGGTTAGACCCTGTATTCGACACCCACCATTTTTCCATGGTTTATGAGGTAGTACCTATCAGGTACATGCAAATAGGTAGTACCTATCAGGTACATACAAATAATAGTCCAAGACAACAACTTTAAAAACATTTTTAATCATTTAAGAAACTCAACTGTTATAAAAATTGAAATTACACTATTAGAGATCATTTTTCAGAATGGAAATATTGAACTTAAAACTACTCACATAAAAAGACAGCCTCATTTTCATAGATTCGTTTTAAAACCCATACATAATATCTCAGCTAACAGTCTTTCAAGTATTACGCATTAGTCTTAGAATCAGACTAGAAATTTGTGTGAATAAAATCACTCGCGATGAGATTGTGGAAAACTATTTTAATCAAAACGGAGTTGAATAGAACGTTGTCTATTTCCACAAAAATAATGTGTTACAAATTAAATCGAGTTAGGTCATCATCAGTAACAAACAATAACTGAAGATACATCACAGAGAGCATAGCTCCCAGGTCCCTTCACTTCTCTGAGCCAATAGGATTCTCCTTTCACTTATCTGATTGGGTATGACTTTCACTTTCTCGACCAATGGCACTTGTGACTATATAGTTACAAGTGCCATTGGTCGAGAAAGTGAAAGTCATACCCAATCAGATAAGTGAAAGGAGAATCCTATTGGCTCAGAGAAGTGAAGGGACCTGGGAGGATAATCAAATGCCAATCAAGGCAGACAAAGTGAAAGGGAGCTCAAACATTGGTGAGGGTAACATTGTGAAGGGGAGACCAAGCTATTGTAGGAAGGAACCCATCAACGGTGAAACATGTTGAGGGACCACCTCATTCAGACATTTACCAGACCTATCACTCTTAAGAATCTCGAACATTTCAAGCACATCCAACATACCTCCCTTCGGGCAAAAATGAGGAAATTCTATGCACTGTCCGTTTGTTAGATCAAAACTAAAGTTATGATTGGATTCTCTTAGGTGATTCGCAAAAGCAGAATCCCCTTTGTCATCCCTGAAATCCTTTTCATGCTCTTTTATTCTTTCCCTAAATTTCCCACCAGTTTGACCACAATACTCAAGCCCACAAGAACATTTCAGCTTATAAACCCCACTTTTATCTTGAACGCTAATTTTATCTTTAATAGAACCCAACGAAGCTTTAAGATTATTTTTATTTTTAAACCCTACTTTGAAACCTCTAGATGATAACATTTTGCCAATTTTGTCAGAAATCTTAAGATTTCCATAATATGGAAATTTCCGTAGGTTTCTTCTTTTTCGCCTTGCAGTTTCCTAAAGCCTCGCTCCTTCGCTTGACTGCCATTCTTAATAAGATCACTGGAACAAACAAAAGTGTCACTCTAAAGTAAATTCATGAAGCCTGTCGGTCACTGGATCATCAAGGTGTCGATTACTGGATAATTCATTTCTCAGTTTTCGACATCAGATAAACCAGTTTCCGACACCCCCTGTCGAACACTGGATCCAGTTGATATAAAGTATAATCTCAAACACCATTGGAATCACCGTTCATCAACGGTTCACGCTGCAATCAAAACTAAAAATTACTCAAAACCCCAGTATTCGACACTTGCGTCGATAACTGGTAAACAACGATTTTTGAGTACCCAGTTTCCGACACCCCATATTTCGCTCTATAAAACCCATTTTAAAGCATGCAAAGAAAGGAACACATTCCTTCAAGTATAACTAACTAGAATAACATTAGAAAACAATGACATTTTCAAGAATACAGGAGAGAGACAGCAAAATGTTCACTTACCTCCTTACGAGAAACAATAGCACAGGTGGAAGTCTGGAACACACTAACTTTAACACGTTTTCGCACAGTGAACCTCCCAAGTAACTCCTTCGAATTGGTGGGATTCGGCTTAGAAATGTTAAAAGCTGTTGAAGACGCCAAGTTTAAATGGGTAAATAGCACCAAACGCTTATTTTTCCAAATTAAGTTCGTGACTGTCGAATACTGGTTCACTGTCGGAAACAGGAGCATTTACCCTAGTTGTTTCGAAATCCAAAACAGATTCTTGTTCAAATGGCAGGGGAGAATTTGTTGTTGCTCACATTCTAATCACCATGGTTTCTACTATTATAAAACATTGTTGTTTGTTCAGTAAAGCATTCATTCAAGGGGACGTCCCATCGGATGAGGAGTCCACAGTGTGTTGAGTCAGAAGAGGATTCCTCCCCCCCCCCCAACATCACTCACTGTAACCTACCGCATCATTTCTAGCGACATGGAAGCCCCTAAAGTACCCAACATTCAATTATTGTCATGATTATTGTTATTATTGTTGTTGTTGTCTTTCTAATGTCCTGGCACCATAGTGACTCCACTGGTTAGTTCCATGATGGCTCAAAGAAATAGACCATGAAAATCCAATTGAAAATTGATGTTGGTTTATTATTTTCAATAATGAACCTTTGGAATCGACAAAGAAAAAAATTGTAACCCCCCTAAAATTTGTTGGTTTACGTTTCAAGGTACGTAGAATCCGAAAAATCGAAGCAAATTTTGCCGTCCGTCCGCCGTACGCGTCACATTCCTTAGTTACCATGGTCCGATATTGATGAAATTCGCTATATGGGTTCCATTTGGGGTCTAGTAGTGCTCCGAAGCTCATGGTTGACGTCAGTCACTTGTCAGGGTTCAAAAATAAGGGTTGAAATGTTGGAAATGCCTTTGCTCAAAAAAATTGATATAAAATATATCAATCACATGTGCTGATTACTCAACACATACATAATTTTGCCCTAGGGGATTTTGACAGCATTTTAATGTGATCCACGATCTATGGCACCCAGCGCGTGAATTTTAGTCCACCCCCTCGATTGAATGAGAATCTTGGAGTCTGTTTTTGATTGTTTATTCGTTTAATACATGTTTCGGTGTACACCGACGTCTTCTTCAGCCTTCATAAATTACCCTGGGGAATACCCCATGGGCTGATGCATTTATCGTTCCATCCTATTTCAATTACCTACACCAAATCGACTTGTTTTTCGCAATACTAATTTCTGTTCCCCATCTCTTTCAAATGATTGAATATACTAGGTAACCTCAGCCTTATGTATGCTGGAATTTCATGTTTTGGATTAAATTGTTTTAAATTTTGATTAAACGTTTTTCGCACTGTAAAAACACATTGTGAGAAGCAAGAAGACTATTTGTCTGCTGGTGTGCCCTTGCAGGACATGAATACATAAGGACGAGTCTACCTACTATACACAATAATCTGAAAAGAGATAGCAGAAATTGGAATTGCAAAAGCAAGTGGATATAGGATGTACTTGGTGATGTCATAACTGTCTATGATTATATTTTGAGAAATTCTTCATGTTTTATGTACGTTCATGTGATAAAAAGTCAACTTGAAGTGAAGGTGGTTTTTGTTTTATGCTATCACCAAGTACATCCCGAAAATTCAGAAGAGATGTACTTGGTGACAGCATGAAAAAACAACCACCTTCACTTCAAGTTGACTTTTTATCACACAAACGTACGTAAAATATGAAGAACTTCTCTAAACATAATCATAGACCGACCGAACGACGTACTAACTCAAAAAATACTATCACCTCCTTGCAACCTCCCCATAACCCTACCGGCTTGATAGTTACGCGCAAGGCGCCAAATTACAATAATTGTAATCAATTATTGATTCAAATTCTTACAAGGAGTTAGTGTGTTCTGTCTATGTCTGAAATGCAAGTAGGATCGAAAAACAAATGCAAGAGTTTTTATGAAGGCTGAAGAAGGCGTAAGTGTACGCCGAAACATGTACTAAACGAATAAACGAGTATATATAGACTCCAATTCAATAATATTAAGGTCATTCCATACACCCAATAGCAACTGTTACTGATGAATTCGGGTGCAAACAAGGTTGGAGACCAAGAAATAAAATGTAAAGTTATTTATCATGATGAGTATGAACGTGACTAAAATTAATTTCACGTTTGATGTCGTCATAAATTGCTTGAGTGATTACCTGATATTTTCTGGTACTTTTAGCGACGTACATATCTACTGAATTGTTCATCGATGATTAGAATTGACGAAAGGCATTCAAGTGAGTCTGGTCATCATCAGGGTACCCGGAGGGACCCACTTGAGTGAAAGCCGTCCCAAAGCACTCCAAACCACGTGTGTCCCATCGGCATTAGAGTCAAAGCATTAGTTTCGCTCAAAGTTGAAAATCGTTTGCGGACGAGCATCTGTCACCATGGAGGACAGTTTAGCCTGGACTCCTAGAACTGAGGCTAATCGTCACGATAATCACTTTCATTTGTCTGAGAAGCTGTGCCGGTCATCTATAACTAATTCTGAGGGTTGCAGGCTCTCGTTAAGCCTTCGGTATATCCGAGGAGAGGTGTCTCCGAGTATGAATACGGTAGTTTTGACGTTCTATAGCCGTTTAGGACCAGGAACAACAAGAAATTTGATTACATTTCGGTTTATTATTTTCAATAATGAAACCTTCGGATTCGACCAGGAATAATAATTTTTTAACCCCCCCCCCCCCCTCAACCCTCAACATTTTTTGGTTTACATTTCAAGGTACGTAGAATCCAAAAATCGAATGATAATCTGGCCGTCCGTTCGCCGTAAGCGGCACTTTCCCCAGTTAGCATTGACCGATTTTGATGAAATTTGGTATGTAGGCTCCATTTGGGGTCTAGTTGGGGCCCAAAGCGTTTGGTTGATGTAGATCACTTCTAAGAGTTGAAAAATAAGGGTTACAATGTTGAAAACGTGTTTTCTATCAATTTAACATAGAATTGAGTTTTTTGAATTTTTAGAGACCACGCGGAGCCCTGTAAGACAAACCGTTCGCTCCATTCAAGAATTAAAGGTTGGACTTACGATAAATGAGGAACACTAGTGTGATTCGCATAAGAGGCCTAATCTCCGTTAAAATTTTAGCTGACCGAAATGCAATCGATGTTTTTCTTCATGTTGGTTGGTGGCAACAATGGCAAAGCCGTGTTCTTTGCAGACGAGTGATCTATATAGAAAAATAACAAACCTTCGTCTAATAATTTGCAGCGTTTCAAGTATTTTTTCCAACCCATCTCAGCGAATCTTTAAGGAAATGTACCTATTGGAACGGACTCAAAAATTTTCAATTTAAAAGGTTAAACCATCAGTGTATGAATTAACAGGAACGTACGTCCAAGAATCAATCATAACTATCACAGTAGTTGGTTGAAAGGGTGTTTTATCAGTGGTGAGCAAACATCGGTCGGCCAGACATTGATTTTTCCTCGCCTTCCAGCCTCATTCGGCTCCTCGGGATTCTTTTTCTCCCTGTTTTTTTTTCTCAAGGACCTTAAAAATAAAATACAGTGGCCCCAAGGAAATAAACGGAGTGGAGGGCGGTTTGAGTAAGGAAGGTGTGTTATCTCTTTCGTATGATTTCCTCCTAAAAAGGAGGACGCTTCCTTCAAACTTAGATAAAGCTCAATGCAGGAAATGAGACTCCGCTCCTCCCGAGTCAGTTCACTATGTTAAAAGATACACGGAAACTAAATTGGAATCTTTGTGCGGGAATTTGTGGTTTTGTTGGGGTGAGAGATTCACTCCTTTCGGTTCTATTATCATATATAAATGTATGGTACATAATCTCAATATGTACTCTTGTCGCAGGACTAGTATATTTCTTTGAGATTAATATATGCAACATTCAGCGAAACCAACTAAAGGGGATTGGAGCAACTATCACCTGGCGAGGGGTATGGCATGGCAAGTCAGCCAAGGATCTGACTCTGGCTGGTTACCATTGTTCATCTTAGAGTGGATGACCACCCGAGTCCTAACAGGAGGATCATTTATCTGGCCACACGACGGCGTGCCACGGCTCGAGAGATGGTTTCCTTGGGACTTGGAGCTGAACTCGAGCCCCTTGGGGAGGAGAAGCGTCGGCTGATGGCATAGCCAGAAGAGTAACAATCCTCCCTCCATCATTGAAAAACTGAAATATTGCGGCATGAATTTTCAAAATGGAACAATAATTGTCAAAGAAAAACGGGAAAAACTATTGAATAAACGGGTTTTCCCATGTTTTCCCCCAAATTTCACGGGCAATTATTGTTCGGTTTTGATGATTCCAGGAATCTTTCAGTTTTTCAATTTCCAAGGTCCATGCACTATTGCATTTCTAAAATCCTTGAAAATTTCAAGTTTAGCTACATTTTATGGGAAAAACATAACTGAATTAACGGTTTTTCCCATTTCTCTTTGGCAATTATTGTTCGATTTTGATGGTTCCAGGGGCAATATTTCAGTTTTGCAAATCCTTGGGCCCGTGCACTAATGATTTCTAAAGTCCTTTAAAGTTTCAAATTTAGGTATAACTTTTCCACAAGTTTTTGCGCCTTCAATATCGTGAAATACTGACCCGGAACGAGGATCGAACGGCGACCGACTGAGACCTCTTTAACAACATTTCCGTCAACATCCCGTTTCCGAGTACTCTTCATATATTCCTTAAGACTCCCTTGATACTGTTCATTATGAGAATCAAGTTTTAAGCATTTATCAGCAGTGGATAAAACACCATGTCGCTTTAGAAAATCAGTGCACGTTTCGTCTTTGTAAAAATTACAAGTCTATAAAAGTCGATAAAGTGTTCTATTGTTGAAGAGAGAACGGTGACGGGAGTTGGGACACTTGCACGGACACAACCGAATGAGTACAGTTACAGCACAGAGTACTGATACGAATAAAATCACGAGATTATGGAAAACCATTTTGTAAGCTTTTGGGGAGACCCAGCCTAGTGGATTGGGGAAGCAGGGGGTTCTTGGGATCCCACCGCTGCCACCAATTTGTAAGCTTTTTGGGGTAGTGTTCAGGGAACTAGTTCTTTCCTAAAAGGGGGTTAAGGGGGTCGCGATACTGAAAACAAAACAAAGCTAAATATCGGAATCTTAGGCTAGGTGAAATGATGTTACTTATCTGGTATCTGGTAGCGGCGTTCTCCCGAGCGGTATGGAGATGAGGTGTAGCGTTCCAGTAGGTACCTTTTGTTATATCTGTTATTTGTAATACTGTTGTGCTTGAAGGGATATGTTAACCTGAAGGGTTCTATGTATCGATATATTGTAAATAAATGAAGTTACGTTAAGTTGTTGTTGTCTTTCAATCAAGTTCCTAGTATCGATACGGTTTGCAATACTCTTGTTACTCAGAACCTAGGGTGTTGGTAAGTTTGAAATAAGAAGAATATGTTTTAACCAAATGTTTTTTAGATTTAATTCCAGGAATAGGAACGGCGATACAGGTAAGTAAAAAATGTGCAATATACGTTAACAGGTAGGTTCGGCAAGTATCGATCCCAGGGATCGATCGCCTGAGGGGCATTACGGCTGGATGCAACAAGGTAAGAAAGGTAAGTTCTTTACTGTTAATGACTAGTTCTTAGCCTTACGTTACGACACGATACACTAGGTACACGATAGGATCGACTCAGGTAAGTACCCTAAGTTCTCTAGGTTTGATACAGGTATGTTCCTTTAGTTCCAATATTCGTTACAGTTAAAATATCATTGAGTCACAGTACCTCTACCTCTAATTGGCCAATTATTATAAGGTAGTATTAGGGTTGCACTCACGTTCGGGGTTACCAAGGCGAGTCCAGAGGCAATGCAGCAAAGTTTGAAGGGGAGAGCCGGGAACGGACTAGGTCGACGTGTTCCTCCGATGCAGCGATCCAGGCAGGCACCACCCGATCCAGGGGGCGGGACGAGACAAGATCACTGGCTACTTATTCCACTTAGTTAAAACCTAGTGACTTGGGGGAGGCAGGAGGAGAGAGCTGGGGGTGTATCAGTAGGTCGCGATACGGGGCGAGAGCTTCAAAGAGAGGGGAGAGCGTTTCAAGGTTGCTGGCCAGGCGATAGCGTCAGGACTGAGCTCTCCAGGTTAGTACATAAGAATATCATAGGGCTTTTGGGCCCAGTGTTGCCATCTCCACTTGTAGTTGGTATTTCTGCTTCTTCAAGTTTATCAGCTGATTATTCTCCTCCATGCGTATGACAGTTGATTTGTGTTGTGTCCTTGGATGGTGTTTGGACACTTGTGCTGAGGCCACGCCCCTATGTTGTGGCCTGTGAAGCGGGGGCCTGGTCCCGAAGGGGAATCAGGGCTTACAGATGGGAGGTGCCTGTGAGGGGGAACAGTGAGCAGCTTGGTGGCTCACAATTTTAATAAAAACGGGGTGCTTTTGCGAATCACCTAAGAGAATCCAATCATGACTTTAGTTTTGATCTAACAAGCGGACAGTGCATAGTATTCCCTCAAGGGAGGTATGTTGGATGTGCTTGAAAATTTCAAGATTGTTAAGAGTGATAGGTCTGGTAAATGTCTGAATGAGGTGGTCCCTCAACCCTTCACTGTTGATGGGTTCATTCCTGCAATAGATTCCCCCCTCCCCCTTCACCAATGTTTGAGCTCCCTTTCACTTTGTCTGGCAAGATTGGCATTTGATGATCCTCCCAGGTCCCTTCACTTCTCTAGAATTCTCCTTTCACTTATCTGCTTCATCAAGCTCCCTTTCACTTGGGACTATATAAGCTATGCTCTCTCTGATGTACCTTCAGTTATTGTTTGTTACTGATGATAACCTAACCGTCGAAATCGATTTAACTTGTAACTCATATTTTTCGTGGAAATAGATAACGTTCCACTCAACACCGTTTATGGTTTATTATTTTCAATAAAAAGCCTTTGGAATCGAGCAAAGAAAACAATTTTAATCCCCCTCAAAATTTGATGTTTACGTTTCAAGGTACGTAGAATACGAATATCTAAAAAAAAAATTTCCGTCAGTCCACCGTACGCCGTACGCGGCACTTTTCTTAGCAACACTGGACCGATTTGGTTCAAATTTGGTATATGGGCTCCATTTGGGGTCTAGTTGTGCCGCGAAGCTTTTGGTTGATGTCAGTCACTTCTAAGAGGTTGAAAAATAAGGGTTGAAATTTTCAAGAGTGCCCTAGCTTGAAAACTCTCGAAATAAACGAATCGTTTTTTTACCAATATTAAATAGTATTGAATTTTTAAAAATTTTTGAGACCACCCGGAGCTCTGCAGGACAAACCGTTCGCTCCCTACGAGTACTTAAGGGGTTTCCTTCGATAAAACAGAATCACGACTGTGAATGGCTAAAGAGGTCTAATCTCCGTTCAAATTTTATCTGACTAAAATGCAATTGCTGTTCATTTCTTCGATTTGTATTCAGTTTTGCTTTCTGAACAACCAGTAATCAAATTTCCATATGATGCTGTCTATTTTTCGAATCGAGTGTGAAGCGTTTAGTTCTTCCTAATAAACTTGATTGTGAAGGTGTGAAGGCATTAAGGTGAGTAAGGTAGTTCCTAACAATGGTTGGTAGGTAAAAAAAAAAAATTTGGTAGGTAAAAAAATTGGTAAAAAAATGTTGGTAGGTAAAAAACGTCTGCCAAGTTGGGTGGGCAGTATAGCTTCCTCACTCATTGTAACATGGACGAACAATTTTTCAACGTACAATTTTTCAAACGTTTTTATACGTTTTCAACGTAGAATTTTATTTAGCGGTCCACCGTCTAGGACCTAACCCACACAATCCCTGAAAATTTCATCGAAATTGGTTGAATAGTTGCGGAGTTTTGGTTGTAACAATAAATTTAAAGTTCGCGCATGCGCAGCGGCTATTGCTTGACCAATTTGATTGAAACTTATAGGGTGTCTCTTAGAAGTTAGTCCCTAACTAACCTCCAAATTTGAGCAAAATCGGTTCATAAGAAACTGAGAAACCGAGGTTCCAGGAAATTCACGTTTGCGCATGCGCACTCGCTCCTATTGGTCCGAAGGTGCTGAAATTGATAGGGGACCGTCTAGGACCTAACCCGCACAATCCCTGAAAATTTCATCAAAATCGGACCACAGGTTAGTATAGTTTTGCCCGGGACAAGGATTGACCACAGACAGACCGACAGACAGACACGGAACCAAAATTGTTCGGGAAGCTCTAAAACGCAAAAAGCAAGTGAAAATTTTGATTCTGGAGGACATTTTTTTCCACTTTTTCACGAATACAAAGCTTCCCTACCTTCGGTAGTGAGGAAGCAAAAAAAAAAAAAACGCTGCAAATCATTGCCCAAAGGTTTATTATTTTCTGTATAGATCACCCTTCTGTATAGATCCCTCCCTACCAACCATAGGTACCTACTCCCTACTAGGGCATTTTTGGAAATGTCAACCCTTCATTTCCATTTGGTTGGTGGTTGGGGTTGAAATTTTCAAAAATGCCCTGGTACATGGTAGACACCTATGGTTGGTTAGGAGAGATCTATACAGAAGGGTGATCTATACAGAAAATAATAAACCTTTGGGCAATGATCTGCAGCGTTTATTACAGAGTACAGAGTTACAATTTGTATAACCGACATAAGTTCATCGAAATAAACAGTCAATGAATTGTAGAAGTTATATTTGGGAGTATGATTTCCCCATATAATTTTTTTCTTTCCTTTATAAGATATGTAGGTGTAAAGAGCTCGGGATAGGGGTAGGTTGAGGTGTCGAAGGCGTGAAACGCTGTCATAACATAAGGCTCCCGAAGATTGTAGAACAGTCTCCCATCCCACCCCGGGACCCGGTGAAGAGAGAAACGCAAGAGCAAGTGAGATAAGGAAGCCACTTAGTAGGCAGACATACATTACTCCCAAACACCGGGAGGAGGGTTGGCAGTCTCGCTCCTCTTGCCAGTATAACTTAACGAGGAATACATGGTGCCTTGATAAGATAGTCCAAGCAAGCGCGACTTCGAACACCCCTCCACGCCCTTCTGCTCTCCTCAGCAGGGCGGAGGCACTTCCCCTCTGGTCTCCCTCTGCTGCTGATGAGGCGCCTTCCTAAATGAGTAATGATGAACCGTATCGAAAGTTGGGCTTATCTCTGGTGGGTCTCCAACCACCTTCCTCTCGAATGTCACATTATCACTTAGCTCAAGTTCCCTGCCGTCCAATCACCCGCTCAGTCCCCCACTTGCTTCCTCCAAACGGGTTTCCTTCATCTTCCGTGTTTCATCTAAACTTTTTTTCACACCGATGCTTCGCTACCAGGAGATACTCATACGTGGGATCAGCAGGTAAATTTTATATCGGATATCAAAACTGAAATTATTAGTAGGTATGTCCTTTATTGTGGAATTAACCAAGTTCGAGTGGACTGAGATGTGGGATCTCGATTTCACACTTCACCTACTGAAAAAGGGGGAATATACTTTTGATGTTATGAATTAATTAGGTACATTAATTCCGACATCAATGAATTAAGTACTAAAATATAATCCAATTTTCTTTCCTGGTGGCTATTTGAACTGTGCAGAGATATGACAGGTAAAAGGAAATGAGGAGGAAAAAAGGAAGGAGATATAACAGAAAAAGGGCTCTAAATTCGAGTATTTGGATGGCATAGGTGATATAAGTACTGGTACGTCAGATAAATGTGTGGTGGAGGAAAATATTCAACCACACTCTGAAGAAGGGAACCTCTCGGTGCTACATATTCATGTACAAATGGCCTTCTTGGGGACTGCAAGGCTGCTGCGACTGGGATACATAAGACCAGGATCCAGGGTCAGACACGACAAAATTCTCGATAAAGATGAAGTTGGATTGGCTTGGACAATCGCTGATCTCATGGTACACAAATGAAACATTGAAATGCCTTTCAAGGTAGTCATTAATGTTAGAGACCACTGGAAAAAGGGGATACCCAACCTTGCACCGGGCTCTCTTGTGTTCTACACAGATGAACAAGACCCCCCCCCCCCCCTTCCCTCTATCAAGACCTAAATATCTTCACCAGCTCTTTCAACGAATTCAAGTCTGCCATAAATTCTTCACCTTTTTATTAGACACCCCTTCTCTTTTTCACTAAATGTATCATTGCTTCTTCCGATCTTTTTTTAAATTACTTTGTAATTGGGGCTCGCCCGTTTGTACAATAAATAAATAAATAAATAGATGGATCAGTGATGTGTGGAAGATCTGGCATAGACATTAGAGGCCCTTCGGCCAGCCTCGCTAAGTCTCGCGGGACGAATGCCACTACCATCCAGGATGAGGTACATGCAATTCAACAGTGCTATGAAGAAATGCTGAAAAACATCTCAACAGAGCCAAGTTGTGCATTTTGTCAAACAGCCAGGCTGCCTTGAAGGTCATTGCTTCATACAATACAAGTTGGAAGCTGGTCTAGGAATGCCTAAAGGTCCACAAAACTGTGGGCCAGAACAATCAGACTATCCTTTTCTGGATTCCTGGACATGAATCTCATGGAGGCAATGAAATTGCTGATCGCCAAAAGAGGATCAGAGTCCCTGCCAAGGGTCAGAACCGATCCTGGGGACCACCAAAAGCTGCTTACAGAACGCGGTTAACAGATGAAAAAGAAATGAGCGAGTCAGATACTGGCAGAACTGTCGACACTATACGGCGTTATTGTCCGATTTCGATGCAATTTTCAGATACTGTTCAGATTGGTGTATAGATGATACCATATGAAAATCGCCCGCATCGATAACAGCCACTGCGCATGCGCAAACGTATAATCCTTGTAACAGCTTTAACTTCCTTACACCGATGAGTTCTTATGAGATCCATATTAAACGATTTGGAAGCAATCTATGTGAACTTGAACGCCTGAGTTTCCTGAAGTAGGTACTTAGAATGATTTTTTTTTTGCGTTTGAGAACCATTTTGGTTGAATCAGAAAATATCAAGGAAACATTAAGCCTAGGTGTCTTTAAAAACTTCACTCAATGATTCAATACACGACGGAGTGAGTTGAATTTTGATTTACTGATTTGAAATCTAAAATGTAGAAGTTTATATGGGCATCAGGCAGTGGCGGTTCCTGCCCCGAAACTTAGGGGGTGCACAGAGATTAGGAGAGGCAATCAAAAAGGGACAGAATAGGTGATTTTCTCTGCCAAATAGAAATTTCAACGATATGCAAATGGGATAAATCTTGGTAACTTTTTCATCTTAAAATTGCAAACGGTAACTAAATACGTAGGTGCAATAGACACGAAACATGCTCTCTAGTGGTTAACAGAAATTCTGAAATACTTAATCATCAAAGGTCGAAACCCAAGAAATTCATCCATCTTATTGCAATAACTGAAATGTATATTTGCCCGTGACGGTTCAAAACATCGTCCAATTCGGAAGAAAAATTAACGAGCCCCTTGAAAACTCCGAGATCGAAGAATCTTTCCTCTCATCATGCCCACGGACGGCTAGCTCGAAAACACCACAGAACTTGATACAATCAATGATTCGGGATAAAAAAATTACCTACCTATTTTTCTAACCGTTTCGTTTTTTTTTTTTTTTTTTTCGTATCAGATTATGACGATGTGCACTGTCGAGTTGTTGCAGGCAAATCTACCAGACCGTTCTTATGGGAGACAGCCAATGCGTTTTTCAATTTTTTGGCTAAATGGGAGATCACTTATGCCGTCTTTAACTCAAGCCTCATTTCGGTTGGTAGCACAAAGTAGGCACAGTTAGTCACTTCACATCCACAAATCCAATCTTCCTTCTTATAATAGTCGACATTAAAACTTACGGTACGAATCTGCACGGTTTTTAAATTTCAACGTCTGCTCGAGTCCAGGGAGAGACAGCAAGGAGCTGCCAGTTTCTCGAATGTCGCACTTTTCCACAATCAACAAACGCAAATAGTTTACTTTACTTTAATGTAAACTACTCATCGTACCTACAACAATCCTAAGTAATCACAATACTTTGAACAAAACGGTGGACCGAAATGGTAGTAAACCGAAAACGTAAAACGGAATTCCCTTTTCAGGAATTACAGAGCTCTCTGACGGGGGAGCAACGAACCAATTCTGCACAAGACGAGAAAATTTCCTGCTCTCTGGTTGGTCAATCTCACGTGCCTGCCACCCTCGAATGACGTCACCAACCCCAGAAACTGTGCAGAGGAAAGGTGATGCTCCAAACGGGTGTGATTGGTCAGAAAAGAGGGAGCTCCCGCCACAGTTTTCGCGCGTAGATTCAACAAGCTCAGTACCTACGATCATGTTTTCTGTCCTAGCCAACTTACTCTTCAACCGGAGAGGAACGAACTTTGAATTTTTTTTTTCTTTTTTAATTGGCTGGGGGTTCACATGCGCCTATGCTCCTATCTGTAGCCGCCGCTGGCATCAGGGCACCGTCCTCTAATCCCAGTCATCTCACTCTCCTTCTGCATCCGCGATGTCTCATCGACACTGGTCGCTTCACAGCCATTTGCGTTTTGACACGTACCCGGCAGGTCACTTGAGAGAGAGGCTTGGCCCACTTCTCGGACAGTACCTCTGCAGGCCTCTTCAGAAATTTGTCGTATTTTCGTGGAGAGTTCCATCGCAGGCTACTACGAGGGGGGTAAAAGAACCTCTCAGGACCTCAGCTGCCGCTACCGCGGATTTACTTCCTCACCTTCTACCATGACGGGCTCTAGACCAACTGAACTCCATGCAAGGCTGGCCATTTTTGCACACTGGTCCCTTATCTGGTCATGCCCTTGCTTGACTAGGCCTCCTGTCTTACAGTTCAGCCCATGGTCTAAATCCATTTGAGCCCTACATCCATCACAATGGCGATGAGTCCGATCGTTTCACGTCAATAAAAGATCTACGGCGTCCCGATGGAATGGTATGACTATCAGCCATTGTGACGAATGGTGGCTCTGTGAGATCCTGTCCATGGCTCTCTTCCGTCGGTGAGGTAGAGTACCCACTGTCATGGAGCTGCCTTTCTCGTTTAGCTAAGGCAGCAGCTATGTTCAGGGTTTTTTCCTTTTCTTGTACTTCTCGCACTCGGTCTTCATGCTGATTGTGAACAAGGCTCCCTCCAGTCCCTATGACTTCTGATAATATGCTGGTGGATCACTTCGAAGCATTATAATTCACACCAGATGTTCTAACAGAGTCCTTCAGCGCCAGTCCGCCTATACCATAATATTGTTCACACTATTTTCGTCTTTAATATTTTTTGTCGAACAAAGGCAAGTTCCACCTAAAGTAAAAGATTCTCTCCGAAGGAGTTCTCTCTTTATCTTCTTCTTTATTCACCATTACCGCTTCCCCCCACCTCCGTCAACTTTATCTGGTCCCCTATTAATGACAGGATCGACAAAGGTATTTAAAATAAGGGATGAAGGAAAGCCCTGAAAAAGGAGGGTTTGAGAGGGATTTTTTTATAAAGAGTTTCGGCGTTATTCCTTTTCTCTTTCGACGAATCTCAGATCGAGATTGAACCTTCCCTTTTCAACCCCTCGCCGCTGCCGGTCTTCACCAAATCGTTACTCCATGCTTCAGTTGTCTCCCTCACTCCACCTTCTCATCGAATTTAAGAATTCATTCAATCTGATAATTAATAAAAGTGTAATTGTTCGAGGAGCGATTAAAATGGGAGGGGTCTGATGATGGATTGAGCGTTTTTAGGTCACAAAAAGAGATTTCATTCGAACTGTTTCAAAGGCGAATGACGATTATTTTTACAAATGAACGATTAGAAAACGTGATACTTTTTTTAATCGTTCATTTCGGAAATAGTAAAGTTCTGTTCGAATGTACACATTGAATTTTGGAACATGGAGGTAGGAGTATTTATTAGGGATAAATTATTAAAGATATGAAGATATCTTCAGCACTTCACATGCATAATATTTTTTGATTATTTGGGTATTCGTACTTTACTTTTGAAGGCGTCTCCCCTTGTCAGGGGTTGCCTCTGATTTCCTGACACCAAGAGCCCCGGTCCAGCTGTTGACTCATCAAAAATTAACTTCCCTCGACCGGGGATCGATCTCCTATCGTCCGACTAAACTATATTTACACTTCTGAGTCGGAGCTCGTTACCACTGAGCTAAGGAAGCGAATGGACAGACATGCGAAGAGGTCGCTGATCACAACATCTCCCCCCCCCCCCATTAGGAAATCTTAGGTACTCCGTTACCTAGTCAGGGAGGTGAGGGCAGCTTTGGCCGGCGTTTTCCAACCCAGTGAGAACGCGCTATTATTGACTGGCTTCGGAGTTTTTGTGTTTCTTCCTTATTGACGGGGCGGGGGATCTGCTGACCTCAACGTTCGTCCGAATAGGTGGTGGCTCGACTCGTGTCTTGAGAGGGAGTTGTTTTGATGACCCAATCTTTTAATGAATTAAGGTTTCTCTGAGAAATGCCAAGGAGACGTTTCGGATCCAGTATGACTGCGCCACAATGTTGAATCATCAAAAATTAATTTCCCTCGACCGGGGATCGATCTCCTATCGTCCGACTAAACTATATTTACACTTCTGAGTCGGAGCTCGTTACCACTGAGCTAAGGAAGCGAATGGACAGAAATGCGAAGAGGTCGCTGATCACAACACAGCCACTTCCCTTCATCGAGAGTCCGTCTCCGCATGGCACTGTCCTCTTCATGTTACGCGTGGACGACCTCTCTTCCTACGGCCTTTAGGGGACCAATTCAGAGCCTTTTTAGGCCTACTGTTTTCTGGCATCCTTCTGAGATGGCCATACCATTCCAGAGGCTTCTTATCGATTCGATCAACAACTGGCTATGGTTGATCGATCATTTCGCGTATTGTCTCATTTCGGACTCACTCAAACCTGGATTTTCTGCAGCTTCGCCTGAGGCCATCCATTTCCACTGCACAGAGTCATCGTCGATTTCGCTATGTCAGGGCCTTCTGAATCTTCCAAACTTCGGACCTCAACGGTTAAACTTATACTCAGTGAGATTCGGACAAGGAGTTTTTAACGGTACTGATGATTTTCCATGAGACTACAACTACATTTTAATAATGGTTAGGCAGAGCAACAGGAGAAGTAGGTATACTACTCGTCCAGCTTTAATTACCATCATAAATCACCACCCTAAGAATCTACTAGTACATTGGTAAAATGCTATACAACCTACAATTCCATCCAAGATCATCAATCCTAGATCTATCTACTTTTGTTAAGTATTTATTTCAGAATATAACTCAGCTGCCGTTGGATGACACCACAACCTATAATCATGCTATCAAGGAGTTAGCACAGAACGATGACTCTCACACAAGAAGCTAGAAGTTTAGCAAATATTGAGGGACTCCGAACTTCAAGAGTGGGGCATGAAAGTTTGTTCAGTGCGTGAAAGGGCCGATTTGAAGTGTGCACTAGTATTGACTCTGTGTTTGACGTATTTAGAAGGGCAGCTCTCAACAAATGCGAGGCAATTGGGTTGCTTAGAAATGAATACAAGCAGCTACAACGAGGATGACTATATGAAAGATACCTGTAGTAAAATGAGTAATCTGTGCATCTTCATCTAAGTGTCTTCTATGCTATCAGCGTGGGATCAATTTTCCCCATTAGTAGTTAGAAACAGAGCGTCCCGAACCTTTGTAAACTAGCTGAAACGCCTGCTAAAAGCGTAGATATATGAAGAGAAAACCGGGGAATAGTTTATATAAGCACATGTAATTTATAGCATTTATGGATTTAATTCAACCTTTTACAGATTTATTTCAACCTTTTGCAGATTTATTTCAACCTTTTACAAATTCATGTAAACCTTATACAAATTATATTGAATTCTCCACCAGGGGGATGGATATGGAAAGTAGCTGGTTGATTAGGTTAATCAGTAGGCTACACGTAGGTAGGTAACGGCTGCATCATTGTCGTGGCGAAGAGTGTGGTGTGGGAGAAGTGCTAGTTAGTTGCGTGAGTTGGGCATCTCAGTAGGTGTACTCCGTGGAATCACCACTCGTGCCCTGCTTGGCTCATATTTGAACTGGTGTTCTTTTGGTTTATTATTTTCAATAATGAACCTTTGGAATAGACCAAGAAAAAATTTTGTTCAACACCCTCTCGAAATTTGATGATTTACGTTCCAAAGTACGTACCTAGAATCCAAAAATCGAATAAAAATTTGGCCGTCCGCCGTACGCGGCACTTTTGCCACTTAGCATTGACCGATTTTGATGAAATTTGGTATGTAGGCTCCATTTGGGGTTTAGTTGTGCCCCAAAGATTTTGGTTGTTGTAGGTCACTTCTAAGGGTTCAACAATGAATTTTGAAAATTTTAAAACGCCCTAACTCAAAAAAGTTTGATACAACGGTATTGTTTTTCCTTCAATTTAAGATTCTATAGAATTTTTAGAATTTTTTGAAACCACGTGGAGCTCTGTAGGCCAAACCGTTCGCTCCCTACGATAATTTAGGGGTTGGACGTACGATAATCTCCTAATCTCCGTTCAAATTTTAGCTGACCGAAATGCGATCGATGTTTTTCTTCATGTTGGATGGTTGGTGGCTTTGCAGACGAGTGATCAATATAGAACAATAATAAACGATTGTGTAATAATTTGCAGCGTTTTATATAGGCACTTCCCTTCATCCCTCTCTCCCACTCCCTCCTTCCTCATCTTGCCTCATCACTAGGGCCGGCATCGGGTGCGTCCTGGGCGTCCTCCTCATTTAAAATTTGTTTTTCAAAATCTCTTTTATTTATAGCATGCATCCTTCGTCTTTGAGGATAGTTAATTTCTTTTAAATAGGTACGTACATAGTACCTACCGACGTGACCTCAGCGCCTTGCCAATTCAATGTATACTGTATGGTCAAAATCGCTTCTGTGTACAATGCCGACAACCGCTTATGTTTGCATGCCCTTGAAAGCGATAACTTTCTCATTATCGCCCAATATCGCTGTTTACGATTTTTTTCTCATGAGATCAGTTGAAGGATGAGTTAAATTGGTGGAGAGTTGAATATAATTTGTGAAAAGGTGCATTGATTTCGTAAAAGGTTTAATAGCATTGTAAAAGGTTGAATTGAATTTGTAAAAAGTTGAATAGAATTTATAAAAGGTTGAAATAAATCTGTAAATGATATATTAAATTAGAAAACATTGTACGACAACGGACGTACTTGTACGGCTGGGACAATACATTGTTGTAGTGCTTATGCAACTGACGGTAAGTACAGCCTGTGTACGTATTTGCATTGTACTATTAACAGGGTATCAGTACTTCAGAAGACACTTCACAATTTCACTTTGGAAACGGGCAACCACTTGTTGTTCAACGTATCTGTGAATAGGTTGGTTAAAACTCCAAATTTCGTTCAACTATTGTGGAAGGTTGAAGTAACATCACATTGGCAAACTTCCGGGCCTTTGAAATCGATGGGGGTCCTTGCGAGTCGCTGGCAGGTAAAGTCCTGGAGACCACTGGGACGAGCTCCCCGCCTCCTACTCTCTTCAAGACAACTGACAAATGAGGCCATCCAGACTAATCATAAGGCCCTCGACTAAAAATCCCGGGTTCAAAAAAGTCGGAAACTCAAAAAGCTTGGGATCACGTAGGAAATTAATATTGGTTCACCTTTTCCCTCCATTTTGGGGAGGGCCGCTCGTGGAATTACTTGATTGACTGGGACCGTGCGTTTCGGCGCCGGTCACCGCATTAGTTAGCGTCAAAGTTAATGAACTGAAGAACAACTCTGTAGAGTCGTCCCTTCCGAGTCTTGAAATTAGTACCAGCAATAAAAAATCTTTGTTTTTGTGTACAAGACAAGCCATCAACATGATTGTACCTATTCATTCATATTTTCCATGTTACATCTATAGAAATCAGAAAAACCATTCGAAAGAGCCGTCTAGTAGAACATTGCAGACCCAAAAACGCTGCAAATTATTACACAATGGTTTATTATTTTTCTTTATTGATCACTCGTCTGCAAAGCCACCAACCATCCAACATGAAGAAAAACATCGATCGCATTTCGGTCAGCTAAAATTTGAACGGAGATCAGGCCTCTTTTGCGATTCACACTCGTGTTTCTGATTTATCGTACGTCCAACCCTCCGATTCTCGTAGGGAACGAACGTAGGGCGTTTTCAAAATTCATTTTTGACCCTTAGAAGTGACCTAAATCAACCAAAATCTTCGGGGGACAACTAGACCCCAAATGGAGCCAACATACCAAATTTAATCTAAATCGGTCAATGCTAAGTGGGGAAAGTGCCGCGTACGGCGTACGGCGGACGGACGGCCAAATTTTCATTCGATTTTTGGACGTTAAGTACCTAGAAACGTAAACCATCAAATTTTGAGGGGTTTTTTTTTTTCTTAGTCGATTCCTTAGTCGGAAATATTATTTGAACCTTTGGTTTATTGGTTTTTTTGAACCTTTGGTTTATTATTTGATAATAGACCAAAGTCATCCGTTGAGCCAGTTATCAGTAATTTACCAGGTTCAAAGCCAAATACATATCATTTTTGGTTTAATATTTTCAATTCTGAACCCTTGGAATAGAGTAAGAAAAAATGTTGTCCCCCCCCCCCCCCCTTAGTTATCAGATATTTTACGTTTCAAGATAAGTAGAATCCAAAATAGAATAAAACTTTTTCCGTCTGAAACACGAGTGTGAATCACACGCCTCATCGCCGTTCAAATTTAATCCAACCAAAATACGATTTTGTTCGCTTCTTTGAGTTGTACATAGTTTTGCGTCCTCAGCAACCAGTAGTCGAATTTCCTAATGTAGGCTCCCAAAACTCCCTATAAAACGAGCCAGACAACCTCCATCACTTCCTTTTCGCATGTCCTCATTTCGAACCTCAAAGAAGTTACCTGCGCCCATACATGGAAGAGTTTAATGGAAACCTATTCGAGAAGCTGTTGTTCACGGACCAGTGTCGCTTGAACAGTGTATTATTGTTCAAAATTAATGCCATGGATATTTAATTAATTTCAATTTACTTTAACCTGGTTCTATTCATATGTTGATTTGCCTTGCAGATATTGTTGTGGATGTCGGAGGGGTTCAACAAAATGAGATTGAATTGCAGAAATGCAAGGTTGATGGCAGATTACGAACTGACAGTTTTTATTAGCAACCTAAATTTTGAAGAAAACAACAATAAACGTAGTAATTTAGGTAGCCAAGTATTCACGAATCTACAACTAGGTATATAGCCATAGATCTCATAGAGACTCTTGCTAGCCATAGATCCGTTAATTCAAGTTGTTTTTTTTTAATCTGTTACCGTTTGTTATTGGCTGATTTCTGCATGTTTAAGATTTACTCTTTGTATTGGGCTATGTTCTAAAAACAAATAAATGATTTGAACTTGAACTCCCTAATTATTTCTTGGAAAATTTGGTAAGGCCATGGGGGCGAGAAGTGTGAGAGTGAGAGGGAAGATGCCAATCGTTTTTTACACTTATCTCACCTGCTGGTTGAAAAAATTTCTTCTTAACCAATTAGAGGTACCAATTAGAGGAAACAATTAATCAACCGTTCCTAGTATTTCGCCATGTTGTGCTCATGGTTTAGGAGAGTACGTGAAGAAAACGGTTGTTTCTACGTCGAGCAGCGTTTTGAGAACCCTTTATATAGGAAAACTGTTGCTCCATTAGGCAAACTTGGGGAGCCAACTAGAAGGAGTTCTCCATCGATCTCAAGATGACACGTAGGAAAATCGTAAGTTTCGTTCAGAGGGGGCGGTAAGGCTGAAGAGGAAGTTGGGAAGGAAGAGAACTATGATTGTAGAGGGTGGATGTGGCAAAGAGGAATCAGGGGAAGAGGGGATCAAAACGGGTGAAACACTGGAAGGGCTGCCACAGCTAGAAGGAGAGGGGATGAGCTCCAAGCTATTATATCTACATCACGGGCAGCCCAGTTATGTATTCTAAGCGCCTTGCCCTCACCTAATGGAAACCCAACCCATACTGAATTCATAAAACCCTATCTGAATAAAACAAAAAAGTTGGTATACTATAGGAAGAAAAAAAAATCTGGTATGTTGTGCCGTGCGTGCTGCGAAGAGGTGGAGGCAAAGGCGATGACATTCTGGTCACATATGGAGATGATCCGGATTTAAAAATAGAGTAGATTCCTTTCCTACGGAAAGTTACGGTTTTTTTCCGGGGTCCGCTACGTGGTCGTAGACGGGCATTGCCATTTGTTAGTAGGGGTCATAACCATCATGTCCATCCCTGTCCATCCGTCCGAAGGGACGTCACGGTTGGAATACGGATGCCAGGGGTCGGAATAGGTTTGTCAGCGGGTGCTCGACATACGACCGCGATCCGACGGTAGGTTCGGAGTGGGAAAACTTGGAGGGAATACCGGTATTCATGGTTCAGACGGAATTCGATGCTGAATAACGATGTTGTGGACTGTCCACGATGGATTTAGTTTCAACGCTCTCGTTCTTCCCCGGTCCCATAGCCTATATTATCAATTTCCCAGTCAGCTTGTAGGATCGTGTTGATAATTATCAACTGAGCTAACTGAAACAACACTTTGGTCAATCTGTTACTTCTATTGGACTCAGTTAACCAGATACTCACCAGACCAAGTCTTGAAACTGGTCAAAAAGTCGTGGTTTCTCGGATCCCAACTCCATTTTGAGGAACTGGTCAAAAGAGATGGTCGGAAAAGATCCCTTGCTTATTTACAAAATATTTTATTCATGGTTGAATGGAGTGACCATGTTGGAGGGTTGAAAGGGTTGGAGTCTATTGATAAATTTCTATTTGTCAGTACATGTTTCGGCGAAACATCGTCGCCTTCTTCTGTCATTGAAAATTCGTCTGGGGATCATCATTTCTCCAGTGCCAGAAATAGGCAGAATGTCCCATGTGGTGATCCCCAGACCAGTTTTCAATGACAGAAGAAGGCGACGATGTTTCGCCGAAACATGTACAGACAAATAAAAATGAATCAATAGACTCCAACCCTTCATCAAATGAATAATTTATTGGGTTTCCACTACTCTCAGGTTTATGAATCCTAGTAGCTATAGTTTTTGGAGCCATCGTCCCACTACCTAGGTTATGAGTATTTAGTAGCTCATTTGCTTAACGCTGTGTTCTGGGTTGGTGTGATGGCTCAAGACAACGTAGGTACTTATTTCAATTTTAGATATGTACATTGTGATTGTCATACCCTCTCTTGATTTCTTATTTGCGGGATTTTTCCGAAATTTAGCCGAAAACCGGTTCATTAAATGACAAATTGTTACTCAAAATTGATAAATTTAGAAAATATATGAATAATGATAAACTATAAATTACCTACTAGACTAGTTTGCTGATTTAAACTTGGTTGTGAGTGGAAATCATTGAAAACGCTTGCATACGAGTCTGCAACACATTTGGACATTTTATGTCTTTACTTATTCCTGCTATCTTCGCTACCTACCTATAATGGTATACTGATATACTTTCTCAATAATTATTGTCTGTTGACGTGTAACAAACTCTTACCACGAATGTTGTTTACAATTCTTTTAACTCAGTGGTATCTCAGTTTCTTTCATAATTACTGCGGTATTGACAGTATATAATTTTTATGCATAAATTTGGGGCTTTCCAACGAATGGTGAACGATTATTCTACGAACATGAATGACTAAGATAAACTTCAGTAGCAAAGACTCGGTTGTAAGCGGAAATCATCAGAAAACCAACGGTAACGCTTTTAACGTTCATATGTGCCAGAGTAAAGACATAAAATGTCAAAAAGTCAAACAATTATCCTACATTCTATTGGCTTTTTAAATAATACTGTGTGAAAATTAATCCAATATCACGTTTTATTGCCAAGCAATTGTTGAGAAGCAATCGAAGTTTCCTTCTCAATTTGCTGTCTATAGCAATATACCTAGCAATAATATAGCAAAAGAAATTGATCAAAATCGGGACAAGGCCTAAAGCTGGGAATTCGGTCTAAAACGACACAAATTTCGAACATCCATCGTCACAGACGCTGATTGCTGGTTTCTCAGAGAAACGAGAAAATGGACGCAAACCGAGGAGTTTTTACTTCAGTTTACTCAGGCCAAATTTACCCTGTCAGAAATTGATGATACATTTTTTTCGAACCGGCTGCAGTAAAACACATTCTACCCTTCCAATGATACGGTTGAACCTAACTATTCTCTTCGTACAATCATCACTTACACTGCAAAATAACCTTTATTGCCAACGAGAACTTGTTTTTATATGAGAAGTGAACAATCTACTATGTTCCATTCAAAATAAGTTTTACTCCAAGTGTTGGATGAAAATTCAGGTTGGAGACACTTCGAAGGGAGCGTGCGATAACACAAAAGTTTGGAGGTGGAACCTCCCTCAAATTTATCGGTTGTACTCCCACCTTTTGATTTCTTTACTGAAAAGGGCAAAGCGCTGGAACGAACCGCAGATTAAAAACAATCGAATCCGGGAAAAAGCTTTTTTCTCTCTCTCTCTCTCTCTTCCACTTCCTCTCTTCGCGTTTTTTTCTTTATCCGTCTACTCCTCCTTCTTGCTGCTTCCTCCCATCCCTTCCTTCTTTTCGTTTGGTTTAATACTTTCTGTTATGAGACTCCATTCCGCTACATTACCCACTACTTGTTCTGGGTTCCCTACCCTTCTCACCAGGAGCAAAGAACAACCACCTTACAAGGATTTCTTCAGCCGCAAACGGGGGTAGGACGGAGGAAAAGGGGATGTCGAGAGTTTTTCTGAGGCATCTCCTTGCACCCTACCTCATCGCCATTTCTTAGTGGAAGAGTTCAATAAACTTCGATTATTACGTGATTCTCGTGTACATTGAAACTAACTTGAATTGTTCTCAGTAGTTATAAATATTATAAAAGTATCGATTGAGGTTAGTCCAGAAATACAGGGAGTATAAGAGTCCGTTCCTAAAGACTCTTAATCCATTCTCTTCTCTCATCAGAACTACACATCGCACTTCGCAAGTTGAATTCCGTTCTTAAATAACATCCACTGAATTCCGTCACTATAAATGAATAGAAGTACCTTAAAAGTCCCAAATTTTTATGATAAGCATGTGCAAAGTTCCCATTTCAATAAGTTTTTTTTTGAATTAGAGATGAAAACGTACATAATCTAGCCAATTTTGCTCCCACGTAAAACATGCTTGAAACTTATTGTATGGGACTTAACTCTTTGAATCATGTTGAAGTTTGGTTGAATAAGAGAAGCAGTTGAAAAGTAAGTAATGCACTGGTAGGACATGAAATTACAATGCCTGAATTGTGTTGCAAGACCCACTGTGGAGAGTCATTTTTGGTTTTGTTGACCCATCCAGAAATAAGTGAGTCGAGAAGAACTCTTTGATGAAGCGTGAAGAACGTTTGGAGGTTTGATAATAACCATCGTTTTTATATCACCATGGTAACTTCTCTTTTAGAAGAAGTTTTAATTCTTACCCAAAGTTTACATGTGGAATGCAGGAATCGTAAGAAGATAACGCACACGATATGCATATATATCAACACAATTGTTATCTTTTACACACCTTTCATCGTAGAAAGAAAATTTCGATCCTTGCAGCCAGAGTATTTTTGCTGGTCTTGATAAAGTCAGGAGCTGTACGTGCAGGAATCAGCATCGGCATCTTGCGTGAGGGAAGACAGCCAGGTTACCGATTCACTGAACTCCTGAATCAGATCACCAACGCAGTTATTTGTGCCTGAAACGAAAATTTTACATCGTAAATATACAAACAACATACTTTTACTTCGAATTATTTGTATACTCCATCAATTTACGATAGTATTGAATTTTTGGAATTTTTAGAGACCACATGGAGTTCTGAAGGGCAAACCATTCGCTCTCTACGAATAGGGGCTGGACTTACGATAAATCAGAAACTAGAGTGTGAAACGCAAAAAGGCCTAATCTCCGTTCAAATTTTATCTTACCAAAATGCGATCGCTGTAGGTATGTGATAGGCAGGTAGGTCTATGGTTGGTATATATTGCTTCCTCACTACCGAAGGCTTTGTATTCGTGAAAGAAGTAAAAAAAAAAATGTCCTCCAAAATCAAAATTTCCACTTGCTTTTTGCGTTTTAGAGCTTCCCGAACAATTTTGGTTCCGTGTCTGTCTGTCTGTCGGTCTGTCTGTGGTCAATCCTTGTCCCGGGCAAAACTATACTAACCTGTGGTCCGATTTTGATGAAATTTTCAGGGATTGTGCGGGTTAGGTCCTAGACGGTCCCCTATCAATTTCAGCACCTTCGGACCAATAGGAGCGAGTGCGCATGCGCAAACGTGAATTTCCTGGAACCTCGGTTTCTGGGTTTCTAATGAACCGATTTTGCTCAAATTTGGAGGTTAGTTAGGGACTAACTTCTAAGAGACACCCTATAAGTTTCAATCAAATTGGTCAAGCAATAGCCGCTGCGCATGCGCGAACTTTAAATTTATTGTTACAACCAAAACTCCGCAACTATTCAACCAATTTCGATGAAATTTTCAGGGATTGTGTGGGTTAGGTCCTAGACGGTGGACACCTATTATAGTTTTAGTATTGAATAATAATAATCATTATCGTCATAACTTCGTAGTTTTATTTTATACCTACACTCTTTCCTTCTTTTATTTCAGTGGTTTGGGTGATTCTCACAGAAAGCTCAAGCCTAGTGTATCTCGAGGTTTTCTCCATACAAACTAGTCCTGTGGTTGCTTTTTTCTTTCCCCTTGTGTTCATCTCACCACTCCCTGCGCTTCTCGCTGAAAAAACTATTTATTTTTGCGGTATGGATACATTTTTTTGCGTCTTGAAAGACTCAATCCTCATTACCACCGCCTGTAACTATTTTGTTTTACTGATGAAAGTTCTCTCCCAAGCCTTGGGAAATGTCCTTATGTTGAAAAGATTCAGTGAAATTGGAAGCCTACCAACAAATCTCCACAGAAACAGCTTTTTTCTATTTTTAAGTTTACTTGGGGGTTCAACAAGTGATAATGAACTGTGTATCCGAAAAAAGTATCATTACCGCGCCGACATCAAAATTACCCCTCTCTGATCTCAAAAGAGGGAATTTCGCTCAACTGTTGCCATGGACAGTGGTGGCAGCACTTCACGAACCCGGGAAACCATACCCCCCCGCACGCCCACGCAGTTACTTGGAGGACGGTGAAAAAGAAGGCCACGCGGCAGGTACGTATTTTTATTCCTGTCATTACCACCCTTTTATGGATCTGCTGATATGTTTCCAATTAATTTTTTTGAATCACATGTGCTTCTTCAATCGTTCTTGCCTACGAAAAATGGCGTTGAGTGAAAACTGTAATTATTAAGGATAAGCAATGACAAGCTCTCTAACCTCAAATTCTCATTACCGCACATCCATACCTTTCATTACCACCATTCTATGTTTGTTCGGTGGTAATGATGATATGGCCGCGGTAATGAGATAATCACCTTATGCAAGCCTAGTTCTATTGGTTGAATAATTCTTAAAATAATAAACGATTTCGCTCGAACTTTGTATTCACACGTTTCATGATGAGTAGATTTCAAAAATGCAAAGTTGAAAAAATGTCCATTCACCGTACCCCGTCCTCGCCATTTTGGGGTCTAGATTTGCTCGAAAAAATCAGAAATTTCGTACAGATGCTCCATTTGAAGTCTAGTTGTGCATATTACCTGGGCATTCCGATAGGTTAACATCCTGGGAAGTTATAGACGAAAATGAGGGTAAAAATTAGCGTTATTCGAGGTTTTTGAGTTCACTGGTCTATGGCGAGTCTTCCCCACGCAATTTTTGACGTATAATCGTCGATGGGACGCGGTCCCCGGCCCGTAAAATCACGTTTTAGAGGAGAAATATTAGAAAAATTAGTGTGAAGTGCGGTATTTTTCGATTTTTAGGGAGATTTTTGTTGCTCTGAATTTAGTAGCGTACAATATAGAAGTACCTAGTTAGTTAGTTAGATCTTTGATCTTTGATACCTTCTCAATTTAGGTAGGTAATTACACAATGTTTAAAAATGATTTTAGGTATTTGAATTCTGATATTGTTATCTTCATATTGCCCTAAGCCCTTAGAATAAAAAAAATTATTATCGTTCCCTTAGGTAACCCTCAGAGATGACTCACCCTACACTTTACACAGCGGAACAATAATTTTCATACAATTTTTGTATGAACAAAAAAGGGAGGCTGGTCGAAGGCGCAGAGAAGAGAGTATGGTCAAGAGTTGCTTAAAAAATATTTGCCTACTTACTATCCTACTTACTATGTTAATGAAACAAATCTGTGATGTAATTAAGTTAGTTATGTGACGAATATTAACAAAATTGTCAAGTTAATTAATATAAAGAGTTGAAGATTGATATACATTATGTTGTAGACTGATAAGAGTTTTTTGAATATCATTTGACTGAGTGTTTCAGTTTTTTTACAGTTCTTTACTTACTTGGAATAAATTGATACTATTCTGATTTTCATTGATTTTAGTTTATTTATTCCCTCCCTATCAATCTATAGAAAAGAGAAATAGAGATTTTTCAATATAATCATCTTATCCAACCAACTGGACAAGCTCATTGCTTGAAAGGTAGAAACAGAATTGTGAAACTAATAAGATATTCTCAATACCAACTGCGCTTCTCATTACCATCACTTAAAAAAAATTAGTTCTCATTACCGCCGCACTAAAAATTTTCAAAATTGAAATTTAATACTAAAAACTGTGAATTCAGCTCTATCTTGCGTTACAAATTCTTCTTTAAGTTCCCAGGAAACTTAATGAATTTTTTTAAACAGAATTGTGAAACTAATACGATATTCTCAATACCAACGACTTAAAAAAAATCAAGTTCTCATTACCGCCACACTATAAATTTTCAAAATTTAAATTTGAGACTAAAAACTGTGAATTGAGCTCTGTCTTGCATTACAAATTCTTCTTAACGTTCCCAGGAAACTTCATGAATTTTTTTGAATTTTTTGGAGACGGTTCACTTACTCAAAGTTTGAGCCTGGAAGATTGAGCTTTTTATGAGAATCACCCGTTTATATACCACAACTATTTACAACACTATTATAAGCATTAATACCTGCAACCCTATCCCGCATATTATCGCCAATATTTTGGTATTCAATAACTCTTTGAATCATAATTTTTTCGCCAACTGATTCTATACGTCCATGTTACAATGAGTGAGGAAGCTATACTGCCCACCCAACTTGGCAGACGTTTTTTTTGGTGATAATGGCAAAGCCGAGATCTTTGCAGACGAGTAATCTAGAGAAAAATAATAAACCTTTGTGTAATAATTTTCAGCGTTCTCCTACATCTAAGTGACCCCTTCAGGAATGTAAAGGTGGTTGACCTTTTCAATGTATATTGTATTGTAAATATAAGCAATTAAAGTAATATCTAATAGAATATTGTTAAATTTAGTTAAATTCATAAATTTTAAATTTAAAAGTTTTGAGTAGAGACAAAAACGCATAACGAGTGAAACAGTGAAAAGTTCCATCTACTGGCGTGAACAGGTTTAGTGATCTACACATTTCTTGACGTAGACTATGAAGCGAACAGATATCGTAGTCTACAATTTATTGTAAAAAGTCAAAATTACCCGAACTTTGTAACTGTTTTGCATAAAACCACGTAAATTTTTCGGTTGTTTGAGCGTGATTGGAGGTAAGATGCACTCGAACATGCATCATATTCATATAAACTAACATAAAGACATGACAACCTTACTTTATATAGCATTTCCAAGTCAAATCCAGCCTTTTCCAAGGCAAATTCAACCTTTTCCAAGTCAAATTCAACCTTTTCCAAGTCAAATTCAACCTTTTCTAACTCAAATTCAATCTTTTCCAAAACAAATCCACCTTTTCCAAGGCAAATTTAACTTTTTCCAAAACAAATCCACCTTTTCCAAGGCAAATTCAACTTTTTCCAAGTCAAATCCAACCTTTCCCAAGTCAAATTCAACCTTTTCCAACTCAAATTCAACCTTTTTCAAGTCAAATTCAACCTTTTCACCATTATTAGGGAGATGACGAAAAATACGCACAAGTCCTAAATGTACCAAATGTTTGTCTGAGATTGGGGACTGGGCTGAAAACAATACTCCCAACGCAGTAGGCCCAAATGCACTCGTGCAATTCAGTGCCAACTGCAGCTCACTTGTCTACCTCATGACTTCGATACCCCCCTTTCAGCGTCCGTGAAAAGACTTGCTTCTGCTCAAAACATGCCTTTCATTTCGACGGGTCGCAAAAGTCAGCTTTCGAATGCTTCACATTTCTCGAGCCTACTAGTCCATGTCCTTGGGATTTCCATATTAATTGAAGCACAAATGAAGGACATTAGGAACAATGGGCGAAAGTGTCTTTTAAAAATTTGAATCAATGGATCAAATTGAAAAAAAAAACCGCTTCTAGGAAAAGGTTGAATTTGACTTGGAAATGCTATAAACTTCATATTTTGTTGTTCTTTTTTAATAAAACATGATTTTTTTTAAATGTATAGTTACCTACCTACTGCATTTGGAGTATTGTTTTCAACCCAGTCTCCAATGACAGACAAGCATTATTTGGTACTACATTTAGGGCTTGTGGGTATTCTACGTAATTTCCCTAATAATGGTGAAATGGTTGAATTTGAGTTGGAAAAGGTTGAATTTGACTTGGACATGCTATATATCAGACCTAAAAAAATTTCAATTTAATTATGATATAGGCCTACCTATGCATGGTTTTTGTATGTATCAGTCATATCCACGACAAAAGACTTTTATCATCATTTCACTGCTTAGGTTTGATCTCCGTAAAGGTCCGTAAAATGCTGCTCTGTATGAAAATACTGATTGATCATTTTTGGTCTCGAGGGCACCGGGACAAATATTCTCCTACCAAAACTTGGTGTCCTGGAAGTTCTTTGAATTCCTCTTAATGCCACACAAGGGAAAAACAGAATCAAGTTATCTGCTCAACCAACCTCGTATTTCATGTCAAACTGAATTACCACCTAATTACAACGCTGTCACTCAGAGAAATCGGATTGGTGGGGAAAAGTTTTACATCATCAGCAATATTGTGACGCTGCGATAGTGGTCATTTATGTACTTTAATAAAACTTTCATTTCCGGAATACTCGAGAAGTTATACCAGTTTCATGCATTTCAGTTGAAATTGGCTGTGGCCAGTTCATGATAATATCTCTACACCCTGAAATTTAAGGAGCACGAAGATTCTTCCATTGCGACGAGGGTGAACATAAACCAAGTTGGAGACACAGAGATTCTACCTCGTCACAGAGCAAAAACTTCACATTAATTTTATTATTTTGTGGTATGATAAACAACTATTCAATTCAATGTACCGTTTGATGATTGATAATTACAATTATAATTGTACAATAGATTTGATGATTACTTCACATCTTGATCAACAAATTTTAGGAAGATTTGTACGGAAGTCAACGGCCATCGGTTCAACCGTATACAAAAGTCAACTCAAATTCTCAGGATCTATTTAACCGATTTTGCTCAAATTTGAAGATAATTCGGATTTCTTTACGATCTGATCTGTTGAGTCAACGGGAAATGTGGAAATTACCAACATTGTAGGGAACAACATCTCAGTCGTGTCGACGATACAAAAAATAGCGAGAAAATCATGTTCCATACTACTGAATTTATAAGATGTTGTGTTTATCAACCCACGGCACGCATAAACTGTCAAGTATCGGGAATGGGGTCATCTAGCAAACGCTGTTATTACCGAGCTTTCGGAAAATGTATTTCCTTCATCAGGGCCTGAAAAATACAATACGCATACTCAGGCAACAGAAGCTGGAAGAAATAGAAATACACTAGTCATAACAAGTTCAATCAAATTACCTATGGAGATCAATACAGATACACAAATTTTGTTACTAATTAATCAACAAATGGATACGAAACAAGAACAAAACAATTAACTCACTCAAAGCAGCTACATGTGAGGAGAGTGTATCAACCAACTCATGCTCTCAGTGTTTCCAAACTTTGTCAGAACTAAAAACCAAAACTCATCATTAAAATTGAAAACTAAAGATCTAAAAAAGTTACCACTACCACACAACTCTGTAATCACAAGCATCACACGCTCCATGGTCATAACCACTATATCAGTAATATCCCAAAGTGCCTTCAACTACTTAAAATGATATCAACTTTTAAACTTAATAGGATATGTTAACAAAGCGTAAATAGCAACCACAAAAAACTCACCTTTTAAAATAAATAAATAGCATCAGGCTTTCAACAATAACAAAACAATAAATTTAAAAAAATAATGTTTTTAGGCGTATAGGTAAATAACAATAAAACTCTGGAAACAAAACTAAACTAATTCTATTGCACACCCCAAAATCACAGCCTAGGCACAATCCACTGGTAGACACAGACGTTTTGTTATTGTTGAAAGCCTGATGCTATTTATTTATTTTAAAAGGTGAGTTTTTTGTGGTTGCTATTTACGCTTTGTTAACATATCCTATTAAGTATAATATTACTGATATAGTGGTTATGACCATAGAGCGTGTGATGCTTGTGATTACAGAGTTGTGTGGTAGTGGTAACTTTTTTAGATCTTTAGTTTTCAATTTTAATGATGAGTTTTGGTTTTTAGTTTTGACAAAGTTTGGAAACACTGAGAGTATGAGTTGGTTGATACACTCTCCTCACATGTAGCTGCTTTGAGTGAGTTAATTGTTTTGTTCTTGTTTCGTATCCATTTGTTGATTAATTAGTAACAAAATTTGTGTATCTGTATTGATCTCAATAGGTAATTTGATTGAACTTGTTATGACTAGTGTATTTCTATTTCTTCCAGCTTCTGTTGCCTGAGTATGCGTATTGTATTTTTCAGGCCCTGATGAAGGAAATAAATTTTCCGAAAGCTCGGTAATAACAGCGTTTGTTAGATGACCCCATTCCCGATACTTGACAGTTTATGAATTTATAAGTGCTGCTGTGTTCACACACATTTATTATTGCATCAACTCATTCGGTAAAGTTCATGTCATGATATCTTAGAATATTATTGTATACTATTCTGGTATGATGAACAGAGGTTTATTTATTCATATTAGTAGTAGTTTGTTATAGGAGGAATCAACTTCTTAGGTTTCGGAGTTTTGATTGATGAGTTCTCAGTCGTTTTGAATGGTAAGAGGAGCAAACTGCACATCCATCCGTCTTGCTTACTTTTATGATTTGATGCCATATCCCTATTTTCGTATGAATTTTCCAATTCTAGAACAACCTACTTAATAGTTCTATTTTCATATGAATTTTATAATTCTATAACAACCTACTTAGTAGTTTTATTTTCACATGAATTTTCTAATTCTATAACAACCTACTTAATAGTTTTGTGATTCTTAAAAGCGACAAGGCAACGAAATTACAATATAATATTATTTTCATGCCCATGCAAATTCTCCCTTACTTCCTGCCTAAGTTGTGGGTGGATTTCGTTTATTTATTGCTTCCGAGTTTACCAAGATAGCGAAAGAATTGTTTTAATTTTTCAAGGTGAAAAAAAGTTGAAGAAAAAAAAAAAAAGTTGGTTTCGTTTCTGAGTGTCTGAACAATTTCAGGGATTGTGCGAATTGGGGTGCAATAGATTCCCTATGAAAATCATTGCCCCCAGACTGACAGTAGCCACTGGGCATCCCCAATCGTAAAATTCTTGTGCCATAAAACCTACATTGTGCATCCAAATTTGTTGAAATTCTACAGGATTGTTTAGATTGGCATGTCGATAATCCCCTATGAAACCATTGCTCCGGAAGTTCTCAGAGACTGTGCGGGTCTTCTATGAGGTTAGCGGAAGATACTCAAAGATTGATGTTTCGAGATTAGCTACTATGAATCGAATCATCCTTGCAATCGGGTTATGGATACCCGGAAACCTATCCTCCCGCATTGCTCCATATGAGGAAAAGATCCTGAAAAACCTTCGAACTTTGAAAACCAACGGGAATAAGGTATTACTCTGTTGGGTAAAAGGACGTAGTGGGGTAAGAGGAAATAAAATGGTCGACTGCATGGCAAAACAAGCAACCACTCGCTCTCCTCCTCAAATTGCTGCTGAATACCCTCCAACAGAATTGAAGAAGAAAATCTCCCAAAAAATGCACTTGGAATGGGCTGCTCTATATGCGTCTATACCAGGAAACAGATACACGAATCTATTTCCGGTTCTTCCAGAGAAACCCCTGGTTTTACAAAGTAAGAGACTCCAAACCTAAAAGTTTCTACCGCAATATCACTCGCTTAAGAACAGGACATGGCAGAACCAACTCTGGATTCATTTATTCGACCCACTGACACTGTCTAATTGCCCCCATTGCCCAGATAATACAGAAACCATGGCACACATCATCTTGGAGTGCCCTCAGTACGAGGCGGACAGAAATGATCTCCTATTGTCCATTCCAAGAGATGCGAGAAGTCCCTTCAATTTGGATACACTCATCGCAAAAGAAAATTGAACGTTCACTCTGATGTGTTATACCTTTAATTATTTATCTATGCAATTTGAACAATTTATGTGTGTAAACTTGAAGTATTAATTTTTGGTAAAGAAATTTGTAACGGCTGAAAAGTGCTACCAAAGCCAATAAATAAATTTAAAAAAATAACCCGAAACTATGTGCGACAGCCACTTGGCAGACTTTTTTGTTTTCTAGTAGAGGAAAGTTCGTTTATTTACCCAATGCAAAAACGAAAACATATTACATCGGTTGAGCTTAAAAATGGGGAAATTCGTGGATGAAATGGCGATGAAAGCTTGGAGACGATGACGGGGAAAAGGGGTGAAAACCCAGAGTCGCAAACTCGTCGGCAACGTCAAATAAGTGAAGTTGGCGGACGTTTGACAGGGACGACAGACAGACAGACCCCCCCACCCTCCCCTTACGAACCCTCGTATTTCCCGACGTACCCTTTAGACCTCACTCGTTCCGACCCCCTCCCTTCCCCCCATTCCTCCTTTTTCACCCCCTCCGTCTCCAAGCTGTATCTCATCAATCACTCCATCTCACCCCTTCGAGTGACATTGAGTCGCCTTCACTAATTGCCTCTACTTTGCTTCTCTCGAGACCTACGCTTTTCAATCTATTGGTAGTTTTTATACACCTGGCATCCTTTGAATTAGACGAGCAATTTTTATTTTCCTCTCGATTCCGCAACATTTTACTTTCATCATCTTTTTTCAGGAGATGCGGAAGTGTGCAGTTAAATAATCAGGCGGGCAAATCTACTCACGAGAAGTAGATACTATAATAAATGTATTATCTAGTTTATTATTGCTATGTACTCCTGCTGTAGTTATATGTGGAGAAGAAAGCAGTAAGACCCAGTTCTCATTCCTCATTCATTTTACTAAGGCGAGCACTTTCAGGGCAAACTGTGGCCCCTTTTTAGGACGTCCCACAGTAAGACTTGGGCGTCCTTATGCGATCGATCTGGTGTAAAGTTGGACAACACTCAACAGAGAAAAAAACCACACAGTAATCCGTTTTAGACCATTCTGAATCCAAATCCGCGAAAAAACCATAGGTGTATGTCTGTGTGTGTGTGTGTGTGTGTGTGTGTAACAAAATCTTGTGTACTCTGCACAGGCCTTAGTTCTCAACCGATTTTCATGGTTCTTTTTTTGTTCGACGCGGAAAACTATCTAGTTGTGCACTACGTCGCCGGAATTTAGAATTTTGCCTTTTAAGGGTGGGAAAGGGGGGGGGGGTTAATGCTCAAAAAATGTGCGTTATTGGGCATAATCTTGTGTACTCTGCCCAGGCCTTAGTTCTCAACCGATTTTTGTGGTTCTTTTTTTCATCGACGCGAAAAACTATCTACTTGTGCACTACGGCGTCGGAATTTCGAATTTTGCTTTTTAAGGGGGGAAAGAGGGGGTTAATGCCTAAAAAACGTGCGTTTGCGGGCGTAATCTTGTGAACTCTGTCCAGGCCTCAATTTCCAACCGATTTGTGTGTTTCTTTTTTGTTTGACTAAAATAACTTCCGAGTTGTACATAATTTCACCCGAGTACCAAAATTCGCAAGGGGAGGGGGCAAGTGAGGGGATAATATTCACAAAATATCCGATTTTTCAATATTTCGGTTCCTTTACTGCTTACTAATTGTACCCAACATTTGAAATTGAGGAAAAATTCTCATTATACCTCCGGATTTTCATGAATTATTCTCTGTACCACCATAGAACTAATAGTGGTGCCACCGTGGTGCCAGGAGACCATTAACCGCATATTTCGTGTTTTTTTTGTTTGTGTTTCACCTTGAATACGGATGTGAACCTCGATGGACCGCCTACTAAAACTAATAGATGAAAGTTCAATGTTACGACGTATTTCCGCTTTGGTGCCAGACTGGCACCATTGGTGGTGGAGGTGAGGGGGGGGGGGTGAACTCGAATACGCATGTTGGGTGTCGTAGATCATGGATTTTAAAATGCTCTTCAGATTCGAGGCTCCCACGCCGCTAGAAATGTTTTGGTAGATAATGGTGAGGGGGGGGGGTCACAATTTCTTGCCTAAAGTAATAAACCAAATTACATCGAGTGAAACAGTTTTATCGCTTACCAACTGGTTAAACTGATCTAATGCTTATCCAATGGGACGTCCCCTGGAATGCATGCATTACTAAACAATATGTTTGGGCATAATCTTGTGTCGTCTGCACAGGCCTTAGTTCTCAACCGATTTTCGTGGTTTCTTTTTTTGTTCGACGCGGAATACTATCTAGTTGTGCACTACGGCGCCGGAATTTTGAATTTTGCTTTTTAAGGGGGGAAAAGGGGCGGTTAATGCTTAAAAACGTGCGTTTGCGGGTATAATCTTGTAAACACTGCCTAGGCCTCAATTTCCAACCGATTTGCGTGTTTCTTTTTTTGTTTGACTAAAATAACTTCCGAGTTGTACTTGATTTTACCAGAATACCAAAATTCGCAAGGGGAGGGGGTGAGTGGGGGGATAATATTCACAAAATATCCGATTTTTCAATATTTCGGTTCCTTTACTGCCTACTAATTGTACCCAAGCTTTGAAATTGAGGAAAAATTCTCATTATACCTCCGGATTTTCATGAATCATTCTCTGTACCGCCATGGAACTAATAGTGGTGCCAGGACATCATAAACCGTATATTTCGTGGTTTTTGCATCCAAGTCTACCAAGGTATTTTTTTGTGTTTCACCTTGAATACGGATGTGAACTTCGACGGACTGCCTACTAAAACTAACAGATGAAAGTTCAATGTTACGACGTATTTCCGCTTTGGTGCCAGACTGGTACCATTGGTGGTGGTGGTGGTGATGATGGGGAGGGGGGGTGAACTCGAATTCGCATGTTGGGTATCGTAGATCATTGATTTTAAAATGCTCTTCAGATTCGAGGCTAATGACTGAGGCTGATTGAGCAAAAACCTGACGGAATCCATATTATTTGGACGGAAGTCCAATCGGCTTGGTAACTGAGAGCTGTTTTCATTTGGGAAAAATTGGAATTCACAACAATTTGAATATGGTCATACAAGCATTCTAAGAACCAAATATCATCAATTTTTTTTTTTTTTTTTGAGAGAGAGAGAAAAAACACTTTATTGAGTATTGTAGAAGGAATAATATCATCATAATTCATTACGTGATGACATATCATAATTATGAAACACCGTTCAACGTGTGGAAAACCAGCTAGTAGGCTACATCAATTTTTTCTTTTTTCTAACTTGTTTTATTTCACTAAGTTGCATCTTATCAGCAAAATTTTTCTGATACATAGTTTACATTAAGAAAAGTAAGATACTTCACTTAGTTCTTATTTTTCGCCCAGTGCCACAAACGTACGAGGAAAACTTGTCAAATTTCCTGCGTTGGTTTGCACATTCTTTGGTCTCATGGATATTATTTTTTTAAATCTGATTTTACCCTGAAAATAGTTTAAATTTGAACATTTATTCTGAATTTATACCAAGTTTATTATCTTGTACAGATTTTTGTTCTAGTTTTGGAGAGAAGTTTTGGAAAAATACAATTCATTTAACTCTTTCCCGTTTGATCCAGAATTTTGATCGGTTCCTCCTAATTTCTAATGAGGGTGTTGTTTTCCACCCATTTTTCCGCTCAATTATTGGTTTTTCCTACCCAATGACAATCAATCATTTCATTTTACAGGAGGAAATAACAGGAAACCGAGAAAAAGAGTTAACATCAAATTGAGGGTTTTTGAGGACTGGCGGGTTATTTTTTATTTTTGTTTTTTTTTTGTTTTTTGATCAACTTTGTCAAGGTTACGAAATAGGGAAAATCCCTTACCTACGAGTAGGTATATATATCATCTTTTCAATGGTATTTTGTAGAGATGTACCTGCAAGATGCCCGACCTATATATTATACCACATGGAGGTAACTTGATTGAGATCCATCCGACATGACACAATTTCTCTTCATGTAATGTCGACTTCATACAATCTCCGAATGTTCGAACGACCTCGACTTGTGTCACCAACCGCATTTCCCACGAGGTAAATCCCCAAGGCGCCTCCTGTTTGTGAAATCAGGATGTTGTGGCGGACCTCTCGAGGCGACCCGGGGACACATTCAAGCCCTAATGACACCCAAGAGTATTTAAAAAGACCCTGCCTACATCCGGGCCGAGGGAAGCGCGGATGGGCGGTCCTCCCGGCTCGGGTCAAGATTAATGGGATATACCTTTTGTTCCACCTAAAGGCGAGGAAGAGGTACCTCTTCGCCCCTCTCCCTAATTCAGCTCGCTTTTTCCCTTCAAAGATGAATATGCTTTATCCTTCAGGGCCCCTCCAACGAAAACCCTGGCAGAAAAGGATTTTTAAAAAGAGTTGAAGGGCCCCCGAAAACCAGAAGGTCGGCCGCGTAGGGCGATAGAAGTTTTTCATAATTTGTTGAACCTGGCTCCTCCCATTGCTTTTTCTCTTCCAACCTTCCCCCTCCCCTTTTGGCTCTTTTATCAACGTTTCTTGCGACCGCAAAATTAAAGTTTTTTTTCTCTTCTCTTCCCATCCAATCCCGAGACATCTGTGTCAAGCCTGGATTTTCATCAAGGCTCGGCCTCAAAGCAAGCGCTTATTTCTTCGTCTTTTCTTCTTTTTACATATTTCAACCGAGAAGAAAAAGAGCGAGGAAGCAATATAACCATCACGACATCGCACTCTATTCATTTACGGTAAAATCCTCTTCTCTGTTCTTCATTTCAGTCCGGTAAAATTTGGAAAACAGCCTTTTGGAGTCCTCTGATATGGATGGGGATTCTCAGATCAGCTACACGAGCCTACCCCTGTTCATCATGGAGCCTTGAAGTGCTCTGAGGTAGGAAATACGGACTACTGAGGATATTAACACAACTGCTAGCATGAAAGTCAGTTGTTTGGACGGCAAAGTCATCATCTTACTGTGGATCAGACGTGTAAAAACGAGATTATTCTTATTTTGGTTTATTATTTTCAATAATAAGCCTTTGGAATCGAGCAAGAAAAAAAATTGTCAACCCCCCTCAAAATTTGATGTTTTACGTTTTTTACGTTTCAAGGTTGGTCGGGGTTAAATTTTTCCATTTGGTCGGTGGTTGGGGTTGAAATGTTCAAAAATGCTCTAGTAGGTAGTAGGTACCTATGGTTGGTAGGGAGGGATCTATACAGAAGGGTGATCTATACTATAGAATAGAAAAATATCTATAGAAAATAGATAATCTATAGAAATAACTATAGAAAATAATAAACCTTTGGGCAATGATTTGCAGCGTTTTAGGGGGAGAGTAAAGGAAAGTAAGGAAAAAGTGAAGAATAAAACGTGATTCATAAAAATTTGACAGTAATAAACAGTTTCATAGTTTTTAAAATTAAGAATCAAGTTGGTTTTAGGTTTTTTTTATTTTTAAGATCATCAAAGTATTAAAATTACTACATCAAACTCGTGAAAATGCAAAACTCGACGCTTCTCACCTCGCCAGGAGGCCCCATGACCCCCCTGGATGCTGTCTAATTAACGCGTACGGCGTAAGTTATAAAACATGGAACATGTTTTAGCCAAATTTAGTGCAGAATACAAAAGTTATATTATCCCTAGCAACATATATCTAAAATGGATTAGAAAAATACTTCGCTACCTACCTACTTAAAATAATATGCTTTCTCAATAATTGATTGTGACATGTGACAATGCGCATTTTCCAGCCCTTATTATTGGCTTAAAATTGGCTTTGTGACTAGGAATGAAATTTTGGATATCAATAGCTTTTTAATGAATTTAATACAAAAGTTATGTTATCCCTAGCAACATATCTAAAATGCAACAGATATTTTCGTTACACAATTTTATGACCTTTTTGGCCTGTTAGCTCACGGTTAAAACATGTTCCATGTTAAATGGTCAATTTCTTACATTTTCAAGTTATTCGATTTCGATCCTCAAGGCTTCAATTTATTCCTGTACTTGCAGACGTACATGAAGAGTTCTTATGTTATGATTATACAAGTATAATCGAGGCCTTAATTATTGTTCATCCAGCTATTGAAGTTCAATTCTATCGAAGGTCTCGTGTACCTCCCAATTACCGCATTTCAGACACAAACGCCGGCTACCGTAAAAAAAAACTTAGGCACCGAGCAATTATAGTGCGCTTAGCGTAGCCCGCCAAGACCGGTGGTCGGATAGAACTGGAAACGGAATGGTGGGATAGAGAAAAAACCTGGGAGGAAAAAAAAGTCCGGGGACACGGAACATATGTATCTCCCTCTGAAATCAAAAGTTTACCCGCGGCGGTGGGACGGATGAAATGGTAGGTTTGGTCGCTCGACGGCGGGTATTACGTAGGTTGAAAATAGCGTCGGTGTTCCCAACCAATCAAAACTCCATCACCGGAGTAGGTGAGCACCAATGGCTGTCCGGCCTTTCCGCCGCCTTCCTCCCCTGCAGTCCCCTCTCTTTCTTGCAGTAGTTGTCGGTAATAACGCATGATTGTTTCATGCCGATCGGGTCGAGATAGCGGTTCGGTCCGCCGATATCCCTCCTCTGTTATTATGTAGTTATCTGAGTCCCTGCATCTACCCCGGAGTAAATGCGAGTTTAATGACGAGATGCAACTCTGCAGTTTGGCGCCTCGAGTTTCCTATAAAGGTCTTCTCAGGCCTCTAAATAGGCTTCAAGAGAATTGACATGATTTGGATGAATGGAATGTTAACTAAAACATGATCCTGACTGTTGTAATGACATTATAATTTGTTTATCACACACTCCTACCTAATTAGGCAGTCGTTCCATCTCTTTTAAAAACACCAAAATTTGGTGCATATATTTAATAGGTATATTCTTGTTAGTATGTCCTGACCATAGATATGAAGTACTAGTAAAGAAGTATCTCATATCTATGGTCCTGACATCGTTATTAAAGTTTTGTACTCGCTGAGTTAGGCGCATATGTAGAAGATTCGTACACCTACTACAACAGTCCTTCCCATGTTTCTGGGGACAACTGCCGATCAGCCATCGTGAGCCGACGATTCAAGTGACTACCATATTGTGCGTTGGTCTGCACCGAGGGAGCATATTCTCGTGTTATCCTGTTTCCAAATGCACCTCTGGATGCTCAATATGTGGTAGGTAGGAGTTTTCGAGCCTATCTTGCCAGAGCATCCGCTCTTTTGTTTCCTTTTATTCCACAGTGAGTGGCGCTTCATCGAAACTAAGAAATAGACCTCCGAGTCAGCGGCACAACCAGACTTCTGGAAGCTGCAACTATGCATTGTAAGTCCAACCCTCAAGCCCTCATAGGGAGCGGATAGCCATACGACTCAAATAACCAAGTCTTAAATTCAGATACCTACCAGTGTGTCGAAACCGTAATAAGACTCGTTCTTCATAATGATTTCAAAAAATTCAAACATGGTTCCCTACAATTTCTAAGTAAATAAACAATAAAAAACTGTTCAAAATTGAAAAAAAAAATTGAAAGTTTAGCGAATTTGTAAATTAAAATGATTTTGTTCCATGTTCTGTATTCTTTTTGTAATAATTTTAATACCAACACCATTAGTTGCTCCAACTTATTTAATGTCAACCCAGTTCAGATCGAACACCATTCGTGAACAAAATATTTTTTCTTATTTTTAAAGTAACCCCTCCCCGCCACCTCGTTACAGTAAGTTCTAGTTGTCAACCTCTAAGCGCCCTGTAGGTACTCCAATTGCTATTATTATTATTTTTTTGACATTTTATGCCTTTACTATGGCACATAAATGAAAAATCGTTACGAGGGGAGCGTTACGCGGAAATTTCTGATGATTTTCACGTACAACCAATCGTTCCTAGGGAAGACTAACTTCCTCATTTTCCACCCCACAAAAATCGTTCACCACTCATTGGAAAGCTCTCAATTTATTAAATATAAGACATAAAATGTCTCTCGTGGTTGCGTACTTGTATGGACGCTGTATCCACCGTTTGTGTTTTCCATTTTACAATAGGTTTCTTGTTAAAGAGATTCTTGAAATTCATCGAAATTAAAATGGCGATTTCTCCTCCAACCGTTAATGATTTCTCCTCCATTTTTGAATGTAAACCGTTACTATTTTGGGTTAATGTTCTCTATTAATGTTCTCTAATTAATGTTCATAATGTTAATTCTCATATATAATTCTCATAATGATAATTCTCATAATCATAAATCTCATAATGATAATTCTCATAATGTTAATTCTCATATTAATGTTCTCTATTAATGTTCTCATTAATGTTCTAATTAATGTTCTCCATGGTTGTTTCTACAAAACTATGCCCAGAAACCCTAAAAAAATATGAAAATGTTCGAGCAATGCGTTTATCTGTCCTCCTTGCCATTTTTTGAAAATGGACATGTTCCCTTTTGAAATACGCTGCAAATTATTACACAATGGTTAATTGTATTTCTTTATACATTACTCGTCTGCAAAGAACACGGCTTTGCCATTGTTACTACCAACCAACATGAAGAAAAACATCGATCGCAAGTAGATACAAAACGCTACAAATCATTGCCCAAAGGTTTATTATTTTCTGTATATATCACCCTTCTGTATAGATCCCTCCCTACCAACCATTGGTACCTACTACCTACTAGGGAATTTTTTGAAATTTCAAACCCAACTCCTAACCAAATGGGAATGAAGGGTTGAAATTTTCAAAAATTCCCTAGTAGGTAGTAGGTACCTACGGTTGGTAGGGAGGGATCTATACAGAAGGGTGATCTGTACAGAAAATAATAAACCTTGGGGCAATGATTTCCAGCGTTTTACCTAGGTACCAACTTTTTGCACCTACCAACCATTGGTAGGTACTACCTACCTCACCATACTGCCATCACACCTTCACAATCGAGTTTATTACGAAGAACTAAACGCTTCACACTTCACACGATTCGAAGAAATAACGAGCTTCATGTGGAAATTTGATTACTGGTTGCTGAGGAAGCATAACTGAATACAACTCGAAGAAACGAACAGCTATCGCATCTTGGTTAGCTAAAATTTCAACGGAGATTAGATCTCATTGGTGATTCACAGTCGTGATTCTGTTTTATCGAAGGAAAACCCTCAAGTCTCGTAGGGAGCGAACGGTTAGTCCTACAAAGCTCCGGGTGGTCTCAAAAATTATGAAAAATTCAATACTATTTTAAATTGGTGGAAAAACAATAGGTACCTTTATTTCGAGAGTTTTCGAGCTGGGGCACTCTTGAAAATTTCAACCCTTAATTTTGACCCCTTAGAAGTGACTGACATCAACCTAAAGCTTTGCGGCACAACTAGACTCAAAATGGAGCCAATATACCAAATTTGAACCAAATCGGTCCAATATTGCTAAGAAAAGTGCCGCGTACGGCGTACGGACAGGAAATTTTTTATTCGATTTTCGGATTCTACGTGTCTTGAAACGTAAAACAACAAATTTTGAGAGGGGGTTGAAATTTCTTGTCTTGCTAGATTCCACAGGCCTATTACTGAAAATAATAAACCAAAACCGAGTAAAATGGTAAAATCCTGATTTTCAAAATTGAGGAATTCCAATCCTACCAAGCCTTCATTCTGCTACGTAAGGAGACTTCAGGCCGCATTCGGAAGGCATTGTTTTCGCCTTCAAGGTAAATGGTTTTCCGTGCGGAAAAGGGGCAGATTGGGTTCACAGGGGTAAACCGAGGGGTCTCGTGAAAAATAGGATGGAGGGGAGTGTTTGCGGCTAAAAAGGAATAGAAGGGCTTATTCCCAAGAGAAAAGTGTTCAATGGCCTCATTGCACAAATGAGGATTCTTACTCCCCGAGAAAGCCTTATTAGACGGTTATTTTTAAAACAATATCCCCCTCCCCTCCGTCTCTCCACAGACCCATCACTTTTACCCGAAAAAACCGCAGTGTCTTCGCCCGGATTTCCCCTTTCCTCGGGCCCTCAGAGAACCTGCCTTTGTCCGCCGCTTTAGGAGCGTTTTAAATCCCGCTCCTAAAAACCTTCCCGTTTTTCGTATAGCCCCCTTCCCCCTTCTCTACGTTTCTATTGAATTATAAAATAAAACAAGCTTACACAATGAGCCGCTGGATTTTAATTTACCCCCGGCGAGAGGCTGAAGTTATTTCACCCCTCAGGTATAGAAGTCTTCCCTTCGCTCCACTTTATGCTCGGTTAATTGGTAACATTCAACGTGGGGTTTTCTCCTAAACTACCCCGCCGTTAACAGGTTGCTCCATAAAATAATTTATTGTAGTTTCAGTGTTTTTGAAACCTAATTAGTCGACGCCGCGGCGCAGTAACATTCCATTTCCATTATTCTTTTACGGCAGGTACCTATTCGAGAAATGGCCACTACTTTCTCCGTTAACCTCCGAAGTTTGTGCAGAACTTTACCCACAACGAGAGTTATAAAATTTGCAGAGTGGCAACGAGAACATCAGATTTATTAAGAAAACCATTGCTATGTTATGTTAACCATCTTGCTTTAGTCATGATTTGGGATCGTATTTTTATGTATTTAAAAATACAAAAAATTTAACATAGAGGGTGTAACACTATAAGAACGTCAACACGAAGAATTTCAATTTTACAACTAATTTCCGATCGAAAATGCCTCCTATATCGCAATTTTTGTTAGACCCCTTGTTTTTCCAAGTTCTTACAATTGTAAGAATTTTTTCGTTTTTTTTTTTTGACCTTATGTCACTAAAATCTCTGTAACTCCCTTTGGATTAAATTAAATCTGATTATACCGTTGGAAAGAAAATTAAATTTCCCATGATTTTGTTACAGAGTTGAAAATTTTCAAGTACATAATTTGAGGGAAAAATTGGCCTGAAGAGTAAAATTAGTCAAATTTTCTAAATTGTAGGTTTTTTTAAAAATCGTTCGAAAGAACTAGAAATCATACTCGATTGTTTCCCACTGTTACTCCAAAAAGTTGACCAAAAAGCTCATCTTTCCAACGGTGTGGTCAGAATCGTTTCCAGTATGTTTATTATTGGAGAAAACCGCGCTTGAATGCGAAAAAACGTGATTTTGGTATTCAATAATGAACCCTTGGAATCGACCAAGGAAAACATTTTTTAACCCCCCCTCAAAATTTGTTGGTCTACGTTTCATGGTACGTAGAATCTAAAAACGGGGAAAATCAATGCCCAAAGGTTTATTATTTTCTGTATAGATCACCCTTCTGTATAGATCCCTCCCTACCAACCGTAAGTACTTACCACCTACTAGGGCATTTTTGAAAATTTCAACCCTTCATTCCCATTTGGTTGGTGGTTGGGGTTGAAATTTTCAAAAATGCCCTAGTAGGTAGTAGGTACCTACGGTTGGTAGGGAGGGATCTATACAGAAGGGTGATATATACAGGAAATAATAAACCTTCGGGCAATGATTTGCAGCGTTTTTTTTTACCTACCAACTTTTTTTACCTACCACGCCGTTCTGCCTTCACACCTTCACAATCAAGTATATTAGAAAGAACTAAACGCTTCACACTAGATTCGAAAAATAGGGAGCTTCATAAGGGAATTTGATTACTGCTCAGAAAGCAAAACAGAATACAAATCGAAGAAATGAACAGTGATCGCATTTTAGTCAGATGAAATTTGAACGGAGATTAGAAATCTTTTGTGATTCAGACTCGTGATTCTGTTTTATCGAAGGAAAATCCTAAGTACTCGTAGGGTGCGAACGGTTTGTCCTGCAGAGCTCTGGGTGGTCTCAAAAATGTTTAAAAATTCAATACTATTTAAAATTGGTGAATTAACGATAACTTTATTTCGAGAGTTTTCGAGCTAGAGCTCTCTTGAAAATTTCAACCCTTATTTTTCAACCTCTTAGAAGTGACTGACATCAACCAAAAGCTTCGCGGCACAATTAGACCCCAAATGGAGCCCATATACCAAATTTGAACCAAATCGGTCCAGGGTTGCTAAGAAAAGTGCTGCGTACGGCGTACGGCGGACGGACGGAAAATTTCTTAATCGATTTTCGGATTCTAAGTACCTTGAAACGTAAAACATCAAATTTTAAGGGGGTTAATTTTCTTTCTTGCTCGATTCCTATAAGGCATGTTATTGAACATAATAAACCAAAAATCAAAACAAGTTATCGAACAGTTGATTTTGAATATTTCGTCACTTAAGAAGCCACATGACATAGCACATTGTGCTATCCAACTTTTTGCTAGTTTACAGGAGAGCCAAAAAAGTTTTTATCAACCCAACATCAACTTGTTTATCAATATCTTTACTCATCAACAGTTATCCGGCCTCGGTGCACGTATATAAAAAGTTGATTCGTAGAAAAAAATGTACAATTTAGAAAATAGCAGCACATGTAGGTTTTTGTTTCCCCTGATAGCATCAGTGGTTTTTTGTTTTCTTGAGATAGCACTTGTGGCAAGAGAAGCGGAGCACAGCAGAGTGTAAGATTTCCGGTATTCTGTGAAGATAGCACATGTGAAGGTTTCATCGTTTTTGAGCACATTCTAGCGGTCAAACTATGGCCAAACTAAGTTATTTTACGGACGGATTTGGCGGTAAGATTTCGCATACAAATCAGAGGAAAGTCATTTTTGTCAAATTGTAAGATAGGACTTGATAGGACTTGACCTAGCACATGTGGCTTCTTAAGCGACGATTTCTTGAAATATTTGCATATTGTATCAAAATAAAACTATAAATTGGCCACCAAAATCCAACTTCAAGAATGAACCAGAAAAAAAAACGAGTTGGGCCATATTATTTGTTTTTTTTTGTTTTTTTTTTAAGCACTTTTCAATATTGGGATTACTCAATCATTTATACCGGCTAGGTCTTTACGGACCTCTTTGACAAATTCTCGAGGTAACCTGACCCCAAGTTTATGTCTTTGGCTTCCGGGACAGTAGCAGCGTCCAGTTGGCACCGACTGTGGTGAATTGGGACGAGTTGGTCTCCCGAGACGGTTTAGGGGAGGTCCCGCAGTCACTACCAATCACGGGGTGGATGGAGCGGTCCCGGGGGCGCTGCCCCCCATTCCGGCGACCCTCGTCCTTGCACATGCAGCCCGAACCTGTGATTATGGTTCCAAGAACGCCTGCCGAGCTGTGATTCACCGCAATGTTCGGTTCGATGTTGCCAGCAGATGAGATCGTCCAAATAAAACTATCTGTTTTGAGTTTTTTTTTTTTTTTTTTTGAAAAACCAGTGTTTAAAAACGCTGCAAATCATTGCTCAAAGGTTTATTATTTTCTGTATAGATCACCCTTCTGAATAGATCACTGGTTCTCCATCAATAGCACCTACCACCATCTGTATTCTTCCTTGACCTTCCCTCAAATTTCAGCTTCCTGCGTTCAATAGGATTGAAAATGACTTCGGAGCTCACTCAGATGATCAGTGATCTGAAGAGTGAAGAAGATCTCATCGAATGCTGGAGACGCCTGGAAGAGCACTTCCATTCAATAGGAGTAAAAATGGTTTTGGAGCTCACTCAGCTGATCAGTGATCTGAAGAGTGAAGAAGATCTCCTCGAATGCTGGAGACGCCTGGAAGAGCACTTCCATTCAATAGGATTGAAAATGGCTTCGGAGCTCACTCAGCTGATCAGTGATCTGAAGAGTGAAGAAGCCTTTGAGCAATGATTTGCAGCGTTTTTTACCCACCAACATTTTTTTTACCTACCAACTTTTTTTTACCTACCAGCTAGGTACTACCTACCACACCTTAATGGCTTCACACCTTTACAATCAAGTTTATTAGAAAGAACTAAACGCTTCACACTCGATTGGAAAAATAGAAAGCTTCATATGGAAATTTGATTACTGGTCACGCAGAAGGCAAAACTGTTTACAAATCGAAGAAATGAACAGCGATCGCATTTTAGTCCGATAAAATTTGAATGGAGATTAGACCTCTTTTGCGATTCACACTCATGTTTCTGTTTTATCGAAGGAAAACCTTCAAGTACTCGTAGGGACCGAACGGTTTGTCCTACAGAGCACTGGGTGGTCTCAAAAATTTTTAAAAATTCAATACTATTTAAAATTCGTGAAAAAACGATACCTTTATTTCGAGAGTTTTCGAGCTAGGGCACTCTTGAAAATTTCAACCCTTAATTTTCACCCCTTAGAAGTGACCTACATCAACCAAAAGCTTCGCGGCACAACTAGACCCCAAATGGAGCCCATGTACCAAATTTGAACCAAATCGGTCCAGTGTTGCTAAGAAAAGTGCCGCGTACGGCGTACGTGAAATTGTTTTATTCGATTTTCGTATTCTACGTACCTTGAAACGTAAAACATCAAATTTTGAGGGGGGGGGTTAAAATTTTTTTTTCTTGCTCGATTCCAAAGGCTTATTATTGAAAATAATAAACCAAAAAAATTGGTTTCGAAAAACGAGTAGAGTAGGTACTTAATTGTGGATTAGGTGGTAAAAGAACTTAACCAACGATATGCAGAGAAGAACCTTTTTCGGATGATAGCTATATTTCTACCCCATGGTATCTACTAGCATACAGTATAGCTTACAGTATATTGTTCAATAATAGGTAACTGCTTGAAAAACTGTAAACAATATGCTGTAAGAATACTCTGAATCCTCGATAATCATATTCACTCGAACAGTATTATGTTTTATTTGCAGAGAGACGGTGGAGTGGAGGAAAAAATCTCTGTCAATAGGCCTTATCTAATATTCGCCCTCCCACCCGTGGAAGACCCTTCCAAAAAGCAACAAGATGTTATGGTGATAGAAGTCAGAAGAGTTCGAGGGGACGTACAGAAGATACCTTCTTCTTTCAAAAGTCAGAATGCACTCTTTTCATAGATATGTATACGTGTGTTACTTATCGCGAAGGGTTTCCGGGGCGAAGGAAAGTAAAATGAAAAAGAAAATAAAAACGACGAGTTGTACAAAAAAAAAATGAACAAATCAAGAAAATTTCCCAAAAATGTACAAACCAATAACAACAGGAGGTGGTTATATTTGAGAAACTGAAGGTAATTAAGATACGATAACCGTATCCAGTGTTTTATAATAATCGAAAATTAATTTTCTCATCAAATTTAATTCGTATGTTCCTATTTAACTAGAGCCAAGTTGGTTTGAAAAAACGCAACACAAATCAAATTGATGCAATATTACGCTAAGTGCCTTGTCTTTCTTGTCGTGAGATGTGATAGTAAAGGAATAAATGGAAGTACGAGTATATCACCAAGTACTTAGTAGCCATTTTGGGTTGAGCAAAAAATATATGAAAAATTGCACCAACCAGTTGCTATGTAGAACCTGATTTGGTTGGGAATGTAGGCATTTGTTCAGAGGGAAAAACTTCATTTATTGGCAATAAGACATAACGAATATTTTGTAACAAACTCAGGTATCTTATGTATTTGGTGACAAAATTTTTTGGATAGTTGATTTTTATTCAGTACTTCAATTCCAATGGGCAAAAACTTTATTCACAAAAAATCATACAATGCATTCCAGATCGATGATAGTATAATATTTATTATTATAATAACAAGTTGTTTTTATTTTTATTGATACGATACGTACCATCATTATTGTTTTTAATATTGTTTATTATAAGATTTGTCCATGTCTGGAAATACCAACTATGATTTTTCACGAGCAATTCAAGTTATGAGGCACCAAACCATTACACCAATTTGACATAGATAAGAGAGGTTCATGAATATTTAACGATTTTACGGGAGGATATGCAAATGGCTAAACGGATGTACCATACCAGAAAAGCTGAGCTACCAACCCATCTAGGTTGGTTAAAATTATAAATTTTTCTTCAAACATTGTTACAATATTGGTGAGTAAAAAGGAAAGTAAACAACCATTTTAGGTTGAATTTTCGTCAGACTGCCAGACTTTGTACAACGGGAGGTTGCAAGAAGACGGGTTAGTCATACTATAATTATCAAAGTACTGTATATTTACAATTTGGATATTATACAGGGTGGTTACTATACGCATTAGGGGCGTTAAAGTAATGGAAAAAACTCTATTATCACAACTACAAGAACTAAATTCCTCAACTATCTCCAAAGACTTCAACTTCGATGTACCATAGAAATAAAAAGTAGGTAAGATTTCTAGTTTAAACATCGATTATTCAAAAAGTGTAGAAAACACGCTTTTATAGGTGGTTCAAGAGATCAGACGTTGAGTCGCGTCAGGGTTGGTTGGGAAAGAGGAGACCACAGTGGATGATTTGTGTGGACCGTGGTGTGGATCACATTTATCACTGAAGAAAAAGTAGCGAGGGGTTCAAACAGAAGGAGTTCGCTTATTAAATCAACGCAGTTAATGCTCCATGTGACGCACAGCCAAGTAAGTGAATAATTTTATTGCTTCAACCCCCACCCACAACCCCGAAAAAACATTTCTGTGGGGACCTCCGCTCCGAAGACGGACTTTGCATCTTAAACGTTGGGCACCCCTTCGTCGGTTTTTCATAACAGTTGGAAACACCCTCTTCGTGGTCGTGGTTATAGCTGTTTTCCACCGTGAAATGGCTGTTATTAATTCAGGATTTGTATTCGTTGAATGTTGTCCCTGATATTTTTAGGAGTTTTGTTTATGGGTGTTTTTTTCTGGAGCACTAGACATTGATACCTCAGATACACTGTAAAACGTGATTAGGACAACAATAGTCGCTGGCACGGTTGCTTCGAAGATTATGAGTAAGAAAACTGTATGTTGTATGTTTGTGAGGACGTCTTGAGGAACTTAACTATCCTGCCGATGCTAAATCCTCTCAGAAAGAAGGTTCCGAAGAGAACTTTCAGCCTACTCAGCCTCTGACTAGCAAGATGAACGTGGGACTGTGGGCACTGGAGGATTTGGAAGTTTTGAAACTAGGAAAGCTTGTTTCACCCACACATAGATCAAGATGTTTGCAACAACCGAGTTCATACGGAGAATATGTGGATTTCATCTTTACTTAGGAGAGTGGTGAATATCTTCGTATTCTATTACTGTGAAGAACTGACGGTTTCCTGAGAAATTGTTGATTTGATTGCTTAGAACATGCTATATGCGGCCTTGGAAGACACAGCGCATTCCAGATCTATGAAAACTATGATTAGATCTTTACTCACTTAACCAGTTACTTCTGAAACCGCCTGGAGAAACTGGTATAAAAATGGCAGCTATTTGTAATGGACCTGGATTAGTAGCTGACACTTTCGGATCTGTTTCACATCTTGGATCTGGTCAGATCAGCTTGATCCTGTTTCTTCACGATCTTTTTCGATTAGTTCCCCACTTGGAATGCACCTCAGATCAGCAAAGCCACCGTTTTCGGATCAGTTTTCTCCAAGTCCCACCAGCCTCTACAGCGCGTCGCTGAGTGGTTCATAGTCCACCCTTCATAGTCTCCACATAGTCCACAATTCAATGTGCAGTTTGTGTAAACCTAAGCGCTGAAAACTCAAGGACGATTTTTATTATAACAAACCAACGAAGGAGTCTCATATATCCACTGAAAGGTGAACGAAGGAATGGTAATCAGATTCAAATACTCATTCAGATTGAAGGCCTAGTAGAATTTTGCTTTTTCCTACGGTAGGTCATAGTACCAGTGTTCGCTTCACGAACAGTTGTTAGGTAAATTATAATAAAATTTCATATCTCGGTCTTATAATTACTAAATCCATTTTCAATATGATTTTTCCTCATCTGATATCTTTTTGAATTATGAAAAATATATTCTCTTCGAAAGTTTCTTGCGATAAAGGAGTGTACTTTTTCCTGCTAAGTTAACTCGAGAAGTAGACCTATAAACCGTTAGGAGTGTCGATATTGATCTCGTGTAGAGTTGATATTCGCTGACCCTACATCTTGTGCTCGGACCTTCCAAATCGTCTCTCTAAAATTTCTAGTATTTTGTCCACCCCATCTGGACGTGCCAACAGGGCGTACACAGCTTTCCTAGCCTCTTCAGTCAAACATATTTGCAGTCTACTAATATTTTCGTCATTGCTGTAGCCACACAAACGAGTCGTCCTCCGGAACTGGCTTATGAAGTTGGGCCATTCCATGGGCTCCCCACTGAACGTAGGCAACTGTCTCCCTTCACTCTGTCTAGCAACGAAATAACCAAGATCATGTGACGGGTACTTACGGTCATATTGCTGACAGCAATGGGGTACCTGGGCCTGGCCATTGTTGACTTGACTCTGCTTGTGCTGCACTCGAGACGGATTCACGTTGTTCATTCTAGATAGAGGTTCCACTTGAGCTTCGACAACGATTCGATTAAAGTTCTGATGGTTCAACTCTTCTTCATGCATGGAATGCTTAGACGAAACGGATGAGTGACGAGATCCACTTTCAATATCTTTCAAGACTTGATCACGTAGCGCCTGCATTTCTTGTTGAAGTTTGATTCGTTGTTGATGTTGTTCTTCCTGCAGCTGCGCTTGGAGTTCCTCGTGTTTTCGGTCGAGTGTTCTTAGTCTTTCGATATTCGTCATCACACTTGAAGATGTTCGATTCGTACCTTTTGAGTGAGTTGATTTATTATCTCCTCCACCTCCATCCTTCCGGGGCGAGGGAATCTTCTTATGTCTTAATTGCATTCTTTCCTTGGTCTAAATAGCAAAGTTTCGGCACCACAAGATGTAGGGTCAGCGAATATCAACTCTACACGAGATCAATATCGACACTCTTAACGGTTTATAGGTCTACTTCTCGAGTTAACTTAGCAGAAAAAAGTACACTCCTTTATCGCAAGAAACTTTCGAAGAGAATATATTTTTCATAATTCAAACAAATATCAGATGAGGAAAAATCATATTGAAAATGGATTTAGTAATTATAAGACCGAGATATGAAATTTGATTATAATTTACCTAACAACTGTTCGTGAAGCGAACAACCAGAATCCAGCATTCGTTCCCTCCACGAAGACAGACGATTAACACGGAGATACAAATAAAATTATTGAAGAGTATTGAGGAGTTTATCAACTGAATAGTAGCTAATATTTCTGGTTGTACACATCGTACTGGACCAGGTGAAACATCAGATATGGGAACACTCACTGACGCGAATACCAATATAATATGATAAAGTCCACAAGCTGATTTATGGTAATATATTCTTTTCTGAAGATCGGAGGTACATTTACTATGTCAATTGAAGATCTTTATTTCTCAAAAACCAAAACAGACAGATTCGAACGAAGACATTCATGCACAGCTCACTCATTGGGATGATGAAGACGATGAAAACTTGAATGAACTAGTAAAAAGTAAACTTCCAGAAGAAAAATCTCTGATCGGTCCTTCAAGCATCAATATAAACTCAAAAGACGACGAAAGTGCGATCCAAGTTTTCAACGAAACTACTAGGTTCTTATCCAACCTAAAGCCCTGCAGGAAACTTTTGAACAGGAAGCATTTTGAACCTTTCGAACAACGTTTCAATGGAGACCCCGACGCACAGTGGTCCAGAATCGTCAAAAAGCGCTCAAAACGTGATATTTTGAGGTATTTTCTCCAAACTCGTTGACCTTAAAATTTAAGGTCACACATATTTAATATGTGTTAGGTATCTCCTGTGAGTGTCATTTCTTGAGTTTTAGGACCCCCACTGTTGATTACAGGATGGTGGTTAGTCATTAAAAGTACTAGAAATGATGAAAATATCCGTAATTCCATTGCTTCAAAATCTTTACTTCAATTTTACTTGTTCAGACCTACCAGGTTGACGCACGTTATAACGTTTTTTAAATAGTTTTAATGCGATGTTCGAAGGACATACAAAATATTTTTTTTTTTCGAATCGTCATTAAGGACGGGGTTAATGAAAAAGTAAAGAATTTACTCGCATCAGATTTCTTCTTGTCCTTCAACTTTTGCTTCTCTTTGCGTCTCTCTAATATCGGGCTTGAATATTCCGTAGACTTGTGTAGAAAGACCCCAGACCGAAATCAGCTGCGGCCTTCGGTGCCAAACCTGAAAGAATTCGGAAAACTATGGTAAAATGGTGGTATCGTCTGAACCTCTACCCTCCTCTTCACAGCCTTAGTGGCAATTACAACGTGTTTTAGAAATGAATGCTGAAGCCGAACTTCTCCTCGCAGCATTCGCACCAGAAGTTGAGAATTATGCAGAGTCAAATGGGGATTACACCTCTTACTCATTGGACGTTGAAGATCCAGCAGCCCTTCATGTCATGGAGGATGATTAGGTGATGAGAAAAAAGAGTAGAGTTTAAAAAGAGTGATTGTCCTTAGGAATTAATCTAAAACGCATTTTATGTTGTAGTCACTCCACTTTCAATGTAGGTATACTTTATTTTACCAACCCAAAAATCTAGTACCTATAGGAAAAACTTTAATTTTCTTACATGATTTATACTTTCAAATTATTTTTATTCGGCATCGTTAAATTTAGAAAGGTTTAACTTTGATAACATGTTTTTGACTGACTTATCAAAACCTTTATTGTGGTTATGAGACTGATAAGTTTGATGAATTTCCGGTTTCTAGCTCCACTAATCAAAAAGTTATAGAATTTTGAGTAATTTTTGACAATTCAGGATTCCACTGTGCGACGTATCGGACGCCTTTTATGAACCTCCAAAGAAGTGGTACTTACTTAACATGGGAATTCTAACAAACCAGATATAGAAATGAAACGAATCTACACCCACATCGATAACCCTCTGGAACTTATAGTTTTTCCAACACTCCCAGACTAAATTTTCGAACTGGTACAGACCGATTGGGACAATAGCGAGGATCACACACTACGTTCGTAATTTGAGAATTGATACTCATATCATGAGTTGATAGAGAGAAAATTGTGTTTATTATCGATTCCAACTGAGTTCACATCCTAAGGCTCCCAAGTGCAATTTTGGGATTCTCTACTGATTATTGCAAATATGATGGAAGATCTGACCGTTTCTTATCAGATAAATGAATCAAATGCGTTAAGAGAAAGGTACTTCGAGATTGTTCTCAAGACGCACCAAAATTAAACGACTCCTTGAATCTAGACAGGAGTGCAATATCAACGATACGTCTGACGGCACAGTTGCCCCCTGACGTCCTGTACTCCCTTCCGGAGTGACAGTCGTGGGGTCAGTGATTAATGGCCGCCCATCTTCACCCCGCCCAGCACTCCCTTCCTGGCCCAAAGCAGTGCTAACGTTTTGAAAACTGTTCTCTTCTTTCCGTCTGACCAACATCCTAACGAATCAATCACCTTGTTGTCATATTAGTCCAGATTGACTCACTTCTTCTGCCCGATCACCGCATTAATCTCCTCTTTACAGGTTGTCTTTTTTCGCCCTCCCAGGATATATTTATTAGCGTACAGGCGCCAGTACAATTGTAGCTTGTTCTGATCAACGTTTTCAGGATTCTTTCATTTCTCAGTTTATTTATGGCTTTGTTCCTTGATAGGTATCTTCTACTTTCAGCAAGCAAGGTAAGCAATGGAGGCACTGACAAGCTTGCATTCTACCCAGAGTTTTTTTTTTTCTCTTCAAAACAGAAATCTATGGTAAACTTTTTTGAAGAAGTCGAAAGGAAGCAAACATTGATAAATTTTGAATCAAAAGAAAGGAACTATTCAGAATAATTATATGGATCACACATCTCTCATGAACTCGTATTAAATGCAATATTATCCAGAGAGTCAGCAAAATGAGAAAGATCTCCGATTTAATACGAAAGCTTTTGGGTGAGAGTAAATTATTAATTGGTTTATTGAATTTTTATATTTGAGCCCATACGTGGGTATGTGTATGCGTGAATGAAATTAATAAAGATTCTCATTCCTTATTAAGAATACCAGAAATCACATATGGATTCTCCATTGTTGTAGTTTGCATAAATAAAAGTCTCTTGAAATGAAAAGTTAAAAAAAATAAAAGTATACTTCATCTTAATTATCAAGGCTAACCAACTAACTACATAGCACTACAGGCCGATGTGGCCCTTGGCTTCCCGAACTTCCTTCCGCCACCGAGTACGGTCATCCGCCTGGGACCTCCGCAATTCCACCACCCGGAGGTCCCTCAAGACATCATCAAGCCAGCGACTCCGAGGACGACCTCTTCGTCTTCTAGTTTCAATCCTAGCTCGCAGCATCATTCTCGGGCATGCCCCCAAAGGCATGCGGTCGACATGTTCCACCCATTGGATGCGCCCAGCTTTGATGAATCGGACTATGTCTTCATGATTTGATAATTCATCAATTTCAACATTCTGTCTTGCTCTCCACCCTTGGCCCTCCCTGACTCAAATATCCGCAGTCTAGCTTCCTCAGCCCGCATGGTCCAAGCCTCTGATCTATATCAAACCACAGGCCGCACTAGGGATCTACATGGCCTCATCTTCGTTGATCTGGAGATCACCCGGCTCTTGAAGAGTTTTATATTGCCATACAATGCTCGGATACCTCCCATTATTCGTGAGCATATCTCATCCTGTACTTGATTTCTATTCGTGACCAAGCTCCCAAGATAGGTGAAGGACCTGACTTCATCAAACTTGTAAGAACCAAACATCACACCTCTGGGCTTCCGCTCGACACGGCTCGGCGGAGATATCTTGATGTATTCAGTTTTGCTTTATTTATTCATAGACCCATTGGCTTTTCCTCTCCATGCAAAACCCCAAAAGCCTCCTGCAGAGCATCAAGACTTCGCCCAAACAAAGCAATGTCATCAGCATAAGCCAGAATCCTTCCTTGAAGTGCAATTTCGATTAGCCTGATTTTGGGAATCCCGTTTCTCTTCAACGCGTGCATCATCCCTACTCTGCTAAGACCATCGAATGCTTGTTGGTAATCTATAAACAATATGTGCAAATCGGTACTATGTTCTACAAATTTTTCAGCAGCTTGCCTTAAAATGAAAAAAAATGAAAATTTGATCGAGAGTTCCTTTATTTGTGCGAAAACCACATTGGTAGCCTCCAAGAGCTTCTTCCTGGATTCGTCGAACAAGGATGGACAGTAAGGGCACGTGTGTTTTCATTCATTTATATCTTATGTTGTTGGTCAGAATAATGTATTATGTATTTATTATGGAATTAGTTCATATATTGTTAAGGGCTTCTCGACCGTGAGTTGATAATCAAATGGTTAATAAGGAATGGCTCTAGGGCTAAATTTGACCCAATTTATTGAGCAACTTCAGGAAGTAAGAATTAATGAGAAGAATGATAATAAATTGTTCATTCTTGAGCACATAAAAACAAGTCTATTCTCAAAATCAGATGGCCACAGCCAGAAATATCAAGTAGTAAGTAGGTACATACTTTCGAGTGAATAAAGTTTTGAGAAATCATGAAGGAGGACCTATATGAGAAACATTCCTTAAGCCGTTCACCTTTGACTTTCATTACTACTATTTCGCTCAGTTACCATGAAAATCCTGGAACAAATTCGGTTCTACCGCGCCAATTTTTGACCGACTTCAACAGCGCCGAAAGCACGCGAAGGAAGGAGGTATACCTACAATTCAGTGTGTCATGGAACGACAATTAAATTTTTTTTTTTGTCAATCAACTTTGATTGGTATTTAAAGAATCTCGAGCTAGCCAATTTCGGCCTTTTATATACATTAATACTAGAAAATTTCACGAGTGTGGTGACCCCTGTACATGTGATAAAGGAACATGTTCAAAACTAAACTACACGAACTGTTCTCCTACACGTGTAATGGAGTTCCAAGAGTTTACTTCAGTCATTATGAAGAAGTTGAGAGTAGTAACCTATATTTGAATATTTAAAAGGTAACTAATAAATCTCCAATTCGCAAACTAAATACGTCCTCAGTTACGTCACTCACTGTGAATGATGAACCCTCTCTGTTCTTCTAAATCTAAAGCATTCAAACACAAGAGCATGGGATCATTCGGGCAATTGAATGCTCGGAAAGGGTTGGTAATATTTCATCAGAAGGAACAACAGGTCTCCCTGGGGCTCCCGATGACATCATACACCCCTGCAACGATGGGGTTGGCTTATTTGCTTGCCGTCTTACGTTACTTGGCCCGAATCGGTGGATTGTTTGCTGTTTACAGTTGCTCAGCTGGGTTTCAGATTTCCGGCGCGACTTATCAATTAACGGATTAAGTAATTACGGGTGGAGCTCAATGCAAATAAGCATCGTGAGTGAATCTATGGAGGTTTGATTTAATAATCAAATCTACTGTCTTCTTCGTGAACTTTAACTGGCAAATTCTCGTGGCGCTATAAAAAAAAAGTCACCGAAGGCTAGTGGGTTGATTGAGGTCAATGATAATGCTAAACCCGCAAGATTCGTTTTTGAAGGAACTGCACGCCAGGGCACGGTTTCACTTTTGTGAGATGAAAGAAAAAGTCCTTCAAAATCAAGATTTCCACCCCCTTTTCACGTTTCAGATTATTCTGACCCACTTCGTTATCGTGTGTTTATTACTAAATGCATTCCCATTTCCTCATAACATTTACCCAATTGTTTGATTCTGCTCAAATCGTTGTGATGATGGTGTATAGATGTTCTCAGTGACATTCTCAACTTTTTCAACCAATTTCATAATTTATAATACCTAAGTCCCTGGTTTCATACTCCGATATTGAGAGGTCCATTCTCTGATTCTTAGGGAACCATCCTCCAATTCATAGACGATCAAGCTTCAATTCATAGGAGATCATCCTACAATTCGTGAGGGATTGTCATATGAATGGTCGCCCATTCAACCATGGTCACCTATGAATTGGAGGATCGTCCCCATGAATAATTGAAGGATGGTTCTCGATGAATTGGATGATAAAACTTGAAATGTGTCATAAAATATAAAATTGGTTGAACAAATTATTAAAAGGATTAAAAAATTATGAAATTGCTTTGAAAAATTATGAAATTGGTTGACAAAATTATGCATTTTTACTGGAAAAGGCTAAAGAAAAAAATAAGAAAAATATAAAGGTATAAATATCACCAAAAGCTAAATAAATTTAAAAACATCGAAGTATGCCTATCTGACCTATTTGAAATGTGAATAGTTTATGTTGTGTTTCATCCCCCTACCACCTGGCAGAATATATAATTAATGTTTTGTGGTACACGGGCAATGTCTAATACAACCTCCAACTTCTATCGGAAGGCCGAGAAATTTCCGCTCAGCGGTGAAACAACATTTTGTCTCTGGTCAACCACATTTTATTGGCCTAGAAAGCATCCAAGCTAACTAGTGAACATTAACCCGGAGCTACCTGAATATACAATCTCCCCACGCCTATCCTGTGCGCTGTGTATAATTAAACGTACATATTCGTTGTCTAACGTGCTAGCAATTAGGACGATTTCCATTAATTGCTACTGGGGTTCACTTTTGTTCTGTCATTAGGAGAGTCGCTCGACCATCCTTACAGTGCCTTTATTGCTAACTTGGTGAGCTCGGTGAAATTATGAACATTTTGATTTCACGATTCCTCATTATTCATAAATATTAATATCGTGCGACTCGTTATAACAATTAAGTATAGGCCAAACACAAATCTTTTATTTTTGTCCTGGCTTGCTCATTTATTAATTGTACAAATTCAAAACAAACTTACCAGCAACTTGACACCTTTTGGTTTATTATTTTCAATAATGAACCTTTGAAATCGACAAAGAAAAAAAATTTAACACCCTCTCAAAATTTGTTGGTTTACGCTTCAAGGTACGTAGAATCCAAAAATCAAATTAAAATTTGGCCGTCCGTACGCGGCACTTTCCCCACTTAGCATTGATCGATTTTGATGAAATTTGGTATGTAGGCTCCTTCTGTGGTCTAGTTGTGCCCCGAAGATTTTGGTTGAGGTAAATCACTCCTAAGGGTTCCAAAATCAATTTTGAAATTTTGAAAACGCCCTAACTCAAAAAATTTTGATATAAAGGTATTGTTTTTCCTTCAATTTAAGATTCTATAGAATTTTTAGAATTTTTTGAGACCACTCGGAGCTCTGTAGGACAAACCGTTCGCTCCCTACGAGAATTTAAAGTTTGAACGTACGATAAATCAGAAACACGAGTGTGAATCGCAAAAGAGGCCTAATCTCCGTTCAAATTAAAGCTGACCGAAATGCGATCCATGTTTTTCTTCATGTTGGATGGTTGATTTGTAGACGAGTGATCTATATATAAAAATAATAAACCATTGTGAAATAATTTGCAGCGTTTTGGGCCTATTCCCACTTTTGATTTCATTTTTGATAGAAGTTTTAGTTTGGCTTGTGTAATGACGAAATTTCGTTCAAATGTACCGTGTAGAGAATTCCAATAATTTTCTGAAGAAAGAAACATGAAAATAACGATGAAGTATTATCATATAGTGGAGTTTCTAATAATCTTTTTGGTTTTCAATAAATGTTCATTAATGAATTTTTGGAATCGACCAAGAAAAAATTTGTTTAACCCCTCTCAAAATTTGTTGGTTTACGTTTCAAGTTACGTAGAATCCAAAAAACGCTGCAAATTATTACACAAAGGTTTGTTATTTTTGTATAGGTACCTATAGATCTCTCGTCCGCAAAGAACTCGGCTCTGCCATTATCACCACCTACTAACCATGGACACTACCAACCTACCACGTGGCAACGGCGATCGCATTTTGGTTAGATAAAATTTGAACCGAGATAAGGCTTCTTTTGTGATTCACATTCGTGATTCTGATTTATCGTAAGTCCAACCCTTAAGTTCTCGTAAGGAACTAACGGTTTGTCCTACAGAGCTCCGCGTGGTCTCAAAAAATTCTATACTATCTTAAACTGAAAGAAAAACAATATTTTTACATCAAATTATTTTGAGCTAGGGCGTTTTTGAAATTTCAACCCTTAGAAGTTACTGACATCAACCAAAAGCTTCGGAGCACAACTAGATCCCAATTGGAGCCCTTGTACCAAATTTCATCAAAATCGGTCCTTGGGAACTTGGAAAGTGCCGCGGACGGCAGACAGCGGACGGACGGCCAAAATGTTATTCGATTTTCGGATTCTACGTAGTACCTTCGAACGTAAACCAACAAATTTTGAAGGGGCTTAACATCTTTTTCTTCTCGGTCGATTAAGGTCCATTATTACAAATAATAAGCCAATTGAACACTTTATTGGTATTATTTTTTTGGTTTATTATTTTCAATAATGAACCTTTGGAAACAAACCAAGAAAAAAGTTTTTACCCCCCTCCCTCAAATTTTGTTGATTTATGTTTCAAGGTACGTAGAATCCAAAAATCAAATAAAAATTTAAGACAGTATTGATTTTTTTTTTTAATTTTTAGTGACCACGCCGTTTTTAGGACAAACCGTTCGGTCCCTCCGAGAACTTAAGGACTTATGAATAATCAAAACACAAGTGTGAATCGCAAAAGAGGCCTAATCTGCGTTTAAATTTTAGCTGATCGAAATGCGATCCATGTGTTTCTTCATGTTGATAGAAGGTAACAATGGCAAAGCCGTGTTCTTTGCAGTTGAGTGATCAATAAAGAAAAACAATAAACCTTTATGTAATAATTTGCAGCATTTTATGCTTTGAATACACCCTCCAGGGTGGAGAAGCTCAATGAGCAAGTCTTTCTACTTGTCTCACAACTCATCATCTTGACTTTCTTCCAAGACTCGACACTGCTCTAATGAATTGGAAATTGGACGTAGCTCTAGTATAGAAGTAAAAGTCCAAAACCTGGTTTGAGTGGCCCCGAACGGCTGGACTCCCATCAAAATTCTATGTACATTTCATCATGATTCTAGAGAGAACTTAGTGGATTTATGAAAATAATGCACGAGACTCACCTTTCCTTAACTCAAAAATAATTCATTTTCAGATCAGCTCTGAAGTAAAATACGTCGGTATTTTTGAACTGAGAAAATCAGCATTTGCGTAAGCGTTGTTTGAAATGTAGATGGATGAACGAGTGGTTTGAATTTTTCATGCAGCAAATCATTTTTCTTTTGTCGAAAAATTTTGCAAGTCTTTCGGACTTCATCCATTCACGGGCCACGTTTTGATGAGAAAAGGGAGCGCCACTGAGAAGCCACCCGGTAAAGGCTCTGAAGCTGCTTAATTAAAACCATCCAAGGCGAGGGGATATTTAGGGAATGACGAGGTGGGGAGCAAGGAGAAGGTCTTATATCTCTGTTATTATTCCATCTCTCTGCGGCCGCAATCTGTCTGCCGCTTCTGGTTGGGGGAGAAGATGGCGCTTCTACCACCTTTTACCAATTAGTTCCAGCTTTGGAGACAAAGGATTAATTGGGCTCGGGACAAGGTCCTCAGAGCAACCTGGTTTCACTTCAGCGTGGATTTGAAAATTTCTTGAAGCGAGTCTCTGGTTCTACGTGAAATGATTTCCATGACCTCGACATGCAGCAGTTAGCTTAGCAAGCTGTTTTGGATTTAAATAATATTTAAATTACGTTATATTATAACGTAAACTACTGAAAAACTACGCATTGACCATAAATTAGACAGAAAAAATTCTTCGTCAACCAAAAATACATCTTCTCTTGGTTCCTCTATCGTCACTATTATGAAATTTTCATCCGTATTTTCCACACATCTGGTTTTGATGCCAATTTGGTCCCGAGCCAGAGTTAGCTTTTGGTTTATTATTTTCAATGATGAACCTTTGGAATCGACCAAGAAAAAAAAAAATTTAACACCCCCTCAAAAATTGATGGTTTACGTTTCAAGGTACGTAGAATCCAAAAATCGAATAAAAATTTGGCCGTCTGTCCGCCGTCCGCCGTACGCCGCACAGTGGGGCCAAATGGCCAAAAAGCGGAAAAAAGTCATTATCTTTTGAACGAATTACTGTATCGTCTTGGGAATGGTTTCATTCGATTCCGAATACGAAAATACATTAGAAAACTATGTTTTCTGACGTTTAAATTTATTATTTTAGAACTAAATCTTGAATTTTGATTAAAAAAATGTTACTCAAAGTGGAAAAGCGTGTGAAAAAAAACAGAAAAGCGGTTTTACAGGCGATGGGTGTGTGTTATTTTGTTTTTTTCTTCGTTTCGGAGGTTACAGGATACGATAAAGATTATTGAATTGAGGTTTCTTTATATATGTATGTAAATATATATATGTAAATATATATGTGTAACTACATATGTATATCTTCAATTTTGACAAAATTTTGAGTGATAAAAACCTCTGAAAATTGGATAGTAAGCGATCGAATTTTGGAACGAATCCAAATTAAACGTTTGCTAAATCTGAATAAGAGATTTTCAACGATGACATGTTCTCGGTATGTCACGACAGTACGAACTGACCACATTACTGCGAATGATAATCCGAAGAACCTGGTTTGTTTAAACAGAACCTTGTTGACTCTTAGCATAAATATTTTACGAAAACGTCGCTATTTACATCATTCTGTTTTCCAATAAAAAATGTCTGCCAAATGGGTGTGGCACATAGCTTCCCAGTATCCATAACCCGATTGTATAGATGATCCGACCATTGTAGCCTTAACTTGACTCCGTTACTCTGTGATTGTAGCTAACAGCCCACATAGGGGACATTCTTCATGTCAACATTCACAATCCCGGGAAATTTCATCGAATTCGAGAGGAAAATGTAGAAGTTACAGCCCTTAGAAGGGTTTTACTCTGAAGCTGCGGTGACGGCAGAGACGGCGTTCTTGGTGTACCTTTAATCACATTTTAACCCACTACATCTACATTCGGTGAAATACGGCTATGAAATTTTTACAGCTTCTTGATAATGGTCAGATTTTCAAGAAAAAAAATGAGCCAAACCGAAGGAAGGCGAAGCTCGGTTTTTCCACTCCTCTAAAGTTGTATTTCGTTATAAAAACCCAAATCTGAAGCTAATGTTCAGGCTAAAATGTTATGAAAAAATAATTAATATTTTTTAGAGATACTACACATATGTATCCAACATTATATAATTTTATTTAAATTTTTTGAAACACATAGAATGTGTTAGAAATTTTCAAATTCCACTCTCAAAGTGCTTAAGATCTCGAAATATCAGGTTTGAGCCCCCATTTAGCAGTGAAAACAATTTTTAAACATTGAAGGTCCTTCACACCCTGATTCTACAGGTAATAGACTTTGAGAAAACCACATTACATTTCTTTTTTAGTCACTTTGCAAAAACGCTGCAAATTATTACACAATGGTTTATTATTTTTCTATATAGATCACTCGTCTACAAAATCACCAACCATCCAATATGAAGAAAAAAAGAAAAATAAGAAAAAAACGTCTGCCAAGTGGGTGTGGCACATAGCTTCCTCGTATCCATAACCCAATTGAATAGATGATCCAATGCATAGTAGTTAATCTCAAAACACCAATCTCTAAATACCTTTCACTACCCTCATAGGGGACCATCTACACGCTAATCTGGACAATCCTAGAAAATTTCATCAAATTCGGATGAAAAATGTAAATGGTATGGCTGTTACAAGGATTTTACGTATGCGCATGCTAAGAGGCTTCTATAGATTTTAAGGCCTTGATTTTCATTGGAGACTATCTACAACCTAATCAGCGTAATCCCTGAAAATTTCATCGAAATCGGGTAGAAAATGTGGAAGTTATGGCCGTTTCAAGGAATTCACGTTTGCGCATGCGCAGTCGCTTCTATCAGTCCGGGGATGATGATTTTCATAGGGGACCGTCTACACACCAACCCGCACAATCCCTGAAAATTTCATTGAAATCGGACGGAAAATGTAGAAGTTATGGCCGTTACAAGGAATTAACTTTTGCGCATGCGCAGTCGCTTGTATCAGTCCGGGGATGATGATTTTCATAGGGGACCGTCTACACACCAACCCGTACAATCCCTTAAAATTTCATTGAAATCGGACCGAAAATGTAGAAGTTATGGCCGTTACAAGGAATTCACGTTTGCGCATACGCAGTCGCTTCTATCAGTCCGGGGATGATGATTTTCGTAGGGGACCGTCAACACACCAACCCGCACAATCCCTGGAAATTTCATTGAAATCGGACGGAAAATGTAGAAGGTATGGCCGTTTCAAGGAATTCACGTTTGCGCATGCGCAGTCGCTTCTAAAGTCCGGGGATGATGATTTTCGTAGGGGACCGTCTACACACCAACCCGCACAATCCCTGAAAATTTCATTGAAATCGGACAATAACTTCGTATAGTTATGCGCGTTACAAGGAAATCATGACAGACAGACAGACAGACAGACAGACAGACACACAGACACACAGACACACAGACACACAGACACTGAACCAAAATTGTTCAGAAAGGTCTAAAACGCAAAACGCGAGTGAAAATTTTTATTTTGGAGAACTTTTTTTTTTCGTCCTTGAAAAGTGAAAACAAAGCTTCCGCTACCTTGGTAGACTCGGAAGCAAAAATCAAAATCACCAACCATATATCGCATTTCGGTCAGCTCTAATTTGAACGGAGATTAGGCCTCTTTTGCGATTCACACTCGTGTTTTGATTTTTTGATTTATATATATATATATTTCAATATAAACCCTTAAATTTTCGTAGATAGCGAACGGTTTGTCCTACAGAGCTCCGCATGGTCTTAAAAAATTCTAAAAATTCTATAGAATCTTAAATTGAAGGAAAAACAATACCTTTATATCGAAATTTTTGAGTTAGGGCGTTTTCAAAATTTCAAAATTGATTTTGGAACCCTTAGAAGTGACCTACTTCAACCAAAATCTTCGGGGCACAACTAGACCCCAATTGGAGCCTACATACCAAATTTCATCAAAATCGGTCAATGCTAAGTGGCAAAAGTGCCGCGTACGGCGTACGGCGGAAGGACGGCCAAATTTTTATTCGATTTTTGGATTCTACGTACCTTGAAACGTAAACCATCAAATTTTGAGGGGGTGTTAAAATTTTTTTTTCTTGGTCGATTCCAAAGGTTCATTATTGAAAATAATAAACCAAAATGGAGTTTTTTTCCACTCCGGCCCCACTGTGCGCCGTACGCGGCACTTTCGCCACTTAGCATTGACCGATTTTGATGAAATTTGGTATGTAGGCTCCATTTGGGGTCTAGTTGTGCCCCGAAGCTTTTGGTTGATGTAGGTCACTTCTAAGGGTTCCAAAATCAATTTAGAAATTTTGAAAACGCCCTAACTCAAAAAATTTTGATATAAAGGTATTGTTTTTCTTTCAATTTAAGATTCTATAGAATTTTTAGAATTTTTTAAGACCACGCGGAGCTCTGTACGACAAACCGTTCGCTCCCTACGAAAATTTAAGGGTTTAGATTTAAATATATATATATATATAAATCAAAACACGATTGTGAATCGCAAAAGAGGCCTAATCTCCGTTCAAATTAGAGCTGACCGAAATGCGATCGATGGTTGGTGATTTTGATTTTTTTTTTTGATTTTTTTTTCTTCATATTGGATGGTTGGTGATTTTGTAGACGAGTGATCTATATAGAAAAATAATAAACCATTGTGTCATAATTTGCAGCGTTTACTGTATGAATTGGAAAGTAGAACCTATTAGTTTATCATAATCTCGTCTCCTTGAATTCGCAGTAATTTAACTTTAACAGTTCATTATGATTTATGACGAAATTTTGTGTGAACCCACTAAGTGTAACACTCGTGTGTTCTTCATGGTAGGTAGAGGGTTCCCATAGTCGTCTTTACTTATCTTCATACAGTTCGAACCCATTTCGTTCAACTACCTCTTGATCCAAGACTGGGCCCTCGATCACACCATGACAAAGTCTCAGAGAATCGAAATTTCTTTGCAGACAAGAATCTCTAAACAAGGCTTGGGTTTCTTCATCAAGATTGCACCTATACTATGCACCATCTCCCGGAGTAATGTTTAAACGGTTCCGGGCTAAGCTCCAACATGGGAGAAAAGGGAGTGTTTTATGGTTTATTATTTTCAATTATGAACATTTGGAATCGACCAAGGAAAAAACAATTTTAACACCCCCTCAAAATTTGATGGTTTACGTTTCAAGGTACGTAGAATCCAAAAATCGAATAAAAATTTGGCCGTCCGTCCGCCGTCCGCCGCACGCCGTCCGCCGTACGCGGCACTTTTGCCACTTAGCATTGTCCGATTTTGATGAAATTTGGTATGTAGGCTCCATCTGGGGTCTAGTTGTGCCCGACGATTTTGGTTGAGGTAGGTATTTTCTAAGGGTTCCAAAATCAATTTGGAAATTTTGAAAACGCCCTAACTCAAAAAATTTTGATATAAAGGTATTGTTTTTCCTTCAATTTAAGATTCTATAGAATTTTTAGAATTTTTTGAGACCACCCGGAGCTCTGTAGGACAAACTGTTCGCTCACTACGAGAATTTAAAGTTTGGACGTGCGATAAATCAGAAACACGAGTGTGAATCACAAAAGAGGCCTAATACCGTTCAAATTAAAGCTGACGGAAATGCGATCAATGTTTTTTCTTCATGTTGGATGGTTGGTGGCTTTGCAGACGAGTGATCTATATAGAAAAATAATAAATAATAAACCATTGTGTAATAATTTTCAGCGTTTTTTAGTGGGTTTGAATCCCACGTAACCTGGAGACGCAGACCCTTCCAGGTAACTTAAAAGTGATCCAACTCCACCTATGGACCTTAAAGATTTTTTCACCTGCCTGCCGAAAAAAAAAATGCACCTTCTGCCTTGCTTTACGCAAGGCCCCCTTTTGCGTAAAGCAAGTGTTGGCTAGTTACGGAAGGGGGCTTCAGATGCGAGAGGATATTAGAGAAGATTATTAAAGTTAGAGAATATTAAAGTAAGTTAGCATAGGGTAGAGATTATCAAATAGCGTCCTTTTTTCTGTCCAATCAAGTGTTGTTTAGTAATTTACTTATTTCTGTAATGTATATAATATACAAATTTATATACCGATATGGAGCGATTTAGCAAAGATCCTTCCCTACAACACGGGCCAAGCCTAACGTCGGGTAGGAAATCTGAGCAAATCGCATCGCATCATGAATTTATCTTCTTGTAAACGTGTACAAAATGGCGCCAAATAAACATATCTATCTATCTGACTAGGAGATTCGACCCTATTTCCGGGTTTCCGGTATTCCTGCAGGCTGAGTGATTTGCATATCGTTGTTACATTTTCTACAGTTTCTGATCAATGGTGGCGTTCTGACTTCATTCCAAATCCTCCTTTTAACTTCATTCATAACAGGAAGTCAACCAGAGGGAGGTCAATTGCCAACTCTTAACTCGACTACTAACAAAACCAAATTAATATTTCCTAGTGTAGAAAACTCATATTATCTTAACTCATAAGCTCATGAGCATTATCTATGGCACTTATGAATTGCTCAAATTATAGTTACTCGCTCGCTTCTAGTCAATTGTGAGCTTCCAAGATCTCTCTACGATATGCTCTGCTAGGGGCAGACACATCACTAAGTACTTATCTGGGAACTCATACTGAAGAAGTGACAAAAATCCCACAAATCGTGTTATTCGAAACACACTACGTTTTTGAATGAACAATAATGCGCATCTTTTCCGGATATCATAACCTCGGCAGAAGGTTCCCCTAGGCAGAGATAGTGCGATTATGTAAATCACCCAAGGGAAGCTGTGCAGGCGGACACAACCCCTTTCTTACCCATAATACTCGCAGGGTCGTACGTGTCTGTCGGAACGCGTACGGTCGGCACCAATAAAACGTACAGTTTGCTCTCTTATGTTCTATAAGAGGTCGGTAAGGTGGTATCCCAAGAGCGAAGGGGAAGGCCTGGAACAAGGTTTACGAGGGGGTAAAGAGGTTGTAAGGGCGAAGGAAGTAAACAGGATATAAAACCAACAGCTTGCACCAAGAAAAGACCTCTCTCCTCAGCTTAATACTGAGATTATGGAAAACACTTTGCGTAGTGAAGGGCTTTGCAATACCTCCAAAGAAGCGTGAAGGTCCTGCCAACAGACCTGTGTAAAGTCCTACTTTTACTTAGAAATAACTATCTTGTTTTAGTTTATAATAATTATCAATAGAAAATTCAATTCTTGAGTTTGGAAGGACCTCCAGTCATTTGGGGAAAACCTTCTACCCAGAGGTAACAGTCGTTCCGTTGAAAACTACACCTGATTACGCTCCTTTTTTCACCTCTGGGATACGCGCCGTCCTTCTGAAAAAAGTCAGGAAAATAATGAAGGTTTTCCTATTGTTAATGCCTGCTATCCAGGTGACGGATTCTCCTGTAGTTAATTGCGATCCGGCATGTCCTACACGGAAGGGGGAAAGGTTCTTGAATTTAATTTGGGTTCTTGAAAGAAACCGCGTCGTTTGTTCCTCTCAACTCTGGAAGTTTGGAATTAAAACTCCGTGGTCTGAAAACGAGAATTCCCCAGCTGAACCATGGAACTTTTCTTCTGGCTTATTCCAGGTCAAAATTACGATTGGTACTTTGGAATTTCTTTCACTTCTTGGTGTGGCCAAAGGTATCGGTTCAATTGATCAGCTCCCTTTGTATTGATAAGTACGCAAGTAGTAAGTTTTCCATGAGAATCAACATTCGAGGGCCGATATTCTGGAAAAATTCTCCTAAGTCCAGGTTGAGCGGATTTCTTCTGCAATGATTTGATAGTAACTGGAGAAGAAGATGGAATTACCTTCCTCAAACTGGTGGTTGTCCTCATTGATTGACACTTATAATCAACGAATTCACGAAGAGATCTGTCCTCAATAAGCTCTTCAAAAAGAATCAGTATCACCAATTTCATTGCAAGATCCACGTATTTTTTAAATATCACTTGAGTAACTCCTAATAGCTGAATATTGCGATCACACCCACATAATCCGTTACTACACCGTTGTTATTAACAAAGGACCTCCGAAGCTAATCTAAAGTTGAAAGGGTCAGCAAGGTAGTGTCGAGGGTTAAGGGCCGAGAATCACAGCGACCTCACCATACCCCCATGACTTGCAAGAAAAATGAGACAATTAGCATTAAGGCAAGAGGGCACCAAGTGCGGTCACATGTGCGTCCTCAGCTATACATTACTTTTATGGTCCTGAAGTACTTGCCGTATGACCTTAACTGGCGTTTTCTCGACCTTTGCATAAATTTGTTGGCTTCGAGGGAGTTTTAACCCTTCCACCGTCGCGGGGAAAGGGGGTTTGCAACAGTTGTAGCTAATATTCGAGTTGCTTGTAAGGTAAAGGACCAGTTGTTATTGTTTCTGACCATGCGGGAGTTTAAAGGATGTGGAACAGTGTGTGCCTGAAAGCTAAAACTTAATGGTGACCGTTCTTCTTAGGGTATAATTAATTCAAAATCCACTGCACTCTAATTATTATTATTATTAAACAAACGACTGCCAATTAATGAAATTGTTTAATTTTGTGTTTTTGAGCTCAGTCAAAAAGTTTGTTTTCATTCAAGTTCTATTCAAGCACTATCATTTTAAAGATTTTGGGCCAGAAAGATTTAACCTCTCCCTCACCTTCGTCATATTAAAGGTGTTGTATGTCGTGGTGATAGAATGAAAAAGACGACTGAAGTTGACTTGAATTATATAAGAATACCTAATTATTAGAAGGACAATTTATAAAAGTGTAACATGAGGGTAGGTACAACGGCAGACATATTAATACAGGGGCAGTTCATTACAAGAGCAACTAAATCAGACAACTAACTAAATAAGTTATTACTATTATAATTTTAATAATTTATAAAATTCCAATATTAATTTTAAATAATAATTTTAATAAAATTATTATTTTATTTTCATAACAAAAGGTACAGGGCGGCAGACTCCATCTCAATCTTTCCTACTTTTTCTCCCCAGTAGTAAATTCTAAACAAAAGTCAATTTAACATTAACTTGAAATTAGCATTTCAAAAAATTCAAAACTTCCGAGCACAGTCGGCAATAAAATCTTAATAGAAGCTTATATGAAAAGGAAAATACAACACCGCCCTCCCCAGCAGTCGTTGAACTCGCATTTTTGCAACTTCATATGAACCAAGATGGCGGAAAACGAAGATCTCTTTCAAGACTGCCTCCGAGTTTTGGATGAATTCGTCAAAACTAAAATGAACTTGAGCTCGGATTTGCGCCAGAAGGCAAAGCAGGCTGTGAGTGATTTCACTAAAGTCTATAATGACCTAAAATTGGGAAACTCGCGCTTGATTTCAAGACTGGCTGATCTCGCATCGAAGAACCGCAGCACAGCTGGAATTCTCACAGCAGGGGATGATCGCTCATACTCTGCGATTGCGGCAAAGAATTAAGTGCTACTGTCCCACCAACTTACAAAGCCCTGATTAAACCTACTAATGCAGCTAACACTAGTGCGGAAACCAAAACCATTTTTAAGTCGAAGGTAAATCCCATCAAACTACAGGTGGGAGTGAGTTAGATAAAGATGGTGACAAGAGGAGCTCTACTTATCGAATCTGATAGTAAACAAGACATTGATAAAATCTGTTCTGATATCAACACAAATTAGTCTTCGGAAATGAGAGCAGAACCTTCAAGGAAGCTTAGTCCACGAATGATTGTTCGAGGGGTCCCCGATGAAATTAACAAGGATAATTTCCTAGAGGCACTTCAACATCAAAATAGAGAATTGAATGTTAAAAAAGAAGATTTTTGTTTAACATTCTAATTACAATTTTAATTGACAGATACTGGAATTTGAATGAGGCCAACAAGTAATGTTTGACCTTATGCGGTATTTAGTCTGTTGATTTATGCTCGCTCTGAACAAGGGAGGGGGCAAGAGGACGTTGATTAATTCTATTACAAATAACTCAAGTTTGTTTTCCCTCACCCTCCACGGAGGGTTCACCAGTATATCGTCCGTTTCGCTAATGGATGTACTCAAATCGTGATTAGAGACCAAGAGTTTGAGAAAGGGGTTGGTTGCGGATAATTATCCTTTAACTAGTAACAAACTAACAAGATCTCCAGAACCAAATGATTAATATCTGGGTTTAGAGTGAAGACAAGACTTAAGAGCTCCCCTTCCCTTGTTGGGCCATTTGGGACAATTCAAAGGAACTGCTGGGTCAAGGTTCTCCACACTTTGGGATAGAATGTTGCATTAATTGAGGAAGTAAAACCAAGAAACCACCCAGTTATGACATTCAGAATAACCAAATTGCAAATTGAAGCTGTTGCTGATAAATGGAAGGAACAACCAAGTATTTGAGTATTGTTTAGAAACAAATCTACTCAAATTTTGCAAGAAAACATCCAAGCAAGAACTAAGTATACATTTTCTTTATTGGCATAGATGTGTCTTTCGGCTGGGGTTCATGACAAAATAAGCAAGATCGTGATCAAAAAATGTAATAGAAACTAAGTTGTTTACTGTTTAGTATAACGTTTTTCTTGAATATTAAACTATTGTATTTACGAGTAAACTAGGTATTTCATTATGTTACTATTCACGCTACTCTAGTCCATAAAAAAATGAGGAAGTAACTTTTTCTGAACAATTAACGGAACAACAACAAAACAATTCGAAGTTTGGATTTAAGTGATTTCACCTCGTACTGTACAGGGTGTCCGAGAAAGACACGGCCAAACTTCAGGGGTCGATTCTACAAGGTATTTCCAACAAAAAATGTCTCATAGCAATTTTCTTTTAACGCCTTGTTTTTTCAAGTCTTTCAATTTGAAAATTTTTTTTTCGTACATTGAACCTAGTCTGACTAAAATTATTGTAGCTCTCATTATTTTACGTGAAAATTCAAATCTGTCATACTTGAAAAGAAAATTTCCCATCAGATGAGCTACAACACACATTTTTAATCTCGCATCTAATAAGATTTTTGGTTTATTAGTTTCAATAATGAATCTTTGAAATCGACCGAAAAAAAAATTGTAACCCCCCCCCCCCCCTCAAAATGTGTTGGTTTACGCTTCAAGGTACGTAGAATCCGAAAATCGAATAAGAAATTTTCCGTCTGTTCGTCCGGCTTTACTGTGGTCTTAATGGAATTCCGGAAAACTCCTGTCAACATAGTAACGATCTATCAAAAGGGCCGTAAACTAAATCTAACGCCGACCTTTAAAAATCGCTATATAAATTTTATTGACCTGTTGAGGACTGAGAATTCACAGAAGAAAGAAGGGGACGAAAAGTTGTTAGTTGCGAATGACCCGGCAACTTCCCTCTTTGAATAAACTGATATTCGGCATAATTCTTCCCCGGAGACTTATCCCCTTGAACCGGAAAAGCCTTCCCTGGATGGGAAAAAAAGGAAAGGGAAAATACGGAGAAAACGACGAAGGACTGGGGGGTTTTCTCATGGAAATTTTCTTCTTCGATAGCCGAGCTTTGGGAAGAGACAAAATGTAGCTCTTCTCCCCCTCCTTTTGGGAGGGCTTTCTGGAGTGTGGTTTATAACCCGCTCAAAACCTTCTCTGTGATAGCACCCTCTTACCTACGGGAGAACCTCGGCGTCCCAGCGCGGATGCCCGGTCTACAGATCCTGCATATATTGGTGTAGACCGTGAATATCTTATCAGGGAGAAGGAGAGGGTAGTGTGGCGGTTCTTCGGATCGGTGGGTTTCAGAAGGTTGTTTTATTTTTTTAAATAGTATGTATTAAGGTGAATTGAACTGGTACGAAATTTGGAACAAAGAATTTGGTGCAGGGAAATTTATTCAGTTCATCTGACTGACTGACTGTTGAAATTGTATTTTTGGAGAATTTGTTTCAATGTTTGGCTATTTGAAAGTCAAATTAGTATGGAAACTTAACCTTCGGATAAGCGCGGCCTTTAAAAAAAAATGTGATACGTGTGTATCATTTTGATAATACGGTTTTTGAGAGAGGGTGTTAGGACGATCTGTTTTATAATCCTAACTGAATTTCGTACGATGCCTAATCTTATTTATTCATTTGGCACTCCGGTACTTGAAGACAGGGCCCTTTCCACCATAGACGACCACTCCTTCCGATCCATAGCCTTTTCTCTCCATCTTGTCACACCAAGCCTAGAAAGATCCTCCTCCACGTCGTCGCGCCAACGCTTCCTAGGCCTTCCTCTCTGCCTTCTTTCCCCAGGTGTCTCATACATTGATCTACGAGGACATCATTCAGGAGGCATTCTCTCCACATGATCGAGCTATCTTGGTCTTCCACGTCTAACGAATGCTACCAGGTCCGGTTGCGCATACAGCCTTCTCAACTCCTCATTTTTCCTGATTCTCCATTGCCCATCCTCGTACACTGGCCCAAACATCTTACGGAGAATCTTCCGCTTCCAGCAGTTGAGCAAACGCTCGTTTGTGGTTGTCAGGACCCAGGATTCGTAGCTATATGACACTGCTGGTCTTATTGTCTTGTATATCACAAGCTTGGTTCTTCGGGAAAGTCCCCTGAACTTCAACGCTTTTTGAACAACCCGAAAATATCTATTTCCTGCTGCAATCCGTGACTTAATTTCAGTAGTGCCTTAATAGTCGTTCGTCACTATTGCACCCAAGTACTTAAACTGGCTGCGAATAGGGAAGCTGTGATGAAGAATGTCGAAAGGTGATCGCTCAGGAAGTGATCTCCAAGAGGTTTTCATATAAATCGTTTTGGTTTCATTTATCGTCAACCCTCTTACTGTCGCAGCCCTCTTGAACTCCTCAAATGCTCCAGACAGTGCAGGTATTGTCCTCGCCATCATGTCCACAACGTCCGCGTACGCCAGGTAATGTGTCAGGCGGGAGTAGATGGTTCCCCCCCTGGATTAGAGCGCACGTTCCTGTACGATGGCTGATGAAAAATAGAATTATCTGGTAGAAATATGTACACTCGAGCGCATCCGAGAGAAGAATGAAAATTACATTTTTGGTCTTTGAAGTATTTAGTTTCTTAACAACTCGAAACTCGAAACATAAACAAAATCAAAACTTGTAGTCAGTCGGCTTTCCTACACGCGTCTGGCCGCAGCGGCTGCGGCTCGCGATCACATTGAGCCGCAGAGCTTGAGGCTGCCGCAGGGGGGTATCTTTCCTACACGCGTCTGGACGCAACGGCCATGCGGCTCAAGCATTCAGTAGTGTTCAGAATGTCAAGAAAGAAGGGTCTATTGGCTTGGTGGATTGTGGAAGAGGAGGAAAGGGTGATTATGGGAGGAATGAGGAGAGAAGAAGATGAGATTTTGGTAAAAGATCATTTGAATAGTGATGACAATGTACCATATTAAATACTTAATGTTTGGATACTTACTGTCTTTCTTCAACGCCTCTGCAATGGTTTCCCAGGTTTTTTCTTTTTTTGTTGCATTTTCATATTCTTTCTCGACCATATCGTACAAAAAAACATTTTTTTCAACCAACCCCACGAGTACCTCGTCCTCCTCTGTCGTAAACATACTGAACACTTCGAAAAAGTTAGGTAGGGAACTGTTGTCACTGGAGGACAAAAAGTAAATAGTGCGAAGTCTGTAATTCACATTTATCGTCCGTGAAACTCATTTTTGAAGAGAGGGAGACGTACGATGCGGGTTTGCATATCCCGGCCGCAGCTAGGCACTGGTCCCTTGAGCAGTCCAGCCGCAGACGCAGCGGCTCAGCCGCATGTAGGAAAGAGGCCACATATGAAATACATTGAAGGAGTCAATGCGTCCGAACGCGAGCCGCAGCCGCAGCGGCGAGACGCATGTAGGAAAGCCGGGCTTTACGGCCATCCCCCTTTCGATCGCTTCTAGGAAGGGTTTTGAGAACCTCACTGTGCGTCCTGCCTTTGTCTTGTGTTGTGGTACTTTTTGTTCTGTTTTTGAACTTTCTGTTTTTAGTTTTTCATGTATCTTGAGGTTGTCTTGAGTATTGCGTGTTTCTCGAGTCTTGATTGTGTCATCGTGTCAATAAGTATGTATGCTGGCTCCAGTGTTATGTGTACTCCTTCAATCTATCAATTCGAACAAAAACATGGTCTGCACCCGACAAATCCTTATGCACAAATTAATGTTGTCTGACGGTTTTTGTGTTTCTGGTTAACAAGCTTCAAACTTCTCATTTTCTGGTGCAGTTGTCGAACAACATCTTCCTCGTCTCTCATTTCTTTGTCATCTCTGTAGGAAATCTCATGAAGAAATGGAAGTTTTATGAGAAATAAAAGAAATTTAATTTTTTGTCCGTAAAAAAGTCAATTTTTGTTCTATAATAAAGTTAATTTTTTGTCTATAAGAGAGTCAATTTTTTGTCTATAAAAAATGTAATTTTTTGTTTATAACAAAATTAATTTTTTGTCTATGACAAGCTTTCTTGTATAAGAGAAACCCTTATTATATGAATAGGAACTGTGTAAAGTAAAGTCATTGAACAAAACAATGAAGTAGAAAAATTAAGTACCAAAAAAATTTATTTGTGCCTACCTTATTTGTGTTGAAAAATTAAAACTCGACACAGTAGGAATTTTCTCATCGAGCTAAACAATTCATTGGCAACATTACTCACATGAAAATTTTAATTTTTCTGAAAATTGATATTCTGACAAGAAAACCCCGCTATATGAAGAAAATTCTGGAAGCTAATGTGTCATTGGCACTACAGGTGGCTCCTCTGACAGGCCAATTCATTATTATTATGAAGAGGATTTGAAGTTAGAAAGGTATCGAGAAGGGAACTCTCAAATCCACACGGTAGGGGGCATAGCAACCTTTCGAAACTAAATTTTGTATCAATTTTATACCGCGCGTATCGGAGGGCTAATTTAAAATAACAAATCTACTCTCACTCTGGAGGCAATTTGAAATTTTGTCTGAATTGCTGAATAATACTCATTGGGAGCCAATTCATATCTTTCTGGTTTATTTCTAAATATCGACCCTGAAACAGCAAATCCGTGAAATATCAGAGGACATTATTCCGATCCAACCAGCCTATAAGAGGCCAATCATGCGTGGCTCACACGGTCAACGTACGTTACTTCGCATGAACGGCCTGAAGCCCACGACAGCCTGCTATGCCGATTCCAAGACCTTCCAACGTTGATGGATCACCGTCTGTGTAATTCAGCCGCCCTCCCCTATGATGGGACCCCCGTTCTGCGACCAACTTCCACGTTGTTTTACCTTTTTGTCATCGCTCCCTTGTACAGTCAAAAAACTACCCCTAATATTAAAAAAATACGTCTTCTCTCCTCCCCTAGGCAGGTTTTTTCAAGTTGCATCTCATTTTAATTTTGTTTGCTGTTGAATGGTCAAAATGTGTAATACATCAAGGTCTGGCATGACACTATATGGATCCCCAGATACTATCCTGTCTCTCATACAGCAGCTTTTTTCCTTTCTTCTTTGAAAGCAGATTTGTAGCTATTGTCACCATCTTTTTGATGAATCTATTTTCCTTTCTAAGCGTCTGTGGCCTTCGGCAGAATCTGTTCATCAATGAAGCGCTGAATGAGACACTGATTATTGAAAATCTTGAACGCCATGCGAATTCTTCCGACGGAGGAAAAAATGGTTTTCACACCTGGGAGAAGTCAATCCCAGCTAGGTATTTTATTCAATTCAGTATTCCTCAGTGAGAGCTTTCAGAGATGTACAAGGGAATACGATTGATTGATTGATTGATTGATTACGATTTTTATTTTACCACCTGGGATAGGATAGGGCCTTGAGGCCCTCTCTTACTCCTTCCCTGGCTACAAATAATTTACAAATTCCTCGCTAATCATTTTATAACATAATTCTTCACTTCATATAAATTCTATGTACATCACTTCACACATCCTTAATCAAAATGATAACAACAAAAACAAATCAAATCAATGTATATTTTCTTAGCAATTTTGTCTTAAATTCTTTTTTTAAATTTCTCACCGATTTACTACAGTCGAATAGTTCTATGCTTTCATTGTAAATGCGTGTACCTTGAACTATAAACGATTTATTAAATAATGTAGTATTATGTTATGGTATTTAAAGCATTCTACTTGCATTACGCGTGTCTCTTGAATGTACCGAATCCATTTTTTTAAATTTTTCAAAGAGGTATGAGAGGTTTTGAATTTTAAAATTTTAAATACCATCGTGGCCAATGCTAATTCCTTGTTGTCTCCGAACTTCGGTAAACCCAATTTCAAATAATATGGCATTATATGTACATCGATTTTAAGCCTGAAAATAAACCTGATGGCAGCGTTTTGGCATTTTTCTATTGCACTCACTTGTTCAGCATTAAGGTCACAAAATGCCACTGTGGCATAATTTAGTATTGGAAATAACAGTGATTGCACGATGGTGAGAAAGGAACGAAAACGAGTGTCACAATAACACAAGCAATGACGTCATGCAAAATCTTCTCACCCTGAATAAAATTTTGAGGAGAAACTGGTACAGAGGGAGGGATCCTCAAGGATACTGACTCCGAATTTGTAATTGGAAAAACATTCCGACTCACTAGAATAATTGTCAGTGTTTTTCTTCTTTTTTTGCGGAAAAGTCACAAATTTCAAAGAGATCACCATTAAGTTTCATTAAAAATGGAGGGTCATGGGGGGAAAAGGATCAAAATCCTCTTTTCCTAATTCTGAGAAAATCGAAAAACAAAGTGTAGAGTAGTTCCTGACGGACACTATGCATTAAAAAAAGTGAACTGTATGGGGCACCTGACCGGAAATCGTTTAATGTTGAAATGATAAAAAATAATATTAGGTAAATCGTAGATAATTTCCAGAAATAATTAAAATTTTCAAACAAGGTAAGGTAGGTATGGACTGTATAATTCAGACATTTCGGGAACAGTACTCAGGAAGAAAAAAGCATAGTGGACGAGGAAAAATCTAATGTGCATTGCCGACCTTTGTTCAAAAATCTTGGGATTCTGACTATAAATAGCATGTTCGCCATTGAAGTTATCCTGTGTGTGAAGAACAATATCAACGAATTCCCTGCAGCTGCTCACAGTTACGATACGAGGAATCGTCATAATCTGGTAACAGAACGCCTACGCCTGACAACGTGACACACTTGGGTGCTAAAATGTTCAATTGCCTCTCGCCACGATTGAGGTCGCTATTCTGCATCGCCCTGAAGAAAGAAGTTAAATCGAAACTGATTGACTGTCCCTTATATAGTGTAAATGCATTTTTGAGATAGAATGGATGTCAATTTTATGTTTTTAAATTTTTTAGTTACATTGTGATGAATTTTTTATCTGACGATGTATTACTGTTTATCACGGTGTTTTACTAATAAACCTATCTATCTATATCATGCAAGCACAAAATTCAGCATTCCAGTGAGGCAAATAGTCTATAAAAGGCATTCATTGACCTCTGCCTGCGATTTTCTTCAATAGAGCTGAAGCTACCTCAAACACCTTCGCAACATTTTACAAACGGGTGGGTAAGTGACAGGTGAGTGAGCTCTGCGAAATCTCCTCCACCTCCTCAGGAATATTTCAAAATTTTGGTAAGTTTTACGAGGTAATTGAGATCAGGTGAGTGAGCTCTGCGAAATCTCCTCCACCTCTTCAGGAATATCTCAAAATTTTGGTAAGTTTCACGAGGTAATTGAGACCTCCTTTCTGTCTAAACAGCTGGAAACGAACCACAAAAAATTGTATAAGTAACTCAAGTTTGAGCCCAACTTTATGCTCGTATTTGAGACAACTTTTATAATTAGGTAGGTTCTTAAAAGGTTCCAATTGTCATATTTGGTATTATTATTAGAATGGATTGCCTATAAATCATTTTAATGTATAATGTAATCATAATGAAAATCAGTTTCCTACCCAAAAAATCATGAAATCATTAGATTGGCAACAATAAATTTGTCAAGAGCCCAGCAGGACCGGTAAACTGTATGCTTATGAAGGTACGCAACAACAAGTAATTTGTGCCTGTTCTTTACTGGGAATGTTTCTGGTAAAATCGGTGACTTGAAGAAATAATATTCTTAATCACCACCTGACATTAACCAAGTTAAGATGTAATTGATTCGTTCTAATTTTAGGTATTGGTTGGTTTATTAGCTATCATCATCACGTTGATTATGTAAGTACACCTTAGCTGTTCCCCTGTTGTAAATAAGAACGCTACACTCATCCTCCTATCTCGATTTTTGCAAGTAAACGAAAGAAAGAGAATGGAAACAGGTGTTCTTAAGACAACGTCTTGCGAGGGTGAAAAATTTAGAGCCAGATGGCTTGGTTTCGACTACGGATCTCACTGCTTCGCTTCCTTCATTACATATTTGAATTGAGCAATGCTCTCAGGATGTTACTTCCAATAATCTACAGAGGAAACAATTTATTAGTACTTACAGACACTCGACCAAACATGTTTTTATGCAGCCAATCTAAGTGCAAATCAACCGTTTGCACAAAAAATAGATAAATTCGAGAAATTACCTAATTTCAATTTGCCATACCTAATTTGAATAAGGTTCAGACACCTACTGATAGCTTGCAAAAGGCTAATTATCCCAGAAATTCTATCACACTCTTTTTATATGTAAAAAAATATAAAAACATATAGAAAAGAAAAAAGAGGAAATTAAAATCAAATTCAGAAAGATGTATTGGTTGATGGGAAGGAATTCTCTTCTCTCTCTCCACAATAAACTGCTTATTCATAAGCAGATCCTTCGCCCTATCTGGACCTATGGAATTCAGTTATGGGGCTGTGCCAAAAAATCTAACATTAACAAAATCCAAACCTCCCAAAATAAAATACTGAGAAGTATAGTGTGTGCACCTTGGTACATGAGGAACGATGATTTTCATCGAGACTTGAGGATAGAAACAGTCCCCGAAATTATCGCAAGGTACTCAAGGAGGCACGAACAACGCCTCCACAATCATGAGAACCTGGAAATGCTCTACGTTTTGGACAACGAAGATGAGCTCCGGCGACTCAAGCGAAAAAAACCAGTGGACTTAGTGCTGTTAAAGTGCAGTTATAGCTCAGTGTTGAAGATACTGTTATGAGAAGAGACTGCGTTTTACTGTAAACGGGATCTCGAGGAGTGTAAAATATGATATGTAATATTGCTAGATGGATTGTATTTAATATTCAGTTGCAATAATAAATCACGTTCAAAAAACACTCTTTTAATCGTTTTTTAAACTTTCTACCTGTTTGATGGCAGTGAATTGTGTTTCGAAATTTGTGTAGAATAATTTCATTATAATGTTGACATATTGATCGTAGTTATAGTTCGATATTATTGAAAGGTGGGTGTAACAACAATTGTGTTATCTACGAGTATTATGATTGCTCTAGATTATCAGTCTTAACTGCATTAAAAAATTATTAAAAGTACAACGAATGGTTATTGAATGCAAACATCTGAATGCCTCTTTTGAATGGATGAACCTTTAAAGGAATTTCTTGCTATGGGTCCCAGTTAATGGGTAGGAGGGGGAAACCTTCCTGTAACCTTCCCAAGTTTACGCCGGTCCGTCCTTCCTACCGACTATGAAGTCTGACCGGTTCTTACTCAATTTAGTTAATCCTACGCTGATTATGTTTCCCAGTAACTATTATAGTATTTAGATGCTGATTAATTTATGTATTAACACTTTGAAGGGGGTTTCTTTACTCAATAGTAAACAGAAATGGAGGGTACGAGGTGTTTTGATTAGGGGGTGATCTGGCTTACCTTTCTTCGAGGATTTCGTATCAGAACGTTGAGAAGGTCAGGTTTCATACTGGTAGAACACTTCATCGAAATCACAAGAAAAACACCCCGGTTTACGGCACTGGTTTTCGGTAGTCGGTGGTGACGTGAGCACTTTTGGGTAGTGGGGAACATCCTAAATGTAGGCAGCTTCCCAGCAGAGCTGCTGGGCCAAAATTGCATGTGAAAAGAGACCTCCAAGACGACCCGAAGAGAAGCAATGGCTGCGAGTAACTGACAGAAGACAGAACAGCAGGGAGAGAGACTCTATCATTCGTATCCGAAATGCGAGCGAGGAGGACGGAGCTAAAGGGAGACCTGATGGGAGCGACAGAGACAGGGATAGAGTCATCAGGGCAGGGGAGGCTAATGAGAGCCAGGGAGGGGTGGGCAAATGGGGGGCCCCCCGCACAAATTGTTATCTAATGGTCTTTTACATTAAGATAGGTTATGATAGCTCAGGGGTGGAGGAGGTGAGATACCAGCCTTTTCGCCGGAGAAGAGTCTCGTTTTTGAGAGATCATCTAGATGAAGTCAGACGAGGCAATCGTCAATTCGATCGATCGAAAACCACCCTTCACCAACTCAAATTTGGCAAAACGGAAAAATTAAAATCCAAGAGATAAGTGACAGTTTGTGCAGGTAACAGATCCTCTGAATAACGCTCATAATATGAGCCAGTATATTATACTTCCCTGGAAAACCTCGTACCAAGTAGTCAACTTTTCAAGAGACAGAAAAAACGTCATAAAAATGATCCAAATGAGTTTGAGGCGAGCGATCGACCATCACTCGACTCAGTATTGATCAATTGAAGGAATCAAAGGCTTAAACAGCTTGAATAAAGAGAATTACTTATATGAGACTGATTCTAAGACAAACGAGTTTTTCCTCATACCCTACAGCGGACTTACAAGGTTTTCTGTTAGATTTCTGCATGACTAATGGGGCTAAAACTAAAAACTGATTTGTCAAACTTATTTTTAATTAATTTTCAACACGTTTTCTACAGAATGTTTCAATCTTTATTGATATTCTGGCGACCAGAACCTAGTTGACCCTTCAAAGTGATCACATATCTCGCTACACCTTAACAATTTTTTTAAAGCAAGGAAGCGATAGCAAAATCAAATTAATCGTGTCATCACAATCGTGACCTCATTTTCTCCATCTTGCTTTTTCTATTTTTTTTTCCTTCATTTCTTCGATTTCGATTGTTATCTACCGGTTTTGTGAAATGTTGCCTCCGAGGACTATACGAAGTGAGATTTCACGATCTCAGCGCTTGAAGCAGCCTTACATGAACTATTGCTGGTTGACGTCATCCTCCCGGTTTTTGACATTTTATGTCTTTACTATGGCACATAAATGAAAAATCGTCACGCGGGGAGCGTTATGAGGGGAGCGTTACGCGGAAATTTCTGATGATTTTCACGTACAACCAATCGTTCCTAGGGAAAACTAACTTCCTCATTTTCCACCCCACAAAAATCGTTCACCACTCATTGGAAAGTTCTCAATTTATTAAACATGAGACATAAAATGTATCTCGTGGTTGCGTACTTCTACGAAAGCTGTATCCACCGTTTGTGTTTTTTTTTTTTTTTTCCTTTTGTACAATGGTTTGACGTTCATATTTTCTACAATGTTCTGTTTATTCGTAAATTAGGAAGTACGGGCTGAAAGTTTTGCCGTAGGTGGTTTTTCGAGGTGCTACATCCGATTTTCAATAAAATATAGGAATTTCCGAAATGGTAAAATTCTTCATTGTCTAGGTGGATGAACTCCCTTATTAACGGTTTGGACTCCACTCTCCTCGAATCCAGTACTGCTGGTGGTGACTTCTCATCTCCAACCAGCCCTTCACTAAGAGATGTAACCTCCGCATCCTGTTTGCAAATAGTGATAAATTTAGACATTTGAGCAATAGTTTCAAACCCCAAAGACACTTCCAGAGCTTCATCAAAGGTCTTTGGCCGCAATCCCGTCACCTTCCCTCTCATAGAAGGGTCTCGAAGACCACTCAAGTACGTATGATAACTGTTGTATTCATAGAAAGAAATCACATGCACTGACTCTTCAGAACATGAAACAACAACAGAATTTTCAAATATTAATGAAGGTATACAATTAAACGATAAAGTATAATTATGATAAATTTGAATCTAACTAACTAACTACACAGCACTACAGGCCGATGTGGCCCTTGGTTTCCCGAACTTCCTTCCGCCACCGAGGTACCCGCCTGTGTCCCCCGCAATCCCACCACCCGGAGGTCCTTCAAGACATCACCAAGCCAGCGACTCCGAGGACGACCTCTTCGTCTTCTAGTTTCCATCCTAGCTCGCAGCATCATTCTCGGGCAGGCCTCCACCGGCATGTGGTCGACATGTTCCAGCCATTGGATTTGTCCAATTTGTCCAAATCCAGCCATCGGCACAGGCGCCCAGCTTTGATGCATCGGACTATGTCTTCATGTTTTAATAATTCATCAATTTCACCATTCTGTCTTGCTCTCCACCCTTGGCCCTCCCTGACCGCTCCATAGATTCTTCTTATAATCCTCCTCTCAAATATCCGCAGTCTAGCCTCCTCAGCCCGCATGGTCCAAACCTCCGATCCATAACAAACCACAGGCCGCACCAGGGATCTATATAGCCTCATCTTCGTTGATCTGGAAATCAAAAGACTCTTGAAGAGTTTTACATTGGCATAAAATGCTCGGCTGCCTGCCATTATTCGTGAGCTTATCTTATCGTGTACTTGATTTCTATTCGTGACCAAGCTCCCTGGATAGGTGAAGGACCTGACTTCATCAAACTTATAAGAACCAAACGTCACCCCTATGGGCACCCACTGGACACGGCTCGGGGGAGGTATCTTGAGGTATTTAGTATCGCTTTCATTTATTCGTAGACCCATTGGCTTTCCCCATTCATGCAAAACCCCATGCACCAAGACTTCGCCCCAATAAAGCAATGTCATCGGCATAAGCCAGAATCTGCCATGTTCTGTTGTCAATTGTTCCCTTCTCATCTGCATTCTTGACAGATAAATTTGAATAAGGTAGGAAATAAAAACCTATGTCTCTAAGTTTGAGCAAGTTTTTTAAAATGAAAATCAAGTTATAAAAAGTCTCAGATTTGTACTCGAGTGACCCCAGTTCACGGTAAAATACGCATCCAATAACATGGAAGATTTGGAATGACAAAAAATGATGGAGAATACACCTCGGATTCCAGTGAGCCAGGAAGGTGAAGAGGGGAAGAGGGCGATCATCGTCCATGTGAAGGCGGGTGGGAAGGGGCGGTCTCTTTCGCCCGAACTTGCCGCTGGAGGCGCTCCGGTCGCTGCCTTCCAACTCGGCTCCTCTTTCAAACCACCACCGGCTTTCCTGGGGGTAGTGTGTGCGTTGTTTCTCGTGACAGAACGTAACCTGTAACCCCTTTTTGTATCATCACAAAGTGACACTTTTGTACCCGCCGCATTTTGAATTGTTCTACTCTCGCGTGGTTCGTCCAGGAGAATCCATACCTCAGGTAGGTAATATTTTGATTTATATCGTGTGACATAACCCATCTTATTAATAAAATTGTCCCTAAATAACTTCTCCACGAATTTTGCTCACATTTTTAAAACTTAAAATGTTTCATATTTTGGTAGAATCCAAAATTTAATCTAATTTTTTTCTTTCAGGATACATCAAAATAAAACAACTTTTTGTAGGAAAGTTTTCATTCATTATAAAAATTACCAACCATTTACATTTCACTGTAAATATGCCTTTAGTCATCCATCCACCGACCAACTATTTGATAGTCACCTCACATGAGAAATCTTCATTTCAATCCGAACTCCATTAGTGGACAAAGCAAGTAAAAGTTATTAAGACCACCCTACTCTTTTGTTTCTATTTCGAAATTCGGTTGAGGGAATTGAAATACAAGAACTAAAAACGTACCTACACCTGAAAAATCTAGCATCTCTAAGTCTGTAATTTATTACCAAATTTAACAAAATTTTCAACAAATTCCTTTCTGTGAAATTTTTTCTTGGTGACTGTGTTAATGTTAATAAATCATGATAGTAAATTTTATATATGAGAAAAAGAAGATTGAGCTCCCGAATAAAGTGTCTTTGGACAATTTTAAATGATGAATCGAAATTAAAGTAATGGATGTTTGGGACGATGGGTGCGGTAACTTTTGGCCACCATTACGAGCTTGGCATTGTTGTGTCCAATTTATTCAAGATTTGTTCACGTTGGATAGTTTCATCCTTGGAAATGTTGCACAGTCGTGTTGGATCAGTCTTGAGGAAATATCGTCAATTATGGATAACTTATGTTGACCTACCGATCGAGCTAATTCGGATTAATATCACACAGTCGGGAAAACAATATAGAATGCGGGGCCACATTCATAATACTACGAGTACATCTTCGCAGAGATATCACTTTTGGAGTAATCTTCTAGTGAAGAGTAATCTTTTTTGTGACTATAACCTGTTATCTATCACCCACCTATCGTATCGGTCGTAAATATCGCTACTCTCAGTCTTTAAGTAAGATCAAATTCTATCTTATCAGCTCACATAAACTATGATCGGATGAGGGATGAGCAAGCAAAATTCCCGCGCCGGAAAGGAACGGGAGATGAGATTGTCAAGGCAGGCGGTGACTTCAACGTACGGCTCCTCACATTGTTCTGGTGATTTCGTCCCTGAATTTATTCTTTAAATATGTTTACCATCCGGAAGTCGCTTATCTAATCAACCGGGTATTTTTAAATAGATAAGGTTTACTACGGCATTGGGGAACTGTGCATTGGGGAATATAAATAGGAAGGAAGTAGGTAACTTTAATTTTTACATCGGCTTGCTTACGGTCTACCTATAGTCATTATCTACTAAGTGTTTGTATTCACTACCATTATTGGGAGCTTGTTTTATTTCATTACAACAAAAAGTGGAAATTGAGACCAAATTCATGTCTCCAAGTATGTAAACTACCCGAGAAAGAAGTGGGGGCTTATACTAAAGAAACTGACTGTGAGATACTTTAATGTAAGCCCCCACTTTTTATTCGTATGGTTTACGCACCATTTGATAACACTTTTTTTCCTATTTAATTTTTTACGAAAACTAGAGAAAATTGCCTTTAAAATGCGGTATTTACTTTTTTTTTGATGAATAATCCTTCCAATGAAGTCTATGATCAACAAACTGGAATTGCTACCTGGTTCCTAATGTTGGACACCAATTTTTTATTATAATTTGAGTACCTGCATGATCATTTTTTGATTTCTTCAATTCTGTAGGTACTTACAAACCTACTGGTTTATAATTTGTTATAGCCTTTGAATCGGACAGAGAAAAAAATCGACTTCCTACAAAATCGTATGTTTTACGTTTCAAAATGCCTTCGCAAAATCCGTAAAATCCGCGGTGAGCAAAAAAATTCCATTTGTTCTCCGTCGAGGCCATTTGCTCTTTTCATCAAAATCAATGGATTCCCAAATCAGTTAATAGCCTGGTCGTAGAAAGTTTTGATTATATGCTATCAGTCACTCCTAATTAGAATTGCAATTTTAGAAGGTCTGATTTTCAACTCGCAGCTTGTGGTTACTGAGATTCATTTCCAAGGAATAAGAAGTATCGTAACTGTCGTAAATTTAGCATTTCACTCGACTTACCATCCAACTTTCAACTTTTGGTCGAAAAAAACGCTTCATGATATAAAATAATACTTTTATTTGGATTCGAAATTAATTTAATTTTTTTTTTTTAATTGAATGAGACTTTGCAGAGTACCTCACATTTTTTGTGGTACATTTTTGAAGATATTTAGAAAATTGGAATGAGTGTTAAATACTTCGCGCTGAATATTTGAACAACTAACTAAATATTCCACTTGATATTCCAAAACATTGAATGTTCTTTAGTTATACACTTTTTCTCGTGGGTATTCGGGTACCTGGGTTACGACAGTTCCAAACAATCTCTAGTTCCATTCAGGGTTTTTACTTGGTTTTTTTTTTTGTTTGTAATTTGACTCTCAGGGGTACCTAATTACTCCAAAAGTGCCTAATCCAGGATTGCTGGCCTACAAACTCATCCTTCACTCCATTAATTCGACCTCACTGGTTCGAAAAAAAATCTACCTACCTGATTTTATTGTTTGACATGTTGGATATTTTACGTTTAGTTGTGACATTTGTTTTGGTTTAATAATATACTGAATACGGTCTTCATAAAATAAGGAAAAATTTGAATAAAATAATGAAGAAACTCATGAGCTTTAACCTTAATTTGGCCATGGTGTCACTAGTGTCTCCGAAAGCATCTCAGGAACTCCACAGATATGGATTGGATATATTTAATGGACTGCAGCATTTTTTTGGGCTATTGGAAGTCTCAAAATAGAGTTATGACAAACAGTTCCAAGGAAATCGATGACAAAAAATTTTCAAATCATTTTTTGATTTTCAATAACTTACAAAAATAGTTTAAAAATTGAGCTCTGTCCAATAATTTTTAAATTGTAATTTAAATCTATTAATTCTGGTGACACCTTGGGATAGCTGTGGAATTCCCAAGATGTTTTTGGTGATACTAGTGACACCGTGGTCCTATTAGGGTTTATTTTATTTTTTGAAATTATTAAAGAAAAAACAAGTTTTCATGTTTTTTTTTCTATTGAAATTACACGCTTTCTTAAAGCTTTCATTCTTTAAGAATCGTAGGACTACAAGCAATAATCACGCTGACCTTTCCGATAACTTCCCATAAGGTGTTCTATTGGAAGAATGAAAGTAAACATAGTTGAAAATCATTCAGATTGTATGGAAATATTGTTTCAAATCATTGCTTGATAACACAATGATTTTGATGAATAGGTGAAAATTAACTAAGAAAAAGCAATAAATTTAGGACGTGCCAAAACCTCATTTCTACCATCTCGAAACTCTATAGAGGCAATTGGGAGATTTCATCAGACGCAACACTTTCTGAGCATAGCTATTTTTTATTTTTCTATTTTATGTTTGTTACACAACATGATATGTTGGTGGAACAATTTCCAAGTACTAGGAGATTCGGTGATAACCTGCGAACCAGAACCAATTTTGATAAATGATTATTCCAATGAATTCGAATAAATGTCGACAGATTAATTAAATTGAAGGAATGCATGTTGGTTTGCTTTTCTGTTGACATAATGGTCATAAATGGGTGATTTTGAATGATCAGTGTTCTTCTTAAGAAATATAGCTGCCAGTGAGTCTTCGAGAAGGAATATGCTTCTATTTGATCGACTTCTAAACAACCAAAACCAAAAGGTCTCTCAGTTCGGTGTGTGACGGGATGGTTTTTTCCGTCATTATCAATAAATTTGTTATAATGAAAACGTCACGGCTATTTGCCTTCCGACTATCTATTGCTGGTACTAAAGACTTTTTTTCTTAACTGAAAAAAAACGTCTGCCAAGTTGGGTGGGCAGTATAGCTTCCTCACCCATTGTAATATGGACGTATAGAATCAGTTGGCGAAAAAATTATGATTCAAAGAGTTAATGAATACCAAAATATTGGCGATAATATGCGGGATAGGGTTGCAGGTATTAATGTTTATAATATTTTTATAATTTTTATAAGGTATTTTAGTTTATAATATTTTGTATTTTCAACGTAGAATTTTATTTAGCGGTCCACCGTCTAGGACCTAACCCACACAATCCCTGAAAATTTCATCGAAATTGGTTGAATAGTTGCGGAGTTTTGGTTGTAACAATAAATTTAAAGTTCGCGCATGCGCAGCGGCTATTGCTTGACCAATTTGATTGAAACTTATAGGGTGTCTCTTAGAAACTAGTCCCTAACTAACCTCCAAATTTGAGCAAAATCGGTTCATTCGAAACCGAGAAACCGTGGTTCCAGGAAATTCACGTTTGCGCATGCGCACTCGCTCCTATTGGTCCGAAGGTGCTGAAATTGATAGGAGACCGTCTAGTACCTAACCCGCACAATCCCTGAAAATTTCATCAAAATCGGACCACAGGTTAGTATAGTTTTGCCCGGGACAAGGATTGACCACAGACAGACCGACAGACAGACAGACCGACAGACAGACAGACAGACAGACAGACAGACACGGAACCAAAATTGTTCGGGAAGCTCTAAAACGCAAAAAGCAAGTGGAAATTTTGATTTTGGAGGACATTTTATTTTTCACTTCTTTCACGAATACAAAGCTTCCCTACCTTCGGTAGTGAGGAAGCAAAATCTTGACAGGTTTAATATTGGAAATGACAATCTCCAAATACGAAAAACCGGTTTCTCATGAACGAGAAAAAAAAACCAGTAGGGTTACGGGCCCAATAGTTGGACCCTTCAGGTGGCTTTCTCACTAAAATTCTCGATGTGAAATTAGCATTTTAGTAAATCTTCCTCATTTTCTTCCTTACCTTCTCAGAATCTGTGGCAATATGATAGAATAAATGCTAATTTGATTCAACTGTCCAACTATTGGGCCTGTTACCCTATTTGTCAATAAAATTAGGTAGGTAATCGAATACACGAACTACAAGCAACATTAAACAACAAATCATGGGAGGCTGTTCTGCCGTCCAAAGGAAGAACGTCCTAAGTCCATTTTTTCACTTTTTGAGATAGGGACATGATCTTGTAGAGCTCGATCAGACGCATCTTTTGAGCTAGGTTAGAACGTCGTAAGTCGATGGGAAAGTAGAGAAAAATCACTTTGTCCTAAGTCCATTTCCCGAGTTTTGCTAGTCATCCCAGGCTAAAATGTCCTAAGTAAGGCGTACTAGGCTAAAATGTCCTTAGAGGAAAAAAATTCATGGACATAGGACAGTCTAGTTTAGTACAAGTGGACCATAGGACGCTAAAGCTTTGTACGAATCATTTAGTTCTGTGACCTGGACTTGCTTAAACAGTCCTAGTTTTGAAGAAAAACAGTACCTACCTACGTTGTTCACTCGATGATGTCAGTTTAGCGACAGTTAGTAGCACTGCTTCAGTCACTCTCAGCGGTAACAACACAGCAAGGTTTTCTGATCTCTGTGTAGCATTCGATTGAGACTGAACAGATAGACTTTAAATAAAACGAAGAACTGTGATTTTCTAGTTGTCTACAGTCAAAACAAGAGTTTATTCCTAATATCCAATGAATATATTATACTGCATTTCAATTGTGTAATTAATGAAACTTTTTGAAAATAAAAATTTGGTTTTGGAGCTAATACTGATTTTGCTTCCGAGTCTACCAAGGTAGCGGAAGCTTTGTTTTCATTTTCCGAGGATGAAAAAAAAAAAAAGTTCTCCAAAATCAAAATTTTCACTCGCGTTTTGCGTTTTAGACCTTTCTGAAGAATTTTGGTTCCCTGTCTGTGTGTCTGCCTGTCTGTCTGTCATGAATTCCTTGTAACGCGCATAACTATACGAAGTTATTGTCCGATTTCGATGAAATTTTCAGGGATTGTGCGGGTTGGTGTGTAGACGGTTCCCTATGAAAATCATCATCCCCGGACTGATGGAAGCGACTGCGCATGCGCAAACGTGAATTCTTTGTATTGGCCACAACTTCTACATTTTTCATCCGATTTCAATGAAATTTTCAGGGATGTTACAGATTAGTATTTAAATGGTCCCCTATGAAAATCACCACCTCCGGACTGATAGTAGCCATTGCGCATGCGCAAACGTGAATTCCTTGTAGCGGCCATAACGTCCACATTTTCAACCCGATTTCAATGAAATTTTCAGGGATGTTACAGATTAGTATTTAGATGGTCCCCTATGAAAATCACCACCTCCGGACGGATAGTAGCCATTGCGCATGCGCAAACGTGAATTCCTTGTAGCGGCCATAACTTCTACATTTTCCATCCGATTTCAATGAAATTTTCAGTGATGTTACAGATTAGTATTTAGATGGTCCCCTATGAAAATCATCATCCCCGGACTGATAAAAGCGACTGCGCATTTTTTGATCTAATCACATACACCTACTCACTTAATTTTTCATCCGAAGTTGATGAAATTCTCTAGGATTGTCCAGATTAGCGTGTAGATGGTCCCCTATGAGGGTAGTGGAAGGTACTTAGAGATTGGTGTTTTGAGATTAACTACTACCTTTGCATCGGATCATCTATACAATCGGGTTATGGATACGAGGAAGCTATGTGCCACACCCACTTGTTTTATGTTTATTTCAATAACCCATTATCATTATATTAAAAATTATCACTCAAAATGTTTATCTCAGAAACCCAAAACTCAAAAATGTTTATTTCAGAAACCCATTATCATTATAAAAAAATTATCACTCAAAATACCACGGACTTAGGACATTTTAGCCTTGCATCAAGCAGAGTCAAGCTGTCCTAAGTCCTAGGTTGCTAGGCTAAAGAGTCCTATGTCCTTCCATTGGGCATAAATGACCCAATAATTACCCTAATCATATTATTTCTGTGCTTGTCAATGGAGTACAAAATAAAGGAACAAATTTGTGAGTGCTTCGTGAAAAAAAAATTTTTTATCTGCAACGAGACGAATGGCGCAGGCAACTTCACAAAACCTCGTTTTTCTCGAAATGCAAAAAATGGACTTAGGACGTTCTTCCTTTGGACGGCAGTGTTCTCTTCTCTTAGAAATGATCTACAGTGGTCTCCGACTATCATTGTACGCAATTTCAACTGTCTGAATTTTTTCAGCAACTTAATCCTTATTTGCTAGTGTGAATTTCTATATGTTCATTGCTGGTGTTACGCCTCTCGGGCGTAACGTGCATTGGGAGTCAGAAAGTGGGCAAATTGTCTGTATATCATTACATTTTGATGAAGTGAACCTATTAATGACCCTGGGACGATAAATCTGCGGTGGCTAGTGCGAATTAAAAGGGAGGGGGGGGGGATGAAATTCAATTTCCGCAACTCTATAATCTTATTTGTCTTGAAAACATTGATTGAGGACAACTTACCGACTGATCTCTACATTACTTTTTTTCCAATCATGCCATCAATAAAATGAAGTCGTGCAATTAAAACTACAGCAGTTACAAACGATTAATTCAAATCAATTTATCAGTATAATTGATCTAATACCCACTATTTCACAAGTAAATTGACTTTCTAAAAATAAAACAATTGAATTGCCAGCAACAGAACATCCCAGTGTTACCAGTGAGGGGAGGGGTCCCTCTGAATGACAACTTGCGCCTCGCGAGCGTATCACTAGCAAATAATAGTTAAAGTTCTTTTTTCTCGACTGTTCATAACACCTATTTTTCAGCAACTTCTCGTCTTTGAGTCAAGTTTGTTCAGTAGCTCATGGTTAGGAAACACAACTATCTACCGTTCAAGTTCACTATTATAAAATTACAGAGCTTCCGATTCGTACTCGGACTGGTTGCAACCCATTAGTGAGATCCGTATAAGGATTTCTACCTAAATTATCTGTAACTTCTTGTAGTTCATCCCCATCCGTGTATCCGCCTGTACGACTGTCAGTCCGTCTTTTCTTCATCCGCCCTCAAAGAGTGACGGATGTTCGGCAGAGGGTTTCCAGGGAAAATGAAACGATCGAGAGAAGAGAGCAGAGCAGAGCTTCGGAAAGACGTCGGAAGTAGCGATCACCTGGAGGTCCTCCTCCTGTCACAGGCCAAACTATCAATCATTCTCAGCACTTGGTCACTCATCTGCCACCCTTCAACGCTCTTACAACGGCTATTTGTGATACAGCTATGTTTATTCGAAGGTCAATACCGTTCGGAAGTCATGCATAACCCAATCTAACCTTCACGTCACAATCCGCCGAAGATTATGTAAACAGCTCTATCCGTTCATGTTTTTCCAACACCTGATTATTTTTAAAGAATACCGACTTTTGGTTTATTCATTTTATACATCTATTTTTACATAATTTCCCTTATACTTGATTCTGACCCATGGAGCTCCTAACAGATAGATATATTATGATATATTTACCATTATCAAGACTACCTATGGGTTTTACCGAATGATAAGAAATAGGTACCGTTAATCAAGGTGACTTTGCTCTACTTCTTCCAAATTTCTTAAATAAGTCGATTTTCGGAATACTTCACAACCACTATACCTCTCGAAATTATCGTATAATCATCATAATATGCAGTATACATAAATAATAATAGCAAATAATATTCAAAAAACTAGTTATAGTTTCTAAACGTAACTAGTTAGTTAAAGTTATACTAGTTTTTAGTTGAACCTATATTAGTTAGTTAAACTTGTACTAGTTTTTCTTATACTGGAAGCATTACAGCCTCAAAATGTAATGAAGCCAAGTATGTCCTTTTTTAGTGCACAGTTATGTTAAATGGTGTTTTGGTGTTGAAATCTGACAAAAACCTTCCAAGATTCAAAAAGTAAATGAAAAATTACATTTAAAAATTTAAACTGAGCTCTCTAACTGAAGGCGAAAAAAATCACATAATTATGATCTACCTACACTCTTTGTTATACAAAATAATTCCTTAGATTTCTGAAATCCAACTAGCAGGTTACAACTTATAAAACTCGTAGGAAGTGAACGGTTGGTCGTACACAGCTCCGCGTGGTTTCTCAAAATTCTAAAAATTTAATAGGTAAGTATACTATCTTGAAATGAAAAAAAAATTCTTGGTCGATTCTGAAGGTTCATTATTGAAAATAATAAATCAAAAATATAAAATAAATATATTTTTGGTTTTTAGATGTGGTTTTTATGAATTGTCCATACTCTATATCAATCATTCGAAATTTCACTGAGGCGTACCACTGAAGAACTGAGCCTTTGAAAAAGAGCACACGATAAAACAGCTACACTTTGGCAGTCAATTTCATCATGTTTACAAAGTTCGTACCATCAAAACAACAATTATTTCAAAGTTGTGGCTACCTTAATTTCTAAATTTGATTCTTGGTTGTTGGAAGCACAAGCGAGTGACATGACATTATTTCTGAATAAACAAAAGAAGATCGGATGTGATCAACTGAAATTTGGCTCACTTCCATCAACGAACGTTCTTGTACGATTCACAGTCGAGATTCTGACTCATCATTCGCCCAACATACAGTTACGGAGAAAATAACCAACCTTGCGAGAAAACTGTCAGTAAACCCCTAAGGACCAGCGGCAGGTGAGGAGGGGAGGGAATTTGGATCCTTTTAAAGGCAAGAGACCTAGCCTGGTATTCTGACAATTTCACAACAAAAGCGCAGTTAACTACCTACTTTCAATCGTCTGAGTGGTTTCATTCGTTTCTAGCTATTCAACACTATCTTGAATTGTTGAGAAAAACATCATGAACATCCACCATTTAAGATAGGGTTTTTTCTACAACAAAAGCCCCACATGGTTTCCAATCACTTTTTTAATGGAGAGCTTTCAACAACCCTCTAGTTGTCATTATCAATCCAACAGCAAGAGGACACAACTTCTGTGTGGTGAACAAGTAGCCGTCTGCCAGTCATACGTCGAAAGCGAAACTTTGCCCAGTTCCCATGAAAATGGAATTAATAGCCACACGAAGGTTTTGGTTATTGTCAGTCACTTCTAATAGGTAGAATGTGGGAAAAAACATTTTCAAAACGCCCAACCTCGAAAGCTATCGATATAAAGGTGAGTATATTGTTTTTAAATTAATTTAAAATAGCTATGATTTTCTAGAATTGTTTACATCACTCTGAGCACTGTGAGACCAATTTTTCACCTATGAGGATAATGAATTATTTAAATGGTGGATGTGTTGTGGTTTTGGACTTTTTCTTTTCTTCAAGTAAAAGGGGTTTTTTTCGACAATAAAAGTCCCATGTGTCGACAATAAAAGTTCTTTCACTTTTATTAGTGGAGAGCTTTCAACAACCCTCTGGTTATCATTATCAATCCAACAGCAAGAGGACACTACTTCTGTGTGGTGAAGTAGCCACTACTGTGGGTGACTAACAAAACATAACATAACAACATAACAAAACATAAACTTAAAAGTAACATTTTGTAAGTCATCTCCAGTAGTGGCTACTTGTTCACCTCACAGAAGTTGTGTCCTCTTGCTGTTGGATTGATAATGACAACCAGAGGGTTGTTGAAAGCTCTCCACTAATAAAAGTGAAGGAACTTTTATTGTCGACACATGGGACTTTTATTGTCGAAAAAACCCCTTTTACTTGAAGAAAAGGAAAAGTCCAAAACCACAACACATCCACCATTTAAATAATTTATTATACTCATAGGTGAACAATTGGTCTCACAGTGCTCAGAGTGATGTAAAAAATTCTAGAAAATCATAGCTATTTTAAATTAATTTAAAAACAATATACTTACCTTTATATCGATAGCTTTCGAGGTTGGGCGTTTTGAAAATGTTTTTTCCCACTTTCTACCTATTAGAAGTGACTGACAATAACCAAAACCTTCGTGTGGCAATTAATTCCATTTTCATGGGAACTGGGCAAAGTTTCGCTTTCGGCGTATGACTGGCAGACGGAAAAAATTGTATTAGATTTTTGAATCCAACATACTTAGACAAGTAAGCTTTCGAATTTTGAAGGAGGGTTACAATATTATTTTTCTTTTCTTGCTCTTCCAAAGGTTCATTATTGGAAGTAATAATCCCAGAATTGAGTTTTTTTGAAATTGTGCCTTTTTTTCAAAATTGTTCCTCGATTCCCATGTTTCCAAGTTGGGGGTGAAAAGTGTTGAAGAATGCGGTTGAGAAGAGTCGAATGTACCGGACCAGTGGAATCCCAGAGGTGGAAAAACGGGGCCACGGGATTGGTGGGTTCGCTGTCGGTCACGTGACGCCTCCCCGTCCCTCCTCCACCCCACTGCCGCTCCACCATCAGACAACTGCCGCCTCCCACTCCTCACCGACCGACTACTCGTTTTTACTCGTTGTTTTTGAAAATATGTTCGTTTCTTCTTTTTCTCCTCTCGACTTTTTTTCCATGTTCTTTTTGGGTACCTTCAAGTTCGTCTGCGAGTGTCGGGAACGTAGAGAGAGGAAGAGGAGAGGAGGAGGCAGAGAGAGAACGAGAGAGAGCGCGAGGTCTGGCTGGCCTCGCGGGGCCCCCTGAGTTCTTCAGTTTTGCTTCTCGCGTCTTGTGTACTCTCTTGCCTCGTCATATTCGGTTTCATCTTGAACACAGTTCCATCAATATGAATGGCATTGTGATCTGTATCATCAATCAGAATCATTGTGATCCGCGACTAGTGAATTCGTGATTAACACAATCGACCCCAACCTTCTATGAATCAAAAATCTGGTAAGGCAAGAAATTCTCAAAATTGAAAACACACTCGTTGTTATTCAAATGATGATCCATGCTTAGCACTAACTCACACCTTGTTTCAATCTGCTTTCAACTGCTGAACTGTTAACTCATTCAACGTCGCTAAGGACGGCCTCGATTACGTTGTACGAAGTGGTGATACGACCTCTACTAGCCAATGCTCTATTCCGGAACTTTCTCATCAAATTTTTGTAAACACACGCATGTAATTTAAGTAAAGACATAAGATCTCAAAAAAGTGTATTAATTTTTTTCAGAAGTATGGATTTTTCAAGAATTAATACTGTTTCAAGCAAAAGTCAGACTAAATCACCAAAAACTAACTTTTAAAGCCAGTAGAAAAGTTTACTTACTAGTAAGTACTAGTAGTTGACTTACTTTAGTTTACTTTGTATCAAGTTTTGAATGAATATCCAGGTGCCTATATCCTTCAAATATACCTCTCTTTCGTGACATAGATTGTCCCTCACCTGTACAAGTGAATGATAACCAAATTATTTTTCTAAGAACCTTCCATCAATGAGGAAAATTGACGTAAATTTGTAATATTCAAAACAAATGCACGAATAGGTATTTTCTGTCACTGTAGCCATTACATATAAGGTGATTTTTTTTTTGTTATCAGCTCATTTTTCAAATAATTGTTTTCTTTAATTGTGGTTGTGGTTATTGGTTGTACTTAGTGGTTGTTTCTGATAATTATTTCCTCAATCAGCTGCTGAGAAGAATCAGGCCGATTCTCGAAACTTTGAATCAATCTCTGATACTTCAGGAGAAAATAGTAATCTAAAACTATCGATAGTTTCCTTCCTAAAACGCTGCATATTATAACACAAAGGTTTACTATATTTCTGTAAAGATCACTCGCTTTCAGAGCACACAGCTTTGCCATTGTCACTCACTACCAAACACATACCTTGGTACCTACTTCACAATCAAGTTAATTTTGAAGAAATAAACGCCTCACACTCATAGAAAATTTACTTTATTTACTTTTTTTAGAAAATACTGGTTGCTGAGGACGCAAAAATGAGTTCAACTCGAAGAAACGAACAATAATCGCACTTTGATCAGATAAAATTGAACGGAGATTAAGCCTCTTTTGCGATTCACACTCGTGTTTCTGATTTATCGTACGACGAACCCTCAAGTTCTCTTGGGGAGCGAACGGATGGTCCTACAGAGCTCTGGATGGTCTCATTCAATTCTAAAAATTCAATACTTACTATTTTAATTTCTAGAGAAAACAATACCTTAATATACCATTTTTTGAGCTAGGGCGTTTTGAAAATTTTAACCCTTATTTTTCAACTCTGACAAGTGACCTACATCAATTAAAAGCTTCGGAGCACAACTAGACTCCAATTGGAGCTCATATTCCAAATATTACCAAAATCGGCCCATGGGAACTAAGGAAAGTGCCGCAGACGGCTGACGGACGGCCAAATTTCCATTCAATTTTTGGATTCAACCTTGAAACGTGAACCAACAATTTTTGAGGGGTAAACTTTTTTTTCTTGGTCGATTCTAATTGTTTATTATTGAAAATAATAAACCAAAATCGATCCTCTTTTGCCGATTCCTGGTTCACTGTAACTTCCAAAGTTTGTTGGTATTTGATTGAATTCTATCGCGTTTTCTGTCTTGTATTTAAGAATGGAATGACGTCGAAAGTCGTAGAATTTTTTATGAAATGGTGTAGAGTGTTCTTTGCTGATTGTTGAGCTCTTTGGTTGTCATTGTAAATTGTAGTAATGTTGGATTGAATACCACTCAACTCTCCAAAAAATTGGTGACGGCAGAGCTCCTATTAGAACTAGATATCCAGCCTGTTTACTTGATAAGACAATGGTCGGCTACTTTCAGGCTTCTCAGGATATAGGATATCTCCTTCTATCTTGAAGATGTATCCAGGAGAGGAACGAAGGTCAGCACAGTTTGCTCAATCGGCATCAGCCAGGATTCTCAGGGTTTTCCGATTTTGTTAAATAAACTTCCGTAGTTTGCAGTCCTCACTAGTTACTGTAGAACACACATTGCAGCTTGCCGGTGTTGTTCTGCATAATAAAATGATATCAAATTGACTTGGTGAATTCACTGCTTAAGATATCTCCGGACGACTAGACACTGCCAGGTACATCAACAATCCTATGAGTCGATGAGGATAGTTGGACATTTCACTCGTGTCCACTTGTTCTGGTTTTCTTAATTTTTGTCCCACTCAAAAGGTGTTGCTACGGACCTTGAGTTTTCCATCTCGAAACGCTACATCAATGGGAGCTTCCTGTCTCCATTACAAAACATACATTTTTTTTCTCTCCGAGGACGCCGTCAAAATGTTCAACAAGAACATATTGTTGTGAACAATATAACTCGTTATACAACATAATCAATCAAACACGGATGGAGTTTCTTCCAATTCGTGAACGCACATTGAATTTTAAATTGTAAACAAATAAAATACCTTCCAATTTAAGGAATTGGAATTCCATTCGGTAGGTATCTACAGTTTGAATACCTTTAATTCATCAGTAGAATGAACATGTAACAGGATTCCAATGATATAGAGAATATTGACAACAAGTTGTGATTTGTAACCACAAGCCTCTCACTGGCAACCTTCGGAAGGTTACCTATAGTCCTTCCCAAAATTATTAAACATGTTTTTACGTCAGACGACTTCATCATCACCCGTACAGTATTTTTAAATATAAATAAAAACATTGCAAAAAAATGTATATGTGAAGGATAATATTCTCAATGGGCCTACCAAGTCTGGTCTCCTAGCGGTTCACCCTGTCTACTAAATCCATATTATTGCGGGAAGGTGTTTTGCTATTTTGAGTCGGGCAGTACTTGACTAGTGCAGTACCCCGCCATCTTGTTTTTCATGAAAGAGAAGAGTTGTACTGTTGATTTTCTAACGGGGAGTTCCGCGGCCCAGATTTATTGTTTTCATCAAGTATCTCTTCATTACATTGGTTTATCACAATCTTCAATACTTTGTGAAGTTATTGCCACCCCTTTGTTCACATATATATATTCCACATTGAAAAAAAAAATTCAATATTCTTGAATTATTGTTTTATCATTAATAGACATAATATGTCTCTATATATTATATAGATAGCCGTTAGACGAAAACATTTTCAACAATAAATTGTTGAACAGCTAAAATTTCTCACATTATGGCCCTTTTTGTTGGGTGAAATTAAAACCAAAAATATCTCTTTTGATTTGACACATCAATAAATTACAATATTATTACAATGTTCGTTATTATTTTTAATTCTAAGTTACTATCAACATTAAAATTGGGAATATTAGATGGATACCTTAAAGCAAAAAGGTGCTATGTCCATCCATCTTCCACATTTAAATTTTTTTTTCAACTTCAGAAAAACTCAAATTTAACAAAACTATTATTGACCTTCTTGACGATTATAGCTCCAAAATTTCTTGAAGAAATGAAAGAGTTTAGTGTAATAAGCCATTATTTTAGGAATTGTGCACTGGTGATAAATTCTTTTGCGTATTTCTTAAAACTCCGTTTTTGGACATAGCCCTTTTGTGCTTTAAGGTATCGACATATCCGAAATGGTAACAGTTTTTACTAAATTCTACTTCATGAGAGGAATGAATGGTTTGTCTCTCTGTACGAAGGAAATTTGAATCTCAATCTGATTTCTGTTCTCTCTATATTTTTCGACGAGGTTATTGTGTTGCAGATGGCTAGAAATTCCAATGTTGTCATCATTCCATAATCTTACGACATTCATTTTTTCCAACGGCTCTGAATCCTCTAACTTATTGTTTTGATACTCTGCAAGTTGCAATTCGCTATTCTATAAAGTCATTGTGTAAAGTCATTCTGCATTTAAAATCACCAAACACACTTGACCAAAGACTCAATAGGTTTACCGACAGCTGCTTATATTCAACTCACGCACCAAAGGGCAGCTACTGGTGTCTGAAAGCTGGCCTGAGGCTGTTTAGGTAGTCCGAACTTCGATGAATGAATGAAGCGTTCAGAACGAAGTGGGATTCGATCGGCTGCCTGTCCCCTCAAGGCTGCATTCGATGAGTCCATCAGTCAGCATCACATCTCCATAGTCTTCAATGAATATTGAAACTTAGTAGGTTGGTTAGCTGGAAGGAGATCTTGAGAGGTCAAGATCCTCGACGTTTCCACTGCCACCAATCAGCCGCTTTGTCTTTCCATCATTCCATATTGACTCACCAGCTGTTCCGCTCCCAGAATTGTTTTTTTTTTAAATCTGTTTATTATTACAACTATAATATTATGAATCGAGCGTTTCTTTATAATATGTGATAATCACAGTTCTATAGTTCTAACTATTTCCACATCACATTATGCACTTCTCCTCTAGTGTTTAGTGGCAAGGTCCAAGGGCTTGGTCCTCTTCAATTGTCGTATGTTGCTGCTGTTGTCAAGCAGATTCAACACTTCGATGTTTGGATGTTACGAGTATTTACATCCCTTATTTTTATGACCTCATTCACCATCTCAACTTTGCGTGCGTGGTGGAGGTCATTTGTTCGAATATACCAGGGACTAGACTCTTGGACTCATGAGTATTTTGTTCTGCGCCGTTTGCATAATTTTCACTTTGTTGCATCTCCATATGGGACACCCATAGACTTGCTCGTAGAGTAGTGTTTTATTGTGCACGGAGAGCAGAGAGTTTCTCCCCAAAAGCCAGTAAGCTTACATTTTTTGAATTTCAGATTGATTTCTTCTTCACATGTTCTTTCCAGCTCCCAGACTGCAGAAGCAAATCCTTGATTAATAACCTCCCTACAATTCCTTCTGAATAACATAATTTCTAATTCCACTATTCAGAATCTGAATTCGGATTCTCTGCTCACGAAAACGAAAGCTAAACGACCAAACTACATAGCATTCTGATCGGAAATTATTAGCTTCCCATCCTCCCAATATCAGTGGACAGACTATCCTAAAATGTTCAAATTTGGACAGAAAAAATTTGAACTCGGTGGAAGAAGATTTGTTAAGAATTAAAATTTAATGTATTAACCACAATTCATTGATAATATTTACAAAAACCTTTACCTATAGAATGAAACTCGTTGAACCCGATCCTGTAGAAAACTTAAATTAATTTTGCCCCCGAAAGTGGTGCCATCTAGCAAATATATGCCTTACTAAACTTGTGGACTCTGTCTGAAATGCAATTAATAGCTTACTTGACAATAATATGATTGTTTAATGAAATTTGAAAAAAATGTGTTAATAAATTATGATGCTTAGCTGATGAGTTTAGCCATAAATAGACAAAGTAAACTGTCATAAATATTTAGGAATAATCTTTCAAAATGAGATAAAACGGGACAGTCACGTTACACTCTTGCAAACAAATTGAAGAAATTTATTGGTGCATTCTACAGAATAAGAAATATATTGTCAAAGGAAAAACTAAAATTAATTTACAACACCAGTCAGTGGTCTTACATGGTATCCATGTTTGGAGATCTGCACAGCACACCTCACTTTCGAAAATAATTGTAACTCAGAGATCGGTCTTGAAAGTTACGAGTATGTACCACCTCCCTCGAAGATACCCCTATGATACATTGCATGACTTCACAAAAACGTTCTCGGTCAGGCAACTTTTAACCTTGAAAAGGTTTTAGCGATGGGACCCCCCGCCGAAAAACGACAGGAAAAATCGACAGTAAAAGACGTTGTTTCTTGACGTTCTTTTCAAAACGCTTGCATACGAGTCTGCAACACATTGGAACATTTTCATGCCCCCCCCCCTCCCCTCCCGACACATGAACTACATACCTCCCATGAACTACATAAACTACTAATTCGACTCAGCTGATCAGGTAATATCAAACTGTGGTTTTTTTTTTTTTTTTTTTTTTTTTTAATCTCCCCTCAAAGACAAAATGTCTTTTGTGACGGAGGGGGCACGCCATAAAAACAAAATAAATAAATAAATCAAATATAATGGGGAGGACGCCCAGGACTCACCCGACGCCGGCCCTAGGGATGAGGGATGATGAGGAAGGTGGGGGTGGGAGAGAGGGATGAAGGGAAGTGCCTCTATAAAATGACCACCAGTTTAAATATGAGCCGAGCAGTACGCGGCGGGTGACACCACGGAGTACACCTACTGAGATGCCCAACTCGCGTAACTCCGTGGCACTTTTCCCGCACCACACTCCGCGCCACGACAAGGTCGCAGCCATCACCCTGATGTTGTTGGGTTCCACTCCTTTTAGCTCTGACACTGCTTGCCGTAAATCATCTCTATCGAACTTTCTTATCTTAGCCCGCCAGGTCTGCTCCATGTCCATGCTGCCATTAACAACCTGGACATTACCTAACTGTAAAGTACCTACCTGTAAAGTACCTTCTTCACTTCTGATGGTCATAATCATCATTGTGGCGACTTGGGACAATTTTCGGCTCGATTTTCGTCTCAGCTGATCTGGGAGCTCGATTTTCGACTCAGCTGATCTGGGAGCTCGATTTTCGACTCAGCTGATCTGGGAGCTCGATTTTCGACTCAGCTGATCTGGGAGCTCGATTTTCGACTCAGCTGATCTGGGAGCTCGATTTTCGACTCAGCTGATCTGGGAGCTCAATTTTCGACACAGCTGATCTGGGAGCTCGATTTTCGACTCAGCTGATCTGGGAGCTCGATTTTCGACTCAGCTGATCTGGTAATATCAAACTGTAAAGTACCTACCTAACTGTAAAGTACCTACCTGTAAAGTACCTAACAACTTCACTTCTGATGGTCATAATCATCATTGTGGCGAATTGGGACAAATTTCGTTAGCAAATTTCGTCGCAACAAATTTCGTCGCAACAAATTTTGTGACGATTTTTGCTTCCTCACTACCGAAGGTAGGGAAGCTTTGTATTCGTGAAAGAAGTGAAAAAAACTTCTAAGAGACACCCTATAAGTTTCAATCAAATTGGTCAAGCAATAGCCGCTGCGCATGCAATGGAGAATGCTGAAGGCGCCTGAGTGATCACTGATCAGCTGAGTGAGCTCCAAGGCCATTTTCTCTCCTGTTGAACGCAGGAAGCTGAAATTTGAGAGGCAGGGTCAATGGAGAATGCTGAAGGTGCCTGAGTGATCACTGATCAGCTGAGTGAGCTCCAAGGCCATTTTCTCTCCTGTTGAACGCAGGAAGCTGAAATTTGAGAGGCAGGGTCAATGGAGAATGCTGAAGGTGCCTGAGTGGTCACTGATCAGCTGAGTGAGCTTAAATATTACAGTGGAAGAAAGACAAAGAGGGAGAGGGAGCAAAAACCTTTTCAAGGTTTGTCACATTTTAGCCATTAGGCTCTAAGCGGAAATCATCCGGGGGTGCAGGGGGCGAAGCCCCCGCCGAGGCGCGCAGCGCCGAGTTTTCGCCAACTGATTCTATACGTCCATGTTACAATGAGTGAGGAAGCTATACTGCCCACCCAACTTGGCAGACGTTTTAACACAGAATGTGTTTTTGCGATGACCTACCGAAAAAAAATCGTCACGAAAAAGCGACAGAAAAAACATCTGGTGATATGTTTATTGGTTGTCATGTTAATGTCAACTCCACATTTATTATTGTTGTTTTTCATTTAACGGATGACTAGTATCGCAAAAACACATTCTGTGTTCCTATGATTTCATACAGAGTATGGAAAAAGAAATAAACCGGGGGGTGCAGGGGGGCGGAGCCCCCCGCCGAGGCGCAAAGCGCCGAGTTTTTTATGTGCCATATGAAAGACATGAAAATGTCAAAAACGACAGGAAAAAGCGACAGGAAAGTAGCGCTTTCCGAAGATAAGATTTATCATATGCTTAACGACAAATATGCTTGACATCCTCTCCTGTTGTTCGCAGGAACCTGAAATTTGAGAGGGCGGGTCAATGGAGAATGCTGAAGGCGCCTGAGTGATCACTGATCAGCTGAGTGAGCTCCAAGGCCATTTTCTCTCCTGTTGAACGCAGGAAGCTGAAATTTGAGAGGCAGGGTCAATGGAGAATGCTGAAGGTGCCTGAGTGGTCACTGAACAGCTGAGTGAGCTCCAAGGCCATTTCCTCTTCTGTTGAACGCAGGAACCTGAAATTTGAGAGGGCGGGTCGAAGGAGAATGCTGAAGGCGCCTGAGTGATCACTGATCAGCTGAGTGAGCTCCAAGGCCATTTTCTCTCCTGTTGAACGCAGGAAGCTGAAAAATGAGAGGTAGGGTCAATGGAGAATGCTGAAGGTGCCTGAGTGGTCACTGATCAGCTGAGTGAGCTCCAAGGCCATTTCCTCTCCTGTTGAACGCAGGAAGCTGAAATTTGAGAGGGCGGGTCAATGGAGAATGCTGAAGGTGCCTGAGTGGTCACTGATCAGCTGAGTGAGCTCCAAGGCCATTTCCTCTCCTGTTGAACGCAGGAACCTGAAATTTGAGAGGGCGGGTCAATGGAGAATGCTGAAGGTGCCTGAGTGGTCACTGATCAGCTGAGTGAGCTTAAATATTACAGTGGAAGAAAGATAAAGAGGGAGAGGGAGCAAAAACCTTTTCAAGGTATGTCACATTTTAGCCATTAGGCTCTAAGCGGAAATCATCCGGGGGTGCAGGGGGCTAAGCCCCCGCCGAGGCGCGCAGCGCCGAGTTTTCGCCAACTGATTCTATACGTCCATGTTACAATGAGTGAGGAAGCTATACTGCCCACCCAACTTGGCAGACGTTTTTTTTATGTGCCATATGAAAGACATGAAAATGTCAAAAACGACAGGAAAAAGCAACAGGAAAGTAGCGCTTTCCGAAGATAAGATTTATCATATGCTTGACGACAAATATGCTTGACATCCTCTCCTGTTGTTCGCAGGAACCTGAAATTTGAGAGGGCGGGTCAATGGAGAATGCTGAAGGCGCCTGAGTGATCACTGATCAGCTGAGTGAGCTCCAAGGCCATTTTCTCTCCTGTTGAACGCAGGAAGCTGAAATTTGAGAGGCAGGGTCAATGGAGAATGCTGAAGGTGCCTGAGTGGTCACTGATCAGCTGAGTGAGCTCCAAGGCCATTTCCTCTTCTGTTGAACGCAGGAACCTGAAATTTGAGAGGGCGGGTCGAAGGAGAATGCTGAAGGCGCCTGAGTGATCACTGATCAGCTGAGTGAGCTCCAAGGCCATTTTCTCTCCTGTTGAACGCAGGAAGCTGAAATTTGAGAGGTAGGGTCAATGGAGAATGCTGAAGGTGCCTGAGTGGTCACTGATCAGCTGAGTGAGCTCCAAGGCCATTTCCTCTCCTGTTGAACGCAGGAACCTGAAATTTGAGAGGGCGGGTCAATGGAGAATGCTGAAGGCGCCTGAGTGATCACTGATCAGCTGAGTGAGCTCCAAGGCCATTTTCTCTCCTGTTGAACGCAGGAAGCTGAAATTTGAGAGTCAGGGTCAATGGAGAATGCTGAAGGTGCCTGAGTGGTCACTGATCAGCTGAGTGAGCTCCAAGGCCATTTCCTCTCCTGTTGAACGCAGGAAGCTGAAATTTGAGAGGGCGGGTCAATGGAGAATGCTGAAGGTGCCTGAGTGGTCACTGATCAGCTGAGTGAGCTTAAATATTACAGTGGAAGAAAGATAAAGAGGGAGAGGGAGCAAAAACCTTTTCAAGGTTTGTCACATTTTAGCCATTAGGCTCTAAGCGGAAATCATCCGGGGGTGCAGGGGGCGAAGCCCCCGCCGAGGCGCGCAGCGCCGAATTTTCTTTGTAAGACTGGAATGTTGACCCCTTGTTGCAATTTCTAAAATACTAGGTATCTACCTACTTGATTTATTTCTATTTTGTAAAAACTTATCATTACACTATCATAAGCACCAAAATGAAATCGATAATAGTTCAGAGCCGCAGTTTATTACAAGATTCCGTCTAGAAGAAAGTGTAGTATAGTAAATGGAAATGTAGTATCCTCGCCCAAAGTTGTAACTGACAACTCGGTGTCCAAGATACATAGTATGAATGATGGATTGACACATGAATGATAATCTAAAAAATCCTGGGATGTATACTATATCCAAGTATTAATCGAAAATCTTCTCCTTTTCGATAACAGTTGGTCCTCCAAAGGTAGAGTCTCTCTTAGTTAGTATGTACGTGTAACATTGAATAAATTTAGTAATATTGAAAAATGAGAAGAAAAAATTTGAATGTGGAGTAAAAATTATGTTTTATCAAAATATATATGAAACAGAGAAGTGAACAGCTATGATTTTCAGCAAACATAGACTACAAGGACTCCCTAAAGCAATACAGACCTAGGTCTAGCGCTTAAGGGATATTGACATAGTTTCATTTTGATGTAGGTATTTTCTTTACTTCATGTACAAGTAGTACAATCACAATAATGTGTATCATAGATCCAAGAAAATTTTATCATTTTCAAAAGATGTATTTTATTTTTGTAAGTTCTCTTATATCAATAAATAATTATTATTCTCTCTCTCTCTCTCTCTCTCTCTCTCTCTCTCTCTCTCTCTCTCTCTCTCTCTCTCTCTCTCTAGTATGCCAAATGTTAAAATGGTTTTTAATTTTTGTTTCAGATTGATGATCAAAGTGGGCAAAAGTAGTGTCGGTGAGTTAGGAAGTGAAGTGAAGGGGTTTGACATTCGTCCAGTGTAGATCGGAAATCAAACGGCCACCGCGCTGGAGGAGCTCATGTGCGAAGCTGCTATGCGAGGGAAGCAGCCTCATGTGGTCGACCATGAAGACGAAGAAGAAGAACCGGAGGAAGACGAGTACCTGATGAAAGGCGGGGCGGTGCCCGTGGTCCGGGAGGAGCTCGGAGTTGCCCCCAGCGGACCGCCCGCTCCCGGAGCCGCCTCCGGGTTCTGGATGTCGGCCGTGTCCGCCGCCTCGGGTATGGAGATGATACCTGAATCGGGCTTCATATCGTCTCAGCCGTCCATGGCCGAGTTCATCCTTCCTCACCACATGACGGACATGGCGCCGAGCCCGGGCGGCGCCTCTCAGCAGGCTTACCCTCAGCAGCCTATCGACCCCCAGCAGCCAGTTCAAGAGTACCCTTGGATGAAAGAGAAGAAGACTGCCAGGAAAAATAATCAACAAGGTAAGCGTTTGTTACACATTCCAATCAAAAACCATCTCCACTATAATTTTACCACAACCTACTTGATGTAAATTTGGTGAATTCTCCGAGACAGTTCACCAAGACCCACTATAGTTGTCTTGAAACCATAATTTTTGCCCTGATTTTTTTTTTTTTTTTTTTTACTTGTTTTATTACACCAAGTTACAATTTATAAGCAACATTCTTCTGATACATAGTGGTGTACGTCTATAAAACTAAGATACTTCACTTCTTCTCTCTTCTCAACAAAAATGCGATTCTCCTGACCTCTGTTGGCCTTGTTTACAACTGAAAACCGTGAGAGTTCTTAGTCCACTTGACATTGGCCCTTATTCCACGAAAAAATGGGTTTCGGAAAAATCGTGACATAGGCCCTTCTTCCGGGCACCCATTCAGTTCTTATTGTCCTGAAATTTGCACTTCATGATGGTCACACTAAGTGGATTAGATCGTGTGGCTTGGTTCTCTTAAGTCTTCTAAGCAGATAATCTGTGTTGAGTAGCTGGACGACATCCTCATTTACATGATCTTGGTGCCTCAAAAGGTGATTCATGGCTTGGCTGCGAATTACCTCATTGACAGATTCTATCTTCAGCTCGTAGTGAAGTCTGTCGTTTCTAAAGTATCTGTATGCATCAACGCAGCATCGCAGTACATTATTCTGGAAGCGCTGAATTATGTCTCGAGTGCTCTGGGCTGTGCACCCCCAAAGTTGTGCACCGTAAGTCCAGACGGTTTTGCCCTGGATGACACATATTATAATGTGTACCTTCTTGGTGGATCCGAAAAAAGTAGTTGGAGCATTTTCCCAATAGATAGTGCAGAAATCACAAAAACTTCATAATAACGAATTGAGGAGCATTTCATTTACCTTCGAATCGGTCCTAAAGAAAAGAAAGGGCTTAAGAAACTGGTTGACAAAGAAACGGTTCCTTCCCAGGTGAAAATTGGAAATCTGTACACTGTCAATCAGTATATTGTCAACGATTCGAAATTATACATAAATACATATACACAGACACGGTTCATTGTTAAGGAAATGATAATGAAATGGTGGAGGGATGATCTAAGTTTAACCGTTTCTGGGGTGAAACTCTTGGATAAGATACCAAATTTTATATATTTATCGGATAAAGATGGATTCACCTCAATGCAACGATATAATAATGAAAGTTGCTCGGTTTCAGTCAACAGCAAAAAGACTGTTTTTGTAGCAAGTTATTTAAAAATTGAAAAATGTTTTTCCCGTTACCCTTTAAAAACCTTCTTTAAGCCATTTTTCTCTCTTGCACATATTTCTTAGTCACTGACCAGAATACTTCCATGGTTTCCAGGTAAGTACAGTTCTGATGAATATTCACTTATTCCAAGGTATTTCATGATGTACAAGCCCCTCCCTCAAAACATCCTGGATCAAACTATTTAAAAGGGAATACTTGGATGGTTCTTACGTTCCTCTTTCGTTTACGTTTGGTTCAATAGCTACCTGCTGATCCCTTCACAATCAGTGATGAACCACACAATTTCTGGAAGTTTCATCGAAATCAAACGAAAATCATAGAGCACCATACTTAGCTAAAGGTGATCAATTCACGAAATTCATAATCAACACCACATAGCCTGTTGAAATTTCATCGAAATCAGATGAAAAAAGAGCGAGTTACGATAAGTACCAGGATTTCACTTTTGTAGGGTAAACCCACTGGCTACAGATCCCATCAAAATCAAATTCGTTGAGGACCGTCTGGAGATGGAACCTCATCCCCTGTTAATTCCAGTGATATCACTATGACATCTATACAAGTTTGGAAAACTTATCAGAATATATCTGGTAGATTTAGGATAACTAGCAAACCAATAAACCCGTAGATGATTCAATAAATTATATTAATTCTTCAATTTAAATGTATTATTTTAATTGATAGGTACTTATTGTTGATAGATCGTTTTCTGAAACCATCCTGATTTTGTGCAAAGTTTTTGATTGGTAACAAGAGCCTGACTGGGGTACTGTTTCTGTGAAATTGAAATTATTGACCATATAAGTTCAATTCAGTGTGATTACACCCTGTGTCCCGTTCTAAAGCTGTGGGAATAGGTATTCTTTCGAAATCTCAGTATCGGTCAACTCGAATGAATGAGCTTGAAAAGGACAAGAGGTGGAGACACATGTCCATCTACGATTCTCTCCTTCGGGCTAGACGAAGTGAATTTACCGGGCATTGTGAAAGCGCATGCCACCTTTCCATCTGGTCTCAATCTGTTCACGTAATTGTGGGCCCCAACGGGTCATTACTAAGCATCTGTCCGGCTCGACCCAGTGATCCTGTTCGAGGATTGAGGAAAGCACAGCTAGGAAAGTTCTCATTGTGCTTCCCTGCACCGGTAATCTTGCCCTTTTTGCCCCCGGCAGTGTTTTTAAGAACAAGAAACGGAAATCTTTCAGAAAGAGATGCCAAGATTTTGTGGTCACTTGGGTCAATAGTAATCAATAACTCTACAATGAATGAAATACGTGGTTCTGAAGTTCTTGTTGCCTTTATTGATTTCCCCTAACAATTGTGTCGAGGAGTAGGCAGATAGTGAGTGTGCGAAATAAGGTCAACTTCTGACACTCCATTTCAGTACAAGTTCTCTGAAGTTAGATACCTGGATGGACATCGTTGATAGTCGGATGTACCATATTTGATAGTCAGTTACGAAAATAAGTACTTTCAGTTCGTTGTCTGGAATAAGACTATAAGAAGAACTATAAGAACTATAAGAGAATAAGAACTTGTCTGAAACTGTCACAGAGTCCTGACTCAGGTGTCGGAGCAACTGTGCAAATTGGCAAGTGATTTTGAATTTTACATTGATGATTCATAGTCACGTGTCTGGGACCCTTAGGGTTGGTGGGGGAGGGGAAGTTCCGCAAGTTCAAATGGTAGATTTTGGTAAATCCGATGTTTTGACATGCATTAAATGCATTCGGTTTAAAGATATTTTTTTGTTTACTAGAATCGAGTGTGATAACCATTGGTGATTGTGAAGTGAAATGCGAGATTGTGAGGTGAGATGACTCCATCAACATCAATCATGAGTTTGTAGTTTTGACTTGAAGGCTCCCAATTTTCACATTTAATGTATTTACTTTGGCACATAAACAAAAAACGGTCGCCGTTCGTTCCTCGTTCCGGGTCAGAATTTCGCGAAATTGAAGAAGCAAAAACTTAAAAAGTAGTATCTAAATTTGAAATCTTAAAATTTTAGAAATTCAGTAGTGCTTTCTGGAAATTCAGTAGTGCGGATTCTGGATACCAAAACTTTGTCGTAGAAAAGTGTTCAATGGGTTTGTAATTTGGCCTAGTTTTCTGGGGATCCACACCTTCCACGTTTTCTGGGGTTCCACATCTTCTGGACACGAAGACTCAGTCAGATAACAACAGGGTTCAACGCAATCTCTGAGGTAAATTCAATCACAATGGGGTATTTCGGTGGGTCGGAAATTCAGGTTTTTGACCTCAAATTTGGATTCAGCACCCTTGAAAACCTAGATACTACAACTTTAAGCCCAATGATACTATAACATGTGGTAGAAAAATTAATTAAAGAGATCACACGTTTGAAAAAGGCGGGCCGCTATAAATGCACACACACTAGGCAAGGATTACGCCGCGGACTACGCCGCGCGCGTGTGTGAGTAGAATTTTGTAGTATCCAAGAGGGGTTTCTGTGCATGGATACTTTTTCAAAGACAGTTGGCTAGCTACGTCACGATTGGCTAGCTACGTCACACCATTCAAATCTTCAACTTTCCTTAGCTTCTCTGATTTTTTAAAAACATTTTCTCGACGAACAGGCCCGATTACCGTTATTCTTGAGCCTTACTCTTTTGAAAAAATAAATAAAAAAAATTGACCGAAATACCCCATTTACACTGGCCACAGGTGTACAACTTTGATACCAAGATATGATCCCTTCTTAGAAGCAAAATTGAAAAAGTGAAATTGTACTAGAGAATTAAAAGACTGAAAGATTGCCGCTGGAATCATCAAAATCGAACAATGATTGCCAAAGAAATATGGGAAAACTCGATTATTCAGTTTGGTTTTGGACTCTTCTAGTTGCAGTTTTTAGCTGGATAAAACCTTGATTTCAGAATGTTTATTGGTAACTTTATACACAACCGTTTCAGAATTTATTAACAAACTTTTTTGGTTATTTGTTCTTACTTTTCACCGAATTTCTAAATAGTTCCGTTCTTGGCCACTTTATATTACTGTGTTGGTGATTGCACCACCTTTGAAAATGAGCTGCATCTCTTCCTTAAGGAAAATCAACTGTGAGATGGAATTCCTTTCCGATCGTTTGTTGTCGGCCCTCACATTCAGGAAAGGACAGACAAAATCTCCAGCTTCACGGAATGCGGATCTATTCCCGCACAGCCGATCGTCAAGTACGAGAGGAACTCCTGTTGCAATATGTCAGTGCCACGTAATTAAAGGGAACCCAGCCTCAGGTTGGGAGGCCTTTTGTTGTTGAGGCTCTCTAACAACCGTCTGCTACCTCCGAGGTGGGTGTCGCATCTGAGGCACCTGACGACGGTGGGAACGTCTGAATGGTTCCTCATTTGTCAGAAGTCACCTTCGTCTTTAATTAGCAAATTAGGATCCTCCTTTTCTCTATTTCCCCCCTCAAAAACCATCCGAAGTTTCGAAACAGTCCATCCCCGAAGAAACCAATAATAGGTATCGTAATTACAGAGAACCCACTAAAATGATGAAATTCTACACCAAAACTGGAACAACTATTAAATCATCGCCGCTGTTTATAGTAGATTATATGTATTCCAGAGGGAACGGCCAACCAGGTATCTTGGGTAATTTACTGCCAAAGTAGTGCACCAAGAAACGTACTTTCTCATAAAACATCTGTTGCTCACATTTGGACATTTACGAATGAGAGAAGTATTATTTATATATAATCAACCATGAATTCCTAAATATACTAGGGTGTCAAAGAATGAATGATCCAAACTTCAGGGATCAATTCTAAAAGATATTTTCAACAAAAAATGTCTCTTAGCAATTTTGTTTCAACCCATTGACGTTAAATTACTTAAAACAGTTCACGTTTTTGCGCGTTTAAACACAAATCTTAAATTATTTTTTAATGTTTTTATGATTAAACCGTTGTAAAACTGCTGAATCGCAAATGTTTTTCATTTTTTTTTTCGAAAAGAAGAACTTTTGGAAATGAGTGAAAATATTGCTTAAAAACACCTAGACATATCCATGGTCTATTGTTTCCCCCTTCGAAGGAAAAATTAATTTGTTTCTCATAAAAAACGGTAAAATAAAAAATCAATTTAGTAATCTGTCTTTTAGTTATAACCTGGAAAGTTAATTGAAATCAATTTTGAAGATAAACGCTTGCATATGAGTCTGCAACACATTGGGACATTTTATGTCTTTACTTCCCAGATGACAACTAAACAAGCGGCATTGTTCATTACATCCATTAATAAAATTAATAAATATGTAATGACGACATACGGACCAAGAACAAGTACTAAAGAAATGCGTGATAAGTCGAGAGCTTTCCATCGAATGGTTGACGAATTTTGTGGGATGAAAAACGAAGAAGTACTATTTCCCTAAAAAACCAAACCTAACGCTCTTTCTTATCACTTTTTTCGTATATGTGCCGAAGTTGAGACATATAATGTCAAAATAATATAACATTTCACAAAAAAGTTGAACTTTATAAATTTTTCATTTTGGCGTAATCTTTTAGTCAGCTCCTGTAAAAAAATTTGATTGCGTTAGGAAATTTAATGTTCTTTCCAATGATATTCTCAAGTCTGAATTTACTCGGTAAATAACGGCATTTTTAGCAGTTTCGAGGATGTAAGGTCAAAAACAAGGAAAAATATTAAAATTGAAAACACTTGGAAAAACAAGGGTTTAGAATGAACTTTGCTATTAGTCATTTTTGTTGAAAATACCTTGTAAAATCGATCCCTGAAGTTTGGATCATTAATGCTGGGACACCTTGTACACAACGGTGGCATTTGTCGATCACTGACGCTGCTTCAAGCAAAATCAACCATGAATTGTATAAAAAGCAGAAAATAAACTTCCATAGGGAGTGGAACTATTTTCACTTGATTAAATCTCCCCCAAATAGCGCTTTTCTCTGCGGAAATAGACTACCAAAAAAGTGAAAAATTCTAATTAAGTGCAGACGGGAGCTGTACCTCACACCCTTTTTCCAAGGTTTAAAAGAGGGGCAAATTGCCTTTTGTGGTAGTATGGGGGAAGAGGTAGTCGTAAATCGTGCCTTTCCTACCCCTTTGCAACACCAGTAACGTTAGGAAAGGAATCACCTCACTTAGGTTCTAATCCTGAAGGAGTTGAGGGAGCCAGTGGATTTACAACTACTTGTAAACCACAAGAAGGGAGAGGGAAGAGCCTATAGGGTAGGTAACCGCTTATCTATGTTTATGAGCTTACTGAAAAAAGAAGAGTCTACATAAAACAAGTTGGTTTTCTTTTACCACTCTGTTTGAGTCTTTCTTGTTTTACATTGAAGTTGGAGGAAAAACTTTTCGTGGATTATGTTATGCAACCATCAAGATCAACCTTGCAGAACTTGACACGTCAGATATTGGAATCAAGGGAAACTGCACAAAGTATGTAAATCTTTATTCTTGAATGAAAGAGCTCTAGGTAAGGAACCATAGCAACAACCCAGCGTATCCTTATTGATTTTTTCTTGTTTTCATCAATATTAAACTTATTGGTTTTGAACTGGAGGAGATTCGATATTGAAGTTATCAGCTGCTACGCATTATCTCGAGCTTTATCAAAATCCTGTCTATCCAGTCGTTGTCATTCTCCTCTAGTCGCATCTATCCAATTTATCAATGAATGTTTAGTTTGTGCATAGAATGATTAAGTTACTTGTATCATTTGCTCAATTCAATTGCTTGGTGTGGCTACGGTCGTTGGGGACGGAACCAACTTCTGCGGGGGTCGTGAGTTCAAGGCTCATCGCCGGCAGCGTGCGTTTTTCGGGGGTTGGGGCTCCCATCGCCCCCCTTGTCACAACCCATGAAGGTGAGGCAATGGGAAGCAATGAGAGAAATCATCAGAACAAATTCTTATCTTCCCTTTGGAAGACAGCTGATGAGGTCCGCGACGCCAGCAATGGCAGTCGGGCGAAAATCCAACCTGAATTGGTTGTTCACTTTACTTTACATTGATGAAGTGTGAATTTAGTGGTGTTAAAAACATCAGAAGAGGTGGAGTAGGCATTTTACCATTGGGGTGATTTCTCATGAATGTACTTATTCTCCTAATGGTAACTATTGGCGCTCGAGCGGAGGATACATTAACTGATGCTAAGAGGTTTATATTAGCAACCTATATTTTGAAGACAACAACAATAACCAAGGAGTCACGAATCTATGAAAGTATTACATTACTTTTCCTTCCTAAATATCCAACAAACGGCACAAAACGAAAAATAGATATGACACCCCGTTTGAAGGGTAAGCACAATAGAGAGGTCAGGCCATGACCCACAGACACAAACACCAGCTTTTCCCCCATCCGATGTAAACCTCGTAAACCTTCTCTGTGGAAGAGTCGTAAAACTCTTTACGACGCGAGGCCACCCTCAAACTTCCGACTCCCGCCTGCATTTGCGACTCTGTGATGGCATAAAAAGAATACACTTATACGTTTTCTTCACCCCCTCCCAGAAATCCGTTCGGCAAGAGAATCACCCTTTGTCTCTCTAAATATGGGGGAATTGAAATGATGAGCAATATATCCACACTTACTTCTTGGAGAATGCCTGAAGAATATTCTCTCAGTGCTTTCCCAAGTTCGTTTCATGATATGACACTATACAGAAATTTCGATATCTCAACTTTATGAGATCATGTTGAATTTATTCTCTCGGAGATTCAATCACATTCAATAAGATAACAACTTCACATTATTAATACTTTACCAATATATTGAATACTTACATAACAATTTATCACTTTGAATCCTTTTGGAAGGTCAATTTTGTCAGATAAACTCAACAATCCATCATTTAACTTTTATTGACGGAAGTTCATAGTCTCATGGGTGCTTTATGAATATTTGAGGTTTCATTTTCTGTTCGAGGAAATCGTAGATAGTGTCTGGCCCATAAAGTAAGATCAATACACTCTTCGCAATCCAACTCCCCTACACCCTCCCTCCTTCGTACTCCCTCCTCAGACACATCCAGTCAAACTCTTCCTTCTAACCAGGATGCAAGAGTCCTGGAAGCCTTTGGAGCTCGGAAAAGCTTCAACCGAAAGCTCTTCTGTATCTTTATTTGATCCGTCAACTTCTTCTGAACAAAGCTGTTGTCCATATATTAAGCACATAACCTATGGATGCACCCTAAAACCTTCCCAGGTACTGTTTCCTCAAGGGAACTTTGAATTCCTTAGGATGAGCCGCATACGCGTGAATTTATGATACGTGCACACACATCCTGAGAGATTTTATAGAAGGATATCGAGGAGGAAAGGGATGTAGTGGGGTGTGGTGGATGAGCCCTATGGATCCAATTGGGAATCAACCTCCTTTATCGGAGAGATGAGGTTTGTTTTCGTTGATGGAGTATTCCCTTACTTTACTTGCTGGATTTTCTGTATACTTTATTATTTCACTCGTGATTAGAGTCGGAGGTATTTTCTGTTTTTCAGTTCGGACAAAAAATAGGATGCACTTAACTTCATCGTGTTTTTCTTTTTTTTTATCACTAAAGGGGAGACACCAACTGTGTTGGCGTCGGGTGAGGATAATTCGAGAATAAGAGGGCGGTGGAATAGAGGTAGCTTGACCACTGTTGGCCGTAACTCACTCGACCCTTGTGCCCCATGTCGGAAATATATCTTCCGACGGCCTACCGCCTCTTAGCACCCTGACCTTATTTATTTAGTGTGAAACTAAGTACCTACTTACAGTATAATACACTCCTCCCCTTGACTCAACGAACTCCAAGTGCTGACTTAACGTAAACGACAACGTTTACCTGCGAGTAACGTTTACTGAGACCCTCACGCGATGATTTTTTCTATAGTAGGTACCAAAATGAATCTAAAATATCGATTCTAACATCATTGATCAAGTATGCCAATAGATTCAGTTGCCGTGCTTCTGAAACGCTAATGATATAATTTTCAATAATGAATTTTTCAATAGAGTAATTTCAATAAGTATGCAGCCAGTAAAGGTTTTTTTTTCTTTTTTTTTCTAAAGCCCCATTTAGACGAGCAACTAAAATTGCCAAAACCCTGCAATTCGATGCGATAAATTTTTCCGGCAATTCCGCAATTTTTCCCTCTTTTCCTTTCTTTAAAATTGTGTGTTAGGGCTTCAATTCAAGTCGGTAGGTTGAAGGAGGATATACTGCGGCAATATCCTTATATTTATAATAATATAATATTTTTATTTATTTTATTTATTTATAATAAATATTTATAATTTCTTCATCAGTCAAGTGCACTTTCGCTAAGTAAATGGCATCTTCAGTACTTCAGATGGGCATTAAGTGGTAGCTAGGTCCTTGTTTTGGCGCGTTTTATGAGAACTCGGTATTCTGTAGATGTTGGCCTCAGCAGGTACGGTGTGGAGTTTGTACTGTTATGTATCTGGTCTTTGTCATCAAAGTTAGTGGTATTTCCAGTAGGAAAATGGTTCTTATATAAAGTCTTCATATACTCTGGTTTCGTGTTTAGTAATACCCGTAGTAGGGTGACACTAAGTTTGTTGTACCTCAGAGAACCTCGCTTCATAGCTACCGATATGTAGCTGAGATTTTGTTTACTGGTATCCCGTTGTTTTTTGTGGCAAAAAAAGTGTCACGAAAAATTCCTTGACCCCCAGCCAAAATACATATTTATGTCAAAATTGTTCGGCAATTTCTTCGTGAAGCCGCAATTTTCGTTTGAGCAATAATTGTCGTAATAAGTTCCTCGTCTAAATGGACCTTCTCTTTTGTCACCATCGCGTTCCGAAAATGTCACGAATAATTATCATAATATGATAACTTACTTACATATTATGTAAGTTATATAGAATCGTTCATTCCAGAAATTTGCTATAAAGCCAAAAGAAAACTTGGAAGAATGATTGGGAAGTCAGCTGCATAAGCTGACTTTTCTCCTGATGCAGAATACTTAGTGTAGTTGAAATAAACTCCTGAGGACGACAGGAAGTAATATAAAGGAAGTCAAGTTGGCTGTGAAATCGATAAAGCTTAGAATACAAAGTTGAAAAACAAGAAGCTTACATCTAGCGGTGTTATCAGCAATTTCACGTATCAGCATTATCCCCAGGTGTCACATGATAAAGTAAAGCTTCTCACATATCTGCTAAACTAAAGAACCGGGCGTATTCATCAACTTCACTCCCACTGCCTGAGAACTGAATTTGGCCTTACACTGCACCCTGTAGAGGGAAGTCAAGAACATACACACACACACACACATACATGGCACTAGTATTCTAATGCCAGGAAACCTTGGAGGGACTTAACTTCCCTTGATATCCCAAGTAGTGCAGCAAAATCCTCACTCCTATAAGCGTACTGAACGCGCGGATGTTGAATTATTTTCCCAAAAAGAAGTTTGACCAAGCCCCAGCTGAGCCTGCTCCAACTGTACTCGATTATTATTTCGATAAGGAACTTCATTTCCGTCTTTCAGGAACATGATTTCCCATGCAACTGGATAAAATTACAGCTGTATGTGGATGCTTGTCCTTCACAGGGCATCAAAGATATCAATCTTTACGATTCATCCTTTAGAGAAAAACAAACTCGTATGTATAGGCTGCACGAGTACAAGTTACAGACTGAAACTCGAGGGAAAACTTTAGTGCTCACTGATGGATGATACAGTTGATACTTTCAAGTTGAACCTACTTTGTTCGAAGTAACGGAATTAGTAACAATTAAAAAACTCAATTTTCACTAATACTTTATAATTATCTTTAAATATTTTATATTACAATGATTCTCCTTAAACAGAATCTTATCAATAGCATGACGCAATACTAACTACTGCACCACACTGGGGTCTCTCCTGATAGTACTTCACTACTGTTCACCAATGAGATCAGATCTCCAGTCACCAGAATCCTTAAAGTTGTCCGATTGCGAGATGTGATCTTTGAGAATCTGATCAATCCCCATGTAGAGCCGGAGGAACGACAAAGAGTCCGTGAAGCCTTGAAACAAGTCAAAACTCTCGTACTCGACGCAATGCGCTGAACCGCCCAGACCGAGTCCATACAACCTCCATCCAAGAGTGACGCCCATGTAACACGTGAGAGGCGCACCTTTGTCAACTCCGCAAAACGCCCAGCGTGGTTTTTGAGTCATCACGCACATCTTGCTCTTTTCGAAGGGTTCCCGTACTTTTTCGAGTTCAAGTAATCCCCCTTTGAAGCCAATTCTGAATGGATAACAGTTTTGTGTTGCAACCACTTTGGAATTGAAGGTATCCAGCTTGCCGGTTTTCTCGACCGGCGGGCTCATTTCAATAGGTGCTTGAACTATGAGGTAAGTCCACCAACCGACATTTCGACAGGGAGGTGATTCAAGATGCTTTGTTTCAAATAAATAGTCGAAATATGTCATGTTCATGTCCAGATGCATTGGTGCTACTATAAATCTGAAACCAATGATATAATTAAATAACTAAAAACTATATTAACTTCACAGTAGTTCTCGGAATCATGGTAAAATGTTTTAGGAACTATAAGGCGATTCCATCTTCATATTCCCACGCCATCAGTAGGAACCACCATATTGAAGTAGAGGCCTAGATAGTAAACGCAGGAAATTCTAACACAAAGGTTTTATTTTCGCTTCAGAATCAAGTTCATTTTGAAGAAATAAATGCTTTCTATTCAATTCAGAGAAATGAACAGTTGTGGGTGCTTTCATTATGAAATTTTTTTACTGGTTGCTAAGGACGAAAAACTGAGTACAACTTGAGAAATGAAAAACGACCACATTTTGGTAAGCTAAAATTTGAACGGAGATTAGGCCTCTTTGCTATTCACAGTCGTGTGTCTGATTTATCATAAGTTCGACCCTTAAGTTCTCATGAGGAGCGAACGGTTGGTCCTACTGAGCTCTGAATGGTCTCATTCGATTCTAAAGATTCAATACCATTTTGAATTGATGAGAAAAAACCTTCGTGTCGAATGTGTTTGAGCTAGAGGTTTTGAAAATTCCAACCATTATTTTTCAACCCTGACTGACATAAACCAAAAGCTTTGGGGCACAACTAAACCCCTAATGGGGTCCATATAGGTACCAAATTTCATCAAAATCGGTCCATGATCACTAAGAAAAGTGCCGCGTACGCTATACAAACGGGCTTAGGTCATCATCCACGGGGGGACATCATCCATTTTTAACACTTCTTGTTTTTTTCACGGATTATGAATCTTTGGGATAAGGCCTATCACCTCACGAGTTGTATTCCTTTCGAAATGGTTTAATCCCGCTTGCTAAAAATCGGATTTGCCGACAAAATGGCTTACATATCCATCCCGTTGTTTTCAATAAACAGTATTTTTTTAAAATTCGGTTTCCGGATTCTACATACCTACCTTGAACCGTAAACCATCACATTTTGAGTGGGGTCAGAATATTTTTTCTTGCTCGATCCCGAAGGTTCAATATTGAAAATAATGGATTATTCAATGAAATAAAATCAAATTGAGATTTTTCTTCACTCGTTTTTTTTTGTATATTTTTTATGTTATATTTTTCAACAAATGGGCTTATATCCAAATAAGGAATGGCCGTGTCCCTCTCAACACTCATGCCAAATTTTTGAAATTTGGTCTTACAATCAAAAGTTCTATGAACAAACTAGGTATTCGGAAAATTGTGGAACCCTTGACAACTTCATTCACCATGGAAATAGTTTTTCTCAATTCCCCATAAAAAATTCCTAGTGGACATAAGCCCGTTTGAAAGAAAACTCTTCAAATTTACTCGGGAAATCACAAAGAAATACTTGTATGACGCTTCATTCAAAAATAAACAATCGATCTCGCTCCACCAGATTTTATAAGGTACAGGTTACTCTCAACATCTCATTCTTCCAGCATTTATGAACCACATCAAAGTTAACACGTCAAAAAAATCACAAAAAAAAGGACAAGGAAAGAAAATAACAAGTGAATATGAAATAAACAGGAACTGAGGTAAATGGAGCAACAAATGGAAAGTTAAGTTGACAGCAAATGAGCCCACAACAGAATTTTGAGACGCAAAACTGGACCCTAGTTGTAGCCTACAAAAGAATTTTCAGAAAATGCATTTCCAGATTCAACGTAAGTACGTACCTAGAATATAAAATAATTAAAATTCAACAAATAACAAATGCAATTTTGACGGGTTAATAGATTCTTTTTCTTTCTTGTTTCTGAGGGTAAATATTGAAAATAAGCCAAAAAGTCAATCTTAGGCAGATCAAAATTTGTTACATTAAAAAATTACATTTGACTTTGTACAATGGCAGATTACTCAGTGATATTGCTTCTGTAATACTGTACTTACGCACTTCTTTGTGAGCGGCCATGGGACCCAAAGTTGAAGGACAGCAAGATCGACTCTGCTCAAGTTGCCTCCGCAGTACGGATGTGGAAAGTTGTATCTTATGTCTCTCTCAACTCTATCTTCGCTCTTCAGAGAATCGGTACCTCCAATCGCCTTGAACACTTTAGGATCTTTTATTAAGTACACTTGCAGATCTACATACCACACTGTAGTGCAAGTACAGAGAGTCAGAAGGTGAAGACCAGTGAGAATCGTGCCAACGCACACGTGAATGTCGTTCTCCACTACGCTGGCCGTGAAAAATGGACCTTCATATGAATCATCCATTTCGGTCAGTGATCATTTGGATCAGTACTTTCCACGGTAAAACTGAACTGACAAGTCACAATAAAATCAATAATAATGATACTTAAACACAAAACTGTAGTTAGCAAAAGCTCTGTCACATACCTACCATGAAAACGTGATGACAAGTAGAAACCAGTTGTTAGTAACACACTGAAATATCACTATGAGAGCATTATTCCTAATTATTGCCTAATTTAAAACAGATTAATAATTTAGTACTTCAGAGGAAATCTCAAGTATAATGCTCATGTTGAATCATTGTGTACCTGATGCAATATATTTTTAATTTGAGTACGTCATTTTAAACAATCTTAGGAAATGCACCGTTTGTGAACCCTTCAGGAAGTTTAGAATGGAAGCGAGGAGGTTACCGGTTCAGTGATGTATAGAATGAGCCAAGAAGGTGGAGCTGGGAATAACTAATGATCTTCCTTGTCAAGGCTGCCGATCGCCGAGGTAGAAGCTGCTGCCAAGACGAGTCAAAACTATTCGACAACTATGTCATCTTTTCAAAACATTCGGGAGCTCTTCGGCGAGTCTGAACACCGCTAAGGTACTTTCAAAGTTGCACCTTTCGTTTCCAATTTGGGAATTTGTACATCCTATCAGTTCTAAGGGCTCAATTACTTCACCAGTAATATTCAAATACTTTGTACACCCGAGAGGGACAACTGTGCTTACCTGCTTGCTCAGCTCCTCTGTATTATATCTAAAGTGGAATAACCGAGTGATACAAAAAGATCGCATATTCGGCCCAGTTGTAGGTACTTTGGCGAGTCGAACAAACTATTCTCAGAACAGTGTGCAGATGTACCCTCAGGAGCCCTGTTGCAGGTCACACGTGTAATAATTCATTGGTTTCACTATCAACTATCATTTGAGGCTAAATGTCCCGACTTTAGTTGTGAAATCTGCCACCATGTGGCAGCACCAAAATGAAGAAAATTTCGTTTACTCCTCAGTTGAGAACGGATCGAGGTATTTTAATTCCGCAAACGGATTTCTTTTCAAGATCACCGTAGAATTCCGGGTAATTGGTTTAGAAAGTGTGCAAAAATTTTTTGCACACAGTTCCAACAGAAATTTGTTTAAATTTTGAACATTTTCCAAAAGTGGCCTTATAGCCACTTGCAGAACCTTCATCAGAATACAAATCCTTTTGCGGAATTTTTATAACTTGATCATTGCCGTCGGATTCTCGATTCTACGATATGGAGCAGGGGCGAGGAGGGCGATCACATCATAATTATGATACCTAACCATTATCAGAATCTTTCTCATAAGTTATTTGTCTATGTGTCTTGCTTTTTTTGGAAATTTCGCCCAATTCGATCAACCTCAAGACAGAGAAGTTGGAAATGGGAAGGTTGATGGTAGCTCCCTATTAGGTGTGAATAGTGACCAAAGGGTGCATACTAGCAAAATATGAATGTGAAGGTCGGGGAGCGGCGGGGCGTTTGATCGCCGCCCTCCCCCCAGCCCATGATCGCCCCCCTCGCCCCTGCTCCATATCGTAGAATCGAGAATCCAACGGCTATGATCAAGTAAGAAACATTCTGCAAACGGATTCGTATTCTGATGAAGGTTCTGCAAGTGGCTAAAAGGCCAATTTTCGAAAATGTTCAAAATTTGTACAAATTTCTGTTAGAACTGTGTGCAAAAAATGTTTGCACACTTTCTAAACCAATTACCCGGAATTCTACGGTGATCTTGAAGAGAAATCCGTTTGTGGGACCAAACTATTTCGATCCGTTCTCAAATGAGGAGTAAACGAAATTTGGCCCGGATGGTGCTGCCATCTCTTATTTCAGAATCACACTAAAACATCGTGACATTTAGCCTTAACCATGATTCATCAGTCAGAACTCCAGATGGTCTCATTTGCTTCTAAAATTTGAACACTCTTCTGAATTCATGAAAGAAAGTCAGTAGTTATTTATTAACTAATTACATAATTAATTATCCTCATCAGCAAACGAGAGCTCTGGGTGGTGTCAAAAAAGTCCTCGAAAATCTTCGCTATATTAATTTTTTAAAATCTGTAGATCAGAAACGTAACTTCCTCCTTTTTTAACCCTCCTCCGACACCCTTCGAGTTCTTGGCACACCCCTGGGTCGGATGCGACCCATAGTACTAAAAACGACATTATCGTTTAACAACTGATTATTTCGGGTTGAGATGACTATGAATGAGTCTTCATTGTATAATATATATATTTTAAATGAGCCAAATCATTAGATCATCAATAACAGTCTTCTCTTAATGAACAATAAACTGTGAATGAACAAACCCCAATAAAAAATACTTATGTAAGAATATTTAGTGACCAGAAAAAATAACTTCAAGACTTACAATATGAACAAACAACACCAGCTTTATAAACTATATACATATTTCAAGGAGAAGAACATATCATTGCCATGAAAATACGAACTATTCATTTTTAGTTCCCTGCCTATTCTTCTGCAAAAAAAAAAAGGTGTGCAGAAATGTTTATTAGTTTTTTTGTATAATAATACCAATCCAAATGCCAATATAAAACGTTCAGCCAAGTTCACAAAAAAAAAAAAAAAAAAAAAGTTGAGAAACTGCCGACTATACTCGAGAAAATGGAGAAAAATGTTGTAACGAATGAAACACTCATGGGTCATCCATGTCACTCTACAACTTTTCTCAGAAAAACGTGCGTAGAGCCTTGTCAGCTCAAGAACAACTCACTGGCCCCTTCCAACTCTAGAGTTCGCAGCGGAGCGCGCATGCTCAAAAATGTCGGCTCTGGGTCGCCCACGACCCGATGAGTGTCGGAGGAGGGTTAATGGTGATGTTAATATTTACAAGTAGGTATCGCCGAGTTTCATTCCTAAACTCTTCAAAATTGCGCCTGGCACGAATTCGTGACAAGTTAAATGTTTACTGTAAAAATGTAACAGAAAATCACGTATCCGATTTGTTTTATTATTTTAAATATTAAACCTGTGGAATTGAGTTTTAAAAAAACTCACAAGAATCTAAGTTTTTTAAATCCCTCCAAACCCCGTCCGCCATCAGCAGTAAACGGGACTTCCCTTAGTTCCACTGGACCTAATGAGTTAGTGTAAGTCTTTCCTAAGGGGTGAAAAACAGGAGTTATAATTGTTTTTCATCTATTTCAAATATATATTTTAGGTACCTACCTGCTCAACTCTCAAACTATGAGGAAATCAAATCACCGTGTGGGAGAGAAAGCTAAGGAAGACTCCCCCAAACTTTATTGATTGACGCATAAACCTGAGGCAGAGAATGGCCCTCAGCCAAGTCGATCAACGAAGGAAGGAGGAAGTGAGGGCAGATTCTAATGATAAGTAGTTTGCGGTGCCTCAGAACAAACGAGATCGGTTTTCAAGGGTTTCTCCACCTCGAGTTCCCAAAGGTGGTTTTGGGGGTTGGAGGCGTCTCTAGGAAGCGTCGGACTCCTGATGGCCCTCGGTCTGCCTTTGGGAAAGGTGTTTGCTTAGCTCCCGGTTCCCTCGTAAAACAATGATGAGCTTTTCCTCCTTACAAGTTGGATCGTGCTGGAGGAGCGTCCAGGATGGATCTGCGGGGCATTAGGAGTTTGCTGGCCCATTGATTACTGAAGGCCCGGAGGGAACGCTGCTTTTCCCAGCCTCAAGCCCTTGGGCGTATTTATCAAGGTCGGAAATTGGGGTGAAGCGGCAAAACCTTGGCCCGACCCATCCGCCCTATGATGTGTCACATCTATAGACTTACGTCATCGTGGAAGACGAAGGTTGGGAGTACTCAACCATCGGGTCTTAACCCTAATTGGACCGTGATATCACTGGTGTCACCGAAAACATCTCAGGAACTCCACAGCTGTCCCACAGTGTCACCGGAGTAACCGAAATAAAATTGCAATTTTAAATTTAATGAACAGCAGAATTTTTTGTGGACCATTAAAAGTCTCAAAATAGTCATAACCAAAATTTTAGTCATAGCATCATTTTTTGACTTCTAGTAACTTACAAAAAATGGTTTGAAAAATTCAGCTCTGTCCATTACTTTTTAAATGCAAAACTAGTTAATCTGGTGACACCTTTGTATAGCTGTGGAATTCCTAGTATGTTTCCGGTTACACCAGTGACACCTTGGTTCGAATAAAGTTGAATCTACAATATTGATTTGGATTCCGGTTCAGTTTCCAGGGGCTGGACATACTTATTTCCAGGGGGGGGGGGCTTTTCAGAATTTTTGCCCAATGTACCACTTCCTACGTACTATAGCATGTACAGAGTGGGGTAAACATAGGGGAGAGTCGGGCAGAACCGGGTACCAATATTTCATTCCTCTCCCCTCCACCACCAAATCAATATTTTGTGAATGTTAGATGATGTGTATGTCTAACCGTATCCAACAAATACGGAAATAACAGTTTCATCTGCAACAAAACATGTCTGATTGCCCCAATTTGAATTTTGCCGAATTCTGGATTGTGAGGTATGTTCGGGTCAAACCGGGTGCCCCACCTGGTTTGACCCAAAGGTACCCGGTTGGACCCAAACCAATATTAGAACCACGTTATTTCCAAAAAAGGTGGAAATTGCGTGAATTTATATACTTACACGGAATATTTACTTGAACAATTAATTCGTAGAAAACAAATAGAAGGGTTCTTTCAACAAAGTAGGATAGTTTTGCCGCAAGGTTTGGCAGAATCCGCAAACATAATCGATCTGCCTTCCTCTAACGTGATCTTGGCACGGCTGCAACCCAGAACAAACTAAAATGCCAAGTGGCTGTGCCACATTGCTTCCTCGTATCAATAACATGATGATCCGATACATAGCAGTTAATCTAAAAACATCAATTTCTAAATACATCTACACGCCAATCTGAAAAATCCAAGAAAATTCCATCAAATTCGGATGAAAACGCTGCAAATTATTACACAATGGTTTATTATTTTTCTATATAGATCACTCGTCTACAAAATCACCAACCATCCAATATGAAGAGAAGAAAGAAAAAAAAAATCAAAATCACCAACCATCGATCGCATTTCGGTCAGCTCTAATTTGAACGGAGATTAGGCCTCTTTTGCGATTCACACTCGTGTTTTGATTTATATATATATATATATATATATATATATATATATATATATATATATATATATATATATATATATATATATATATATATATATATATATATATATATATATATATTTCAATATAAACCCTTAAATTTTTGTAGGGAGCGAACGGTTAGTCCTACAGAGCTCCGCGTGGTCTCAAAAAATTCTATAGAATCTTAAACTGAAGGGAAAACAATACCTTTATATCAAAATGTTTTGAGTTAGAGCGTTTTCAAAATTTCAAAATTGATTTTGGAACACTTAGAAGTGACCTACATCAACCAAAAGCTTCGGGCACAACTAGACCCCAAATGGAGCCTACATACCAAATTTCATCAAAATCGGTCAATGCTAAGTGGCAAAAGTGCCGCGTGCGGTGTACGGCGGACGTCGTACGGCGGACGGCGTACGGCGGACGGCGGACGGCGGACGGCGGACGGACGGCCAAATTTTTGTTCGATTTTTGGATTCTACGTACCTTGAAACGTAAACCATCAAATTTTGAGGGGATGTTAAACTTATTTTTTTCTTGGTCGATTCCAAAGGTTCATTATTGAAAATAATAAACCAAAATGTAAGTGTTATGGCTGTTACAAGGATTTTACGTTTGCGTATGCGCAAAGGTTACAGTCAATTTTAAGGCTTTGATTTTCATTGGGGACCATCCACAATCTAATCATAATAATCTCCGAAAATTTCATCAAAATCGGATAGAAAATGTGGAAGTTGTCACAAGGAATTCACGTTTGCGCATGCGCAGTGGCTGCTGTCGGTCCGGGGGTGATGATTTTCATAGGGACCATCTACATGCCATCCCGCACAATCTTTGAAAATTCCATCGATATCGAACAATGACTTCGTATAGTTATGCCGGTTAAAAGGATTTCATGACAGACACACAGACAGACAGACACGGAACCAAAATTGTTCAGAAAGGTCTTAAACGTTAAATGCGAGTGGAAATTTTGATTTGGAGAACTTTTTTTTTCAACCTTGAAAAGTGTAAACAAAGCTTTCGCTACCTTGATAGACTCGGAAACAATACGATGACAATAATGTAACATTTCGAAAAACTGAAAATTAACAAGAACTGGGTGGTACCCGGTTCTGCACAACCCTTTGTTGCCCGGTTTGACCCGGCAATGAATGAAATTTCTACATGGCATTCACTCCTAGCCTCACATAAATGGGTTTGGAGGCAAATAAAGCACAATAAATTAAAGGACATTATGAGTGACTCACTGAAATTTAATGTCGTTCTTGAGTGTGCAGTAACCAGCATCCAAACTTCACCAAAGCTGAGGATTGAAAGGCACGGCTCTACCCCGCCAGGTAGCAGCATATGCTGGTTCAGAACATAGCAGCCTGGTTTGACCCGTCCACCCGGTTTTACCCGAATTTCCCCTACTTCTGTCAAGTACAATTACCAGTAACCATATGAAGTGTTATCGATGTAAATTGTCACAAGATGCTGGATTCACAATCCTTAGGGTCCCGACTGTCGCCGGTACCTTCAAGAAGAAATCGAATGTAGCAGATTCTGATTCTTCTTCAACTACTCCATAGTCACTCCATAACGTGTGGTAGTTAGATGTGTAGGTCTGTGGAAACCATGTCATGTGCAAACCACGATCCATCGAAATTACGACCAAACATTTTTAACCGAACCCTAGTTACCAACGTTAGCAACTCTAATTCAAAAAGTCCATATTTATCAAGAAATATTTATAAACAAAATACCCAAACCCCATGCGGCTACACTGAAAGGCGCCCTGTCATTATCCCATTTGTCATTCCGAAAACGCGTGCAATAATTTATGATCTACTGCAACGATCTGCGGTACGGTAGGAAGGCGTGACCTTTGGTGAATGAATAAATGAAGTTGTGCGGTTAGGAGGCGGAAAGTTATACCTTACGCAAACCTGTAATCATGTTAAAAGGCTGGCCCCTCTGCTCGTGGTATTCTAACGATTTACCGCGTAATAATGTACAAAGTTTTAATCACTATCGTATACAGAGGAAGTGTTTTAAATGTATAACATACATCTCCCATACATCTTCTCATGTAGGAAGTGGGATCAGTGAAGGAGTATTTACCTTCTAGAGCGCAAATTATTGGAGGCTGAAAGGAAGCAATGTCAGCTGTATGAGCGGTTGAGCTGAATCATTTCTGTTGATCTCTGAGATTTATTATTATAATCCACCTGTTTTCTTTTGTTAGTCGGGTACACTGTTTTTTGTGAACTTTTGGGAGTGATCAGGAGAACGTCAGGTTAGCTGCATTAAGCAACATAAATTTCGATTCTTTCTAATATTATCCTCGAGCGCTAAAAATGTGTGCACTGGTGGCTAGTATTTCTACGAATTCCTTCTGGCATCGGTATTTGAACCTATGAGGGCTAGAGAGTGTACATTGTATTGATTAGTACTACAAGTATTTATAAGGCAATGCTGTAGGTGCCTGAACAATTTACGGACGGACAATTTTTTGTTCGATTTTGCTTCCGAGTCTACCCAGGTAGCGGAAGCTTTGTTTTCAATTTTCAAGTACAAAAAAAAAAGTTCTCCAAAATCAAAATTTTCACTCGCGTTTTGCTTTTCAGACCTTTCTGAACAATTTTGGTTCCGTGTCTGTCTGTCTGTCTGTCTGTCCGTCTGTCATGAATTCCTTGTAACGCGCATAACTATACGAAGTTATTGTCCGATTTCTATGAAATTTTCAGGGAATGTGCGGGTTGGTGTGTAGACGGTCCCCTATGAAAATCATTACCTTCGGACTGATGGTAGCCACTGCGCATGCGCAAACGTGAATTTCCTTGTAACGGCCATAACTTCCACATTTTCTACCCAATTTCGATGAAATGTCCAGGGATTATGCAAATTAGGTTGTAGATGGTCCCCAATGAAGATTATCACCCCCGGACTGATAGTAGCCGCTGCGCATGCGCAAACGTGAATTCCTTGTAACAGCCATAACTTCTACATTTTCCACCCGATTTCAATGACATTTTTAGGGATTACGCGGATTAGGTTTTAGATGGTCCCCGATGAAAATCAAGGCCTTAAAATTTACAGAAACCTCCGCGCATGCGCATACGTAAAATCCTTGTAACAGCCATAACATTTACATTTTTCATCCGAATTTGATGACATTTTCTAGGATTGACCAGATTAGCGTGTAGATGGTCCCCTATGAGAGTAGTGGAAGGTACTTAGAGATTGGTGTTTTGAGATTAACTACTATGCATCGGATCATCTATATAATCGGGTTATGGATATGAGGAAGCTATGTTCCACACCCACTTGGCAGAAGTTTTGGATTCTACTTATCTTGAAACGTGAAACATCAAATTTTGAGGGGTGTGGGGGGAGAAGTTACTTTTTTTCTAGCTCGATTCCAATGGTTCATTATTGAAATTAATAATGAACAAACCATATCACAAAACATTGATTCATGCCACTCATGGTTGATGAATGTTTACCTAAAACTGTACAGTTCAATTATGCTAGAGCCTGTAAATTTTTCACATTTTAATTTCCTGCGACCGACTTACCTGCTCACTAAAACAGACCGTCTAGACAACCCCTTTCTCGGCTGATATAGAATATTCATCGCTTAATTAGCCACCTTCTCCTTGAGATTGTAATCTCTGATTCATTGTGGTGCACAACTCCCAGTTAGCAAGAAAACGTAATTTCGTAACCACTGACATAATTGTTTTTCATTTTACCGATTAGTCGGTTGTATATCGCTCCGAAGTCATAATAGTAGTCATTTAATGTACGTGATAAGTTGTGAGTCGATAGTAAATGTAAGTAACTGATCATACATCTCTTCATTTGAGTGAATAGTGGCTTATTTTACCAATTTATACCATTATTTGCGTCTACCATTATGTTGTCTACACTTAAGATGGGCATAATTTCAGGGTTCGGTTCTACAAGGTATTTCCAACAAAAAATGTTCCCAGGCAATTTTCTTTCAACCAACTCAGAACTACTTTTTTTCCACTTCGAAGTTTTTTTTCCGTTTTCGATCTTACGGAACTGATATGATCATAACTCCCTTATGTCACATAGAAATTCGAATCTGACTACACCGTTGGAAATAACGTTAAATTCCCAAGCTACCTAAGGCAAAGCCAAAATCTTGCAGCAATAAAATAGTTTCAAAAAATCGAGTCAAAAAGCAAACTTTAAAATCTTTTCGAAACTTGACTTTCTTTGACCAAAGTTTTCACTCTGAATCACTGCCCATTGCAATGGGCGCTCTTCGGGAAAAACATGCTCAAATTGTCAGCTTTCCAGCGGTTTATTTGCTGGTTTAAAAGCTACTCTGTCCAACAAATCTAGTAGACGTTTATGTGTAAAAAAGAATACCAGTAAGGTCGCTGTTCGAAAAAACCTCTAATATTTAAAAAATAATTATAAAGTAAAATCCACGTAGAACAGAATTTGAGAAAGTATTGTATTTTTGTGCTTTCGGCTTTTCACTAGGGTAGAAAAAAGATAACGGTTTTCTTTTTTCTTCCTTGAAGGGTGAGGAGGGAGACAACCCCTCCCCTCTCCCCATGCTTACCCTTACTTCTTCTTTTCCCCTGCTAATGATCCTGGGAGGTCGATCGACGAGTACGCAAGTGCCCTCTGTGAAATGATACTCCAGACATTCCATTTCACTTCGAACATCTGGATTCAAAATGCACACTACTGTGTGGAGCTGTGTGCCACATTCACTTTGCGAACATTTAAATAATATTTTGAACGTACTTTCAGGGTGAACTTTGACCAAATTTCTTTATCAATTTTTTAATCAATTCTACCTCCTACCGAAGTTATACTTTGCAGAAAGACATTTTAGAGTGATACATGAAGGAGCATATTCCAGAATACAGGGAATCAAAGCAGGGATTCATCGTGTGCTTGGGCCGTTACTGTATCTCCTCTACACAAATGATGTCCCAAGTAACGAGGACTCCACTGTTGCAACATTTGCAGATGACGCTGCCCTGCTAGCAGTGGGTGAGACTATTGAAGAAGCATCGTCAAAGCTACAGCATACTGTTAACGACGTCAGTGAATGGACCACAAAATGGCGACTTAAGCAGAACGAGTTAAAATCTACCCACATCAACTTCACATACAAAAAAATCAACCGCTTGCTAATAGTGCTTATTAGACATGCAATTCCGATAGCGAACACTGCAAAGTATTTAGGAACGACCCTTGACACAAAATTAAAGTGGAAAGAGCATGTTAAAAAGAAAGAGGAGGAACTAAACATGAAATTTAGAAAATTGTCCTGGTTGCTCGGTAGACATTCTGAGCTCTCCTTACACAACGAACTTCTAATACACATGCAAGTATTGAAACCTGTCTGGGCTTATGGTATTCAGATCTGGGGCTGTACGAAGAAATCGAACGTCAAGGTTATCCAAACCTCCCAAAATAAGGTAATAAGGAGCATTGTTAACGCTCCCTGAAAAGTCCGAAATGACGATCTCCATTGTGACCTAAAAATGGAAACTGTCAGTGAAGTGATCAAGCTACACCGACTAAACACGAACATCGGCTTCAAGGACATTTAAATCTCTAAGTCCTCGGTCTTCTAGCCAACTCCAACGTCGTTCGGCGGCTTGATAGGACCAAACCCTTGGATGTTGTGATAAATGGGGTGCGCCTGATTTTTTTAAAATTTTAATCGAAAGTAGACCTCATCCTAAGAATTTTGACAAAAGCCGTTCTCTTTTTGGATGAGTAGATATTTTTCTATAATTTTTCAAAGTTTGAAAGTTTATGACTTCACGCGCCCCTCCCGCCTGGGCGGGACCCCCCAGCCCACTGTGTGAAACTTTGAAAAGTCATAGAAGAAGGTCTTCTCACGCTCAAAGGTCGCGGTTGGTGTCTAAATTATCAGAGTGAGGTCTAGTTTAGATTTAAAATAACAATAAACAGTTTTTCCGACCCATGCGCACACTCCATTGAGACACAGTGTTTTGTAACCTGTACTTTAGAGCATAGTGATTGGGCTGTTGACTCTACAAACTGTTTGATTAAGTTCTGAAAGTAAATTGACTAGACGGCTCCTTATGTGCTTAGTTGTTATGTTATTAATATTTACTAAACGAAAATATCATTGAAAAAAAGGAAAAAAAACTTTCAGGCTGAACTATGAACTATACTCCCAAATATTATGGTACATCGGTCACCTGTACAATTTTACATAAAATGCGCCAAACATACCACAGTTATAGCCCTTGTCGTGTTGTTCATATCATACAAGTTATGAATCGTCAATTATTCTTCTTCTAGCAGACGAACTGTTCAAGCTGACAAAAAAAAGTGTGGGAACGGTGGGCGGTAATAACAATAGAAAACCATCATTGAACCGAAACTGAAGTAAGCAACTCACACGAGAGATGAGTCGGAACCGCTTGTCGAGGGCCGAGATGCGGGGGCGTGGCCGTTGCTCCCCTGACAAATAACATGTAATACACAGCTGCCCACCAGAGTCCTTGTATTAATTATCTTTTGTTTTTCACCCCTTAGCATCAATCAGCCGATCGGCCCTCTCATCTAAGGGAACCGATGGAGAGTCGAACCTCTCAGTCAGCCGAAGGATCACTAATAATAAGGAACACCATTGATTAAGGACGACTGTTCGTGAGGATGTCGAGGACTACAAGGCTGATGATATTATTTTTGTCGGATCAACCATATCTTAAAATAGAATTTCAGCGGTTATCACACTTACATCAAACCAAAGCAGTAACTAAGTAGCCTACGGTGTTATTTAATTACCTACTACATATTAATATGGTCAATAATACAAGTACAATCGAGTGAATCCCCGCAATAATCTAAAAAAAATTACCGAGCTAGATATGCTGTAAAATATTTGGGTAACCGGTAAAATTCGGACTTTTACCTGTTTCGAACCAACTTTCAAATTAACTACATATTTGGCAGCAATGAAACGACACCTATTCCTAGGCGTGTGGTCGTAATTACAAAAATATTAAAATCAACCAAACTATTTTTTTTCAACCTTTTTATTGCATCGTTACAGGAACATACAGCCGCAATAAGATAGTATTAGGTACTTCATTACATTATTTACGAGAAGTTAAATTTGAACATGAATGGTTAAATATTTATGTTGCACAGAGGATGAAACGACTGTTGTATTTTCTGTTTTCTTCCTGTAGCAGGGTATCCAAGTTGAAGGGAAGTTTGGTGAGGGGAGAGATTTTTTGGAAGAGATTTAGCCGTGGCGACTCATATGAGGTGCATTCAAGTATCATGTGCTCTGCAGTTTCCACCTCGCTGTGACATACAGAACAGGTATCTGTGTCACTCAGTCCAAAACGATGTAGATACGATCTGGTTCGGCAGTGTCCAGTGCGCAGTCGGTGGATAGTTGTATAGAAGGCCTTGTCTCTATTTGAAGGAGTTTTCTTAATCCAATTTAGTTTGGATGGAGGGCCGTAGAGGGATTTGTATCATTCGCCCGCTGGGTAGTCATCATCAACAAAACTGCAGACGTAACTTTTCCACCTTGTGGTAGAACGACGTGGGCACTAGATAAATAAATTGCAGCTGGCGTCTAATAATTAGGCCAGTTATTGACCTCAGCCACAACCCAGAATGTGGCGTTTGTCAAGACTAATCAAACTACATGGTCCAAATATTGGCTGATCTGCCTTACAAAGAAGAAAGCTGAATCAACTGAATTTTTGTAAACTTCAATCATAGGAATCTCGTCAACTATTAGAGTTCGAGCAAAATTGATAAATTGACAAAATATAGATGCAATGGTAAATTTTTCTGTCACTTTCAAAACAATTTCAAAATTGCGTTTGCTTTCATTCTTTCAATGCTATTGGATACCATTCGTTCTCTTCAATTCCGAAGAAATCTTCATACCAAAAATATTTTAAAGAGCCTCTGGATTGTCCAAAAAGTACCGTAAAATCTTCTGAATCCTGGTTAACATAAATCCTTCGATACTCAACCCAGGCACAACAAAATGCAATATGCTAGTGAATCGCAAATATTGATATTGACGGGAGGAAGCGCAGAAATTGTGTGACCGCGCTTCTTGTACGGTATTACTGCTGAGCTCATTGCTTTTGTGGCATACTTTTAAAAATAAATGTACATTGAGGCATGAACTTTATTGAAGTACCTATTACTAGTTTCAAAAACTCGATATCAACGCTAAGTTTCTCAAAATAATAAACATGAGATTCTTCTGTTTTTCTTTCAAAAAATCCAATTTTTGAGTTGCCTGCTCTACTATGGGAGATGCCAGATATAGCAGACAGACGCTATGTTTCATGTAGCGTGCAGGTAGAGTCACATTGGTTTCATCTGCACGACAAGTATGTGATAATTTAAAGTTGAGAATCCTTCCAGCCAACTCCACATAAATCAATTAAATTATTTCATCGTGAGATGCTCCGCACTGGATGCTGAAATACAAAAAAAAAACTTTTGAAGCGATGGAACTTTGACCGGGGACCAATAGCACCGGTATAGATCAAAGGGGGGATTCCCATTGCTATGAATAAATCTATGTATAATAGGTGTGGATTAGGTAGCCGGGAGTGAAGGGGGCAAACACAGGCCGCCGTTTGATTGATAGTCGGAATGACAAGTGACGAGGTAGAAGCTTTTGTAGGCTCAGGTTGAACGTTGTAGACTCTGTAAGGGTCAGGTTCACACGTCTAATGGTAGAATCTCCACTTGTACGGCACATGCACTACCCATTACCAATTATGCTCTCAGTCTGATGTCTTGGGCAAAATTTTGTTATTCATCAACGGCGAGTGAACCCCATTTGAGGTGGATGATAATGAATGAAGGTGACGCTTCTTTAAACCTGAGGAGGCTGTGATCCTGTGACTGTGGATATTCAATCAACAGAAAATAGGAGGGAGCGGGGTCAAAATACAGCTTTACTACTCAATTTTACTCTACAATGAAAATTTCACATCCATTTTCCGTATTAGACTCCTCCGATCGTATTTGTCTGGCCGTCTATCAAACTCCTTGCTTGATTCGCTTGATTATTGATTTATTTTGAAATTTATTTTTCATGCTCAAATATGTAAACTGGAGTATGTAAGGTCCCAGATAAATTCTAGTTTTGTCTAAACTATGGCAGTCTTTTTTTTCGGCAGGCAGGTGAGAAAATCTTTAAGATCCAGGTGGATTTGGATCTCGAAAAAAACACCTTCTTGTCTCCCACGTTGGAACTCAGCCCAGAACCATTTAACACATTACTTCGGGCTGAGTCCTGGGCTCCACAGGCCTTCCAAAATCAACCGCGGCTGATTTGACGGTGATGATATCAATAATTCTTCATACTCCGAATTTGAGCAAAATCGGACCATTAGAACTTGAGATATTGATGTTTAAGAAAAATTATGAAATTCATCGGCGAAGAACTTTTCTGAACAAAATTACACAAACGGTGTAACTGTCATCGAAATTATAAAGCAATTTCGTGGAGATGTGCCTGGGGCATTGAATTGATCGCGTATAGACCGACAGACAAGAGGCAATGAACCAAAATTGTTCAAGAAGATCTGAAATGCAAAATCCAATTTAAAATGTTGATTTTGAGGACCCAAATTTGTTGCCCTGTTATTCGAATGCGAAGCTTCGTTATCACTCAAATTGAGGAAGGGTGAGTTGACTACCCGCTTAGATCCATTCAAAATTCCTACCAGTCAAATTAACTTGAAGTGAATGATATATAGTGAGGTATATAAATACCTAAATTCCGTCAGACAGAGCACAAAAATACTTGTGTTTTAGTCCCGTTCTCTCCTTTCTTCATCAAAAATAAAACAATATTCTATTTGGGTCTGTTGGGTCAGCATACGAGTATCTACTTACTCCAACACACAAGAGAACGAGGGTTGACAGATCGGTTTCCCAGATAACGGATTCCACGGAACCGCCCCTCTAACAAAGACGACCCGGAAACCGGAATTCTGTATTGTCGTAACAAGTGTAATAGCCCCGTTTCCTGCGATTTCGAATATCCTCGTATATCTGAAAACACCGGAGGGGACAGTTGTTCTACATAGCGTTGGTTTCGGTCGGGGAAGACGGGGTATTGTCCAGTCCCTACCTATGCGGGGACTTCCCGATAGATAAGGCTTCCGGAAAACAATGCTATCTCTACCGCACGACAACGTGGGGACCCAATAGAAATTCTGTGAGATCCGTATCAATTCCTATCCTTTCAGGCGCAGTAGCTCTTTTTTTGTATAAAATTTTGAAGGTACCTAGGTAATTTAACGTATTCAGGAACAACAATATTACCTACAGGAGTTTCAACGGTCAGGATGATATATGGAAATTTGTGTACATTTCGCGCTGCTTTTCAAGGTACTAGAAGACTTGAAAAAATCACCCCAGAAAAAGCCACTAAACTCTTATAAAAATCCAAATTTTCCGAATAAAAACCCACGGACCCGCCTACAGCCTTACACCTCATCTACTTAATCAAAATTTTACGACATTATTTCAATGTTCCAGATAAATAGGTAGGTATCTCATACGACTTCGAGCTTCAATGCAGAATCAATAGTCATCGATCAAAAAACCAACCATCAAAAGCAATCAAAGACATTGTTGAATCATGTAGAAAAGAGAGAGAGAAAAAAAAACAATTGTAGGTATAGATTCACTCAGAACAGTTTCTCAATACAAGTACCAAAAAATCGTCTGACAAATGGATGTGGCACATAGCTTCCTCGTATCCATAACCCGACTGTATAGATGATCCGATTTATAGTAGCTAATCTCAAAACCTCAATCTCTCAGTACCCTACACTACCCTTTTTTAACATTTTAATCTTACTATGTACATGATTTCATTTGCAGTGAACACCTGTAGTCACAAAAGAAGCAAGTGTGATTGTGATTAACAAAAAAATAAAAAATTAATAAAAACATTACCTAAGATGAATTAATTAGGAAAAAACTACCCTCATAGGGGAATCTACACATCAACCCGCACAATGTCTGAATAATGTTGGAAAATGTAGAAGTTATGGCTGTGACAAGGATTTCAAGTTTGCGCATGGGCACAAAAAACTTTCAATTTGGCGGCCTTGATTTTCAAAGTGGACCATCTACTCCCCAACTCTCATAATTCCAAAAAATGTCACGAAATTGGCTGGAAAATGTGGAAGTTGTGGCTGTAACAAGTAATACGATTAAACGTTTGCGCATGCGCTGTGGCTATCATCAGTCTGGGGTGATGATTTCTATAGAGAACTATCTACACTCCAACCAACATGATCCCCGAAAATGGCATCGAAATTGGGTGAAAAATGTAGAAGTTATAACTGTGTTAAGGATTTCACGTTTCCGCATGCGCAGCCACTACTATCAGTCCAAGGGTGATGATTTTCATATGGGATCATCTACACCCGCCTACCCGCACAATCCCTGAAGATTTCATCAAAATCGGATGAGAAATGTAGAAGTTATGGTTGTAGCAAGGATTTGATGACAGCCAGACAGAAATGGAACCAAAATTGTTCAAGAAGGTCTGAAACGCAAAACGCGAGTTGAAATTTTGCTTTTGGAGAACATTATTTTATTCAACCTTGAAAAATGAAAACAAAGCTTCTGTTACCTTGGTAGACTCGGAAGCAAAATATAATACATTGTATAGGTGGAAGCTCATGCAGTATTATCCGCGATTTGAAAGGTACCTGGATCAATCAGCGAAACAAGGATCGGAAACAGGAACACCATTAAACACCCCAATCATGACGAAAACGTTGTTAATAATTTAACAACAAGTAATGCGGAGAGGACTGACTACCCTGATACATATTAATCACTCAATGGCGACTCTTATTTGCAAATTCAACCCTTCCCACCTAAAATACCACGATTCTTAAAATAAAAAAATAAAAATAAAAAGAAGGCTAATGAAACCTTGGGAAGGACAATATTTCGATTAAAAGTTGATTTCGGAGTTCGAGACCAATATCTGTACCAGATCCAACATCTGAATACACCGCAATGCCGAAATGTGGTGCACCTAATGATGAGCTGTGAAAGACAAGTTGGACACAGGTGTGAGATTTATAATTCAGTGCGCCGAAGAAGCACTATTTGATTGAATTACGATTATTTTAGCATCAAAAAACTTATTTATTTGTAAAAAAACGGCCACAAGTTTCTGAATAATCGTAAAATTAGAATGTATATATATAATGTAACGATATATCCTGACCACATGGTTGTAATTTTACAAGAATATAATGTTAATTGAAGAAAATTTAAATAGAAAAAAACGCTGCAAATCATTGCTCAAAGGTTTATTATTTTCTGTATAGATCACCCTTCTGTATAGATCGATGGTTCTCCATCGATAGCACCTACCACCATTTGTATTCTCCCTTGACCTTCCCTCTCAAATTTCAGCTCCTGCGTTCAATAGGATTGAAAATGGCTTCGGAGCTCACTCAGCTGATCAGTGATCTGAAGAGTGAAGAAGATCTCCTCGAATGCTGGAGACGCCTGGAAGAGCACTTCCATTCAATAGGATTGAAAATGGCTTTGGAGCTCACTCAGCTGATCAGTGATCTGATCAGTGATCTGATCAGTGATCTGATCAGTGAGCAATGATTTTTTACCTACCAACTATTGGTAGGTACTACCTACCACACTATAATGGCTTCACACCTTCACAATCAAGTTTATTAGAAAGAACTAAACGCTTCACACTCGATTCGAAAAATAGAAAGCTTGATATGGAAATTTGATTACTGGTTACGCAGAAGGCAAAACTGTATACAAATCGAAGAAATGAACAGCGATCGCATTTTAGTCAGATAAAATTTGAACGGCGATTAGACCTCTTTTGCGATTCACACTCATGATTCTGTTTTAACGAAGGAAAACCTTCAAATACTCGTAGGGACCGAACGGTTTGTCCTACAGAGCTCCGGGTGGTCTCAAAAATTTTTAAAAATTCTGTACTATTTAAAATTGGTGAAAAAACGATACCTTTATTTCGAGAGTTTTCGAGCTAGGGCACTCTTGAAAATTTCAACCCTTAATTTTCACCCCTTAGAAGTGACCTACATCAACCAAAAGCTTCGCGGCACAACTAGACCCCAAATGGAGCCCATATACCAAATTTGAACCAAATCGGTCCAGTGTTGCTAAGAAAAGTGCCGCGTACGGCGGACGGCGGACGGCGGACGGCGTACGGCGTACGGCGTACGGCGGACCGACGGAAATTTTTTTATTCGATTTTCGGATTCTACGTACCTTGAAACGTAAAACATCAAATTTTGAGGGGGGGTTAAAAATTTTTTTTTCTTGCTCGATTCCAAAGGCTTATTATTGAAAATAATAAACCAAAAACCTTATTAATAATTTTGGTGATGATTTTGGGAGAGTTGTAATAAAATTCGTCACTTTCTCTGGCATTGCGGACAGACAGACAAAACACAATTGATATTTATTTTTATAGTGTTATTAATGAAGATGATAAATAGTAAGATGTTGAGAGTCTAGAAGCTTTCAGAAAGAAAATAGTAACATGTTTCAGAATTGTGAGATTGCGGTATTAGCATAGAGTTTGGTTTTCCCGTCCATTACCCTCGCCATCCCTTCCACCTCATTTTGCAAGCTTAAAAAATGGAGCGCCATGTCGCGGTCTCCCTTCACCCTCCGTCCCGAAAAAGTAAAAAATGACGAAAGAGCGTCAACGAAGGGCTTGATAAGATTCACTTAGAAGGAGGAGGACGACTGGAAGAGGGGGAAAAGGAAAAGGAGCATGAGTTGATAAATAGCTGGACATAAAGGGAAAAACCCTCTCTTCGCCCTGGGATGGCGCAGTGGCGGAGAGAGGGATCTGACTTTGTAATTCGTGTATAATACCCTCTTCCTCCTTTCGGGGAGCTCCTAGGCCTCTTTCCCTCTGCTTCTGCATTTTTTCTTCCTTTTTTCAGGGAGATATGACCGGTCATTTGACTCTTTTCCCATCTTTTCTCAAAAGCATTAGCCGACAAGGATTTGTTCCCGTAGTTACTTCTCGCGGGATTCTTCGCCTGTTTCTTATTCCTTTTTTCTCCAATTTTTCCTTTCCTAAAATTGAGATTATTTTTTTCTTTTTTGAGAAAAGTCATTTATGAAATTTTGAATGAAGGTGACAATGGGGTATTTCAGTCAATTTTTAAAATTGTTTTTTCAAGAGAGCATGGGGCAGGAATGACAGTAATCTGGTCTGTTCGTCGAGAAAATGTTTAGAAGAAATTAGGGAAGCTAATGAAAGTTGAAAATTTGAATGATGTGACGTAGTAAGTTGTTGTGACGTATTAACTTGCTGACCTTGGATCGAGACATTCCACTGATCCCGTGTAGTCTCAAACGCCTCGTGGCCATGGATGGTATAAAATACTACGCACACACGCCCGTGGCGAAGTGTGTGTGCGTTCATGAAGGCCCGCCTTTTTTCAAACGTGTGATCTCTTTGTTTAATTTTGTCTACCACATGTTATAGTATAAATGGGCGAAAAGTTGGAGTATAGAGGTTTTCAATGGTGCTGAATCCAAATTTGAGCTCCAAAACCTGAGTTTACGTTTCAAGGTTTAAGTTTCAAGGAATCTATCAGTTTCATGTCATTATTCTACGATTTTATAAATTATCTTTTAAATAGAAACAAAATTTAATAAGATTGAATTAGTCTGGAGCAATAATCAACTAGAATAAGGTAAAGATTCTTGAAGTTGTTGTTTCTACCCATATTCAGCTTTTTTTCACAATAACGGAAACAACAGTCGCAGTTCGGAGTGACAAGGCACATTGACAAATCAGGTCAGATTACAGCGTACCTACAAGCCATTCTCCTCTCCCCCGCTAGGTCGAGCCGCCCCACCGACGCGCTCTGTCCGTGTCCTCTGTTATTATTATCTCATTAGCCTCAGCCCCCTGCATCTCTCTCCTATTCACCAAACCACTAGCCAACCTCCCTTTTCCCGAATAATCCCATGGGATACGCATAAATCTCCGCGTAGCGACTCCACTTACCCCATAGCTCACCCAATGGTCCTGCTGCAGTCAATGTTGGGGAAGAAAACGGGTATCGCGATTGTCGGGTAATTTCCAAAATTGATTTTTATCGTCTTATGGATAGAATAAACTTAGCAATAGTTCTTACAACAGATTATCTTCTATTTATCCCTTTGCTCTTTCGGCTCCACGGCCCAGGTGGTCTTCCATACCGGCTCCCATTTTGGTCTAGCTTTAGCTGAAGTAGTGGATGATTTTCTGGGTTTTCAGATGTTTGGCGACTACAGGCATGGGTTTCTAAGCTTGGCTTTGATAAAATAATTGTATAAGTCAACAAAGTTCATAACCTTCAACGTCCTTCAAGTCAAACCTCAGATACGAAGAGGTGGCATGGGATGGAACTCCTAAATCAGTAATCTACACTTTGGAGGAACTCCAACTGAGGGGAATCTTGTCGATCGAGGAGAGTCCGGGATAGCATCCTACTCCTACTGAACTGAGGGAGCCGAAAAAGCGGATGGGGTTCCTGACAATTACAAAAATGCACATAATGACTTTTTTCATGAGAACACCATAATATAACGAATACGTCCAGGCACGATAACGTGGACAGGGGACTAGATATGAAGGGGCATACTGCATCTTACTGGGGGTGAAGAATAAATATGGAAGCTGTCGTTGGTCGACCGGACCCCGTTCATCATGAATCAGAAGAGAGTGTCTTAGTTAAGTGAAGTTTCTCCAAAAGCAAGAAAGAGTTATACATGAAAAGCATGCTTTGAAGGACTACTCACTGAGTCCTTAAAACTAAACCTCCCCCTTTAAGGTGTCTCTAGTCCCATTCCTTAAAATCCTAGGTCTTAAATTTGTTTTTATCACATTATTTTTGTTCTTATCCTTTAAGAATCGAAATGTAGAGTTTTGTTTTATTTTATAATAACTGAATAATGAGTTCACATTTTAAATAGTTTACTAAATAATAAATTAATTTGTATATTTATTATTTTTTAATTTTAATTTTAATTTTTTTTAATTACGGGTCCAGTTGACAGGAGTTGGGGGAGTTGATCTCCTAACGGGACCCTGAGTATTTTTTTACTTTGTGAATACATAAATCAAGTCATATCAGTTTGGCGGTGAAGTAGGGCTCCTATTCAATTATCCTCATGTAAATAGGCCTCAAACTTGATAGGTATACTACATCCAGTTTTTGGATCACTCCATTTGAGGATAGCAATCTGGTAGTGAGTTTCAAGGAAAGAGGTGAATTTAACGAATTTCTTGAAGAAAACTTAATTCTCCACTTAGCAACTCCATTTCTCCTACCGTCGTACATATGACCTATTTGCCTTCCCAAATTGGTAGCTAGTCCTAAAGATCCAACTGAAAATTACTTTACAAAATTAATGGAAATATCTGGAGAAGAATGAGTCACAATTAGATAATGAGCGCAAAAAGTAGGTACGCTCAGTCAATAAATATTCACGCCAAGCTACTTATAATATGAGTAGCTTGGCGTGAATATTTATTGTATTATATTACAATACCACACCAGTCTTCTGGTCTTTGAAGTGTAAAGGAAGAGTCGTACAGTACTTATTTTCTTTCATTTCTCGTTCTTTGATAGAACTTTGCTCGACATGAATACATAAACCTTCCTCTCTGTCTGCTGGAAGTTCTTCTTTCCTGCATTTATTGCCGATAAACGGATCCAATCGTAAAGTTCTCCACCAGTAACCATCAGTAGGTATATTCTTCTCGGTACATTTTTACTCTTGAAACGTAACGGTTGATCCAACAAACGGTTGATGAATCCTTGAAGTGATAGAGTTCAGCTAGGCTGAATAATTATATTGTGGGCATTGAGTATAACGAAATAAATCGACACTGTGTTGTCCACCTGAGAATCCAGGAGTCCAGTAAATATAACGGACGAAACAGGCGGCGCCAGCCTCCCTTCATGTATCAGCCTCATCGTACCACACTTCATACGGCCCTCTCAAGCAGCCAACACATGCTATTCTAGTCTGAAACTCTGTTCTGTCTCTTAATCACCTCTCAAACTCCTTAAACAATCGATTTATGGTTTTGATTCGGAGGAATCAAACTAACCACCAGTATGTGAATACCAACTTTCTGCTAGGATGTTCTTCTCGGAGGCCGTCGGTATAAACCAACATCCGACGCCAAAATGTCCCTATAGGCAAATAAATAAATTCCTATAGGCAAATAAATTTGCCCTTATAAGGGCAAATTTCTTTTTCATATTCAAAAACCTACATAATACATTCAAATTTTATCTTCTTTCCCTACTGAGTAAGAGATCTAACAAGTTCAATTCATTTAGCTCTCATTGCAAAGTTTAGCTGAATTCACTTTTCAAACACAGCCAAATTTTTAGTCTTAACCAAGTTTGTCTTGTCATGTCTTTGTAAGAAATTGTAAGAAGCTAGTAAGAAGATGGAATGGAAAAAGTCTGCCAAGTGGGTGTGGCACATAGTTTCCTCGTATAGATAACCAGATTGCATTCCTTCCTTAGAGATTGATCTCAAAACATCAATCTATGTCTCTAAGTACCTTCCACTGCCCTCATAGAGGACCATCTGCACGCTAATCTGAACAATTCTGAGAAATTTTGTCGAAACAGGATGGAAAATGTAAAAGTTGAGGCTGTTACAAGGATTTTACGTTTGCGCATGCGCAGAGACTATTTTCGATTTTAAGGCCTTGATTTACATTAGGGACCATCACCATCGAATCCGCATAATCCCTGAAAATATCATCGAAATCGGATAGAAAATGTGGAAGTACTGGCTGTTAAAAGGAATTCACGTTTGCGCAAGCGCAGCTGCTACCATCCGTCCGGGGCTAATGATTTTCATAGAGGATAATCTAAACGCCAACCCGCACAATCCCTGAAAATTTCATCGAAATCGGATGAGAATTGTAGAAGTTATCGCTGTGATAAGGATTTCATGACAGACAAACAGACAGACACGGAACAAAGTTCCAGAAAGTTCTGAAACGTAAAACGCGAGTGGAAAATTCGATTTTGGAGAACTTTTTTTCAACCTTGAAAACTGAAATCAGAGTTTCCGCTACCTTGATAGACTCGTAAGCTGGTAAGATGCTCGGTTTTCATCCATTTTCACACATATATTTATCCTTTTACTTCTTTCAATTGATTTCTCTATAGATTTGAAAAACTATTTTTTCTCGTTTCTGTTCCTGTCTGACATTTATTTGGTTGCTAAATCTTGAAAACAACTCTTCCTATAATTATCAATTACAAGAATCGAAATGGATTCACTCTAATAAAATGTGTTAAAACTGAATAACAGTACTAAACTGTTTAAATGTACTAACTGCAACTCTGAATCCAATAAAAACAACAAACTTAATTGCCAATGCCAATGGATACATCTTAGTTTCTCAACGTTTTTTGATTTCACCACTGAATTCGGTGAACCTCAAGAACCCAACTGAACTCCCGACTGTCGTTTAGTAGAGCTTTTGTCGGTCTCTCTCGATGTTGAATTTTATTTGATTGAACAATTACTGGGGTTTCAAGTGGAGAAAAACCTGTTGTGAAATTTCCAATGAATATCCAGCCTTCTCTCCATTCCTCCCTATCTTTTGATAGGAGCCTATACCGCTATTCCCGACCAAAAAATGAACAAAATTTGATAATTGCTCTCCAACAAGTGAGCCTTTGAAAGGAGAATTGACAGTTGCTAATGAAAGCAATTTTTCCTTGTTACGGGGAACCACCTCTATTCGGAGTATCTTTTTTTTAAATGAATACTACCAAGATGTCTACGGGAAACACGTGGGAGGAGAACCGACTAACAGAATGGCTGACAGGACAGCCATGCGAGGAGTAATAGCTCTGCAGCCCAAACCCCATAATTACAGTAATAAGCATAGGCGTGGCCGGACCAAGAGAACATCGCTCACGTTTTTCTACGCTTCTTTTCGTTTCCTCCCTAAATATAGTTGCTTCTCAGAAGTTAACCTTCAACGTTCGAAGGAACATTGAATTATTTGAAGCACGTACTGAGAGAAGGAAATAAGTACCGACCAACCCAAGTAGAGAGGTACAGTGTTAAATCGCTTCTCATTTACTTGAAGACAACGAACATTTGGTTAATTATTATGTTATGTTTTTACAACAACTTATTAAGAATTACCTTCCTCTGGAATAATACTGGATAATGAATTACTTCCCTATTCCAGTTCATAGATGAACAATTATTTTTTTCAAAAACTCAGATTGCGTTCCAAAAAGCTAAAAATTGTTAATTAACGGTTTATAATTGTTCATATAAATAAACACTACGCTTTTTACTGCTCCTGAGTACTTGCCTACTATAATTGATATGCACTATACCTATATGATGATCTTTCATCGGTTGGAGAGAAAAATCTCATAGTAGCGCCAAACTCTACTTGTTGAATAAGTTGTGCCATCAGCTGCGACTGAACCTCTTTTGATGCCTACAGAAATTCAATTTTACTACATACATACTTACATTGCGCTTATCAAGGTAGCGGAAGCTCTGTTTTGACTTTCCAAGGTTGACAAAAGAAATGTTCTCCAAAATCAGAATTTCTACAAGCGTTTTACGTTTCAGACCTTCCTGAACCATTCCGTTCCGTGTCAGTCTGCCTGTCTGTCTATCATGAAATCCTTGCCACAGCCATAACTTCTACATTTCTCACCCGATTTTGATGACATTTTCGGGGATCATGTGAGTTGACGTGTATATGGTCTCCTATGAAATTCATTGCCTCAAGACTGATAATAGCCACAGCGCAAGCACAAACGTATCTGTTATTGTAAGAGCCATAACTTGTAAATTTCCCGTCTGCTTTCGATGAAATTTCCAGAAATTATGCAAGTTGGGATGGAGATGGTTGCCTACGAAAATCATCACCCCTGGACTGATGTAGCCGCTGCGCATGCGCAAACGTAAAATCCAGGCCACAGCCATAACTTCTACATTTCTCCGATTTCTAAGATTTCGACGGAATGTTCTGGAATTGTGAGAGTTGGGGTGGAGATGGTCCCCTATAAAATCATGCCCCCCAAATTGAAAGTATTTTGTGCGCTTGCGCAAACGTGAAATCCTTGTAACAGCCATAACTTCTACATTTCCCATCTCATTTCGATGAAATTTTCAGGAACTATACGAGTTGGGGTGGAGAAGGTTCCCTATAAAATCATAGCGAAAAATCATGGTGAAATAGTGAAGTCCTCGTAACAGAGAGTACATTCAGAGATTGGTGTTTTGAGATAAGCTACTACGCATCAGATCATCTATACCAGCGGTTCCCAACTGGTGGTCCGCGAGGTATGGCTGAGGGGTCCTTAGGATATACAAATTAAATATATATTTGCAGCTTCTGAACGTTGACTTCTGCGTCTGGCTTCATACGACAACTAACGCTAGTTTGGCTTTATGTACTAGTATTTCAGAGATGTCAGTTATTGCTATATTGTTAGTTATTTATTGCTAGTGCTCACAGAGTACTGGGGACAAGTTAGTGCTAGTGGAGTTTGCTAGTGCTAGTGAGGTCCCTGACCGAGTTGTTTACATGTGTGATTTTGTGAACATTTTAGTGATTGAAAAGCTTTATTTTTCACGGAAAGTTAATTACGCGTACGTTATGGACCGTTGGTTAAAATGTGGATCGTTAAAACGGCCTAGGCATACAGACGAAGAACGAAAAAATGCTTTCGATGTTAAAGTTAATAAGTCAGTGACTCTCGAACCGAACTTGCTAATATCTCTTGAACCTAACTCGTCGGCGTCTCTTGAACCTTGTAAATTTTCACGAATAAATCCTAAGTTTTATAGCATTAGTTTGATTTATTTTTTCACATATTTTGGTTCTTTTTAGGTAACTTTAGATAGTGGGGGTCCTCGTCATTGTAGTACCTTGATGAAGGGGTCCTTGGAAAAATTTAGTTGGGAACCGCTGATCTATACAATCGGGTAATCGATAGGAGGAAGCTATGTGTCACACCCAGATTTGTTTGGTTTTCCATGAGTCTTTGGAATCGAACTGAATAAACAATTTTTCAGCCACCTTGCTAATTAAAATTTGATAACTCTAAACGGTGGGTGCGGGGGGGGGGGGATGCGCCTGATTGTTTAAATATTTTTAATCGAAAGTAGACCTCTTCCTTAGAATTTTGACACCGGCCATTTTATTTTGGGATGAGTAAATCTTTTTCTATGATTTTTCAAAGTTTCGAATGTTTATGACGTAACGCGCCCCTCCTGCCTGGGCGGGACCCCCCAGCCCTCTGTGACGTCATAAACATTCGAAACATTGAAAAATCATAGAAGAAGGTCTTTCCACGCTAGAAGGTCTTGGTTGGTGTCAAAATTCTCACAATAAGGTCTAGTTTAGATTTAAAATAACAATAAACAGTTTTTCCGACCAATGCGCACACCCCATTAGATAGTACCTCCCAACAAGAAATTCCGTTCATCTGCCCAAAAAATTGAGAATGCTCTTGCTGACTTGAAAACGTCCTGCTTCCAAAATCAAGATTTTTGATACAGCCAGACACGCTTGAACTATCGCCTATTGAAGATCGCCGCAGGAAGAATAAGGCGGAAAAAAAATCAAATGAAAAAATCTGTCCGGCAGAACCAAAGTACGTTTGAATAACTAACTTAAAACACAAAAAATCGCGAAAGTTCTTGATAAGGCTTACCCGTCGATATTCTCATTCCTATAGATGTTACATAAATTTGGTTGGGTAGTTTTGATAAGTAATTCTCTATCGGGTTACCTACCAAATTATAGTATCGACAAAAAGCTAGACGCCACAAGCACAAGGATTTAGTTTCTTCAACTAAGTAGGTATATTTGGAGAGTGAAGAAGAATTGAAAAGTTGAACTTCTAAAAATACCAAGATCACCATTAATACGAGTACATTCGCTGAGGTGTTCCCTATTCACACTTACCAACCACTAGTTACCCTAAATGTGTAGACTTGGTACTATATTATGGTACTGCACTGCTTTATTACCATAACTTATCGGTTTGCTATGGGTAACAATCGCCTAATATATGCGCGGGAAAACTATTAGAACGTTATCGTATTTTAGGTAAAGTTTTTCCGAACAACTTCTCTGCAGGGAAAGAATCAGCGTGAAAGGACTCGAGTGCGTGCTCCAGTTTGTGTCGATCCCAACCAAAAGTGGCGGAAACAGACGAAGGCCGAGTTGTGAGAGGTGGAGTGTTGGGTGGTGGAGGAGGGGGGTCCCGTGGGAGCGAGAGGGATCAACCGGGAGAGAGAGCGAGCTTGTGTTCGGTTGGTTGAGGACAGGCGCAGGGTAGGCAACATGGCGGGCTCCTCCCACCCCCACCCGCGCCATCCCGCAGAATACATAACAATACCACGAGTCCGAGTGTATTCCGTCCGTCCTCCCTCGCAGAACTCCACAACTTGTTCGGATATTCCGAATACACGTAGATATGAGTAGGGAGAAATAACCAAAAACTACGTACAACAATTTTGACGATTGATAATGGAGGAAGAAGAAGAAGAAGAAATACGTTTATTGTTATACAGGGTGTTACGGTTAAGGCTGGGGTTGGATTATACAACTAATTTGCGACTTTTTTTGTCTTATGACTTTTTTTCTCAACCCCTTAAAATCCGACTTTTCTCACTTTTAAGTTATTTTTCGTATTTTCGACCTTACGCTATTAAAACAGCCATGACTCGCTTGTTTTTCAGTCAAAATTCAAATGTAATTATACCGTTGAAAAGAGCGTTAAAGAGCGCTCTATTATCTTAGTGCTAAATACAACTTTTAAAAGGAGACTCAGATGTTAAAAAACGCTGCAAATTATTACACAACGGTTTATTATTTTTATATAGATCACTCGTCTACAAAATCATCAACCATCCAATATAAAGAAAAAAGAAATCAAAAAAAAATTTTTTTTTTAATTAAAAAAAATCAAAATCAACCATCGATTGCATTTTGGTCAGCTAAAATTTTAACGGAGATTAGGCCTCTTTTGCGACTCACACTCGTGTTTTGATTTATATATATATATATTTCAATATAAACCCTTAAATTTTCGTAGGGAGCGAACGGTTTGTCCTACAGAGCTCCGCGTGGTCTCAAAAAATTCTAAAAATTCCATAGAATCCAAAATTGAAGGAAAAACAATACCTTTATATCAAAATTTTTTGAGTTAGGGCGTTTTCAAAATTTCAAAATTGATTTTGGAACCCTTAGGAGTGACCTACATCAACCAAAAGCTTCGGGGCACAACTAGACCCCAAATGGAGCCTACATACCAAATTTCATCAAAATCAGTCAATGCTAAGTGGCAAAAGTGCCGCGTACGGCGTACGGCGGACGGACGGCCAAATTTTTATTCGATTTTTGGATTCTACATACCTTGAAACGTAAACCATCAAATTTTGAGGGGGTGTTAAAATTTTTTTTTTCTTGGTCGATTCCAAAGGTTCATTATTGAAAATAATTAACCAAAATGAGCCCGAATAGTAAAATCTCGGGAATGTACAGTTTTTCAAACGTTTGTAGGCCTAACTGAAACTGCCTGTAAATCCCACTGTAATCCCAAAAGTTGACCAGAAAGCTCAGCTTTCAACGGTATGGTCAGAATTGTTTCCAATATTTTTATTTGTGGAAAAAATTGTGTTCAATTGTGAAGAAACGTGAATTTTTTTTTTTCCAACGAAATCGACGCTTTGACGGATGGATCCGAGGTTAGATGGGGAGTGAGAGGAGCTGCGGAGGAGGAGAATCCTCCTGTCAAAACGTCGATTTCGTTGAAAAAAATTCACGTTTTTCCACTTTCAAACACAAATTCCTCCCTCAAATTCTACTGTAAAATATTTTATGATTATATCGTCACGCTAGTGGCAACACCAGCTATCTCATTTTTTGGCTGTTTCGGTTTAAGAACCGTTTTTAAGGTAAAATTTTGTGGGGAATCGAATGGTGAAGTTAGTTTCTTCATCAGGGCAACAGGGAGCGCGTAAATCGTAATTTGCATTTGTTAGTTAACAGTGGTTATCTCAAGTTGTTCGTCAACACATGCTATCTCAGGATGGCTACATTTCCGATGGTAAGTTTTCCTAAGTGGGTTATTGAGAAATTCATGTGTTTTTTAGTTTATATACATGTTAAGAAGTTGTAAGGGAAAAGTGACTCCTATGAAAGAGATAAATAAGTTGTTATTCATCAATAATCAGGGACACAAAGTTAGGCGTTGAGATAGCGCCTGTTGCTTATTGAGATCCATTTCTGAGTTAGCACCTGTTGTTCAAATCAGTTTTTTGGCTCCCCTGAAAAAGTGGAAAAAATGAGATACCTAGTGTTGCCACTAGCGTGACGATATATAGGAAAGATGGGCTTTTGGGTCAACTTTTGGGGTTATAGTGGGAACGTAACCGGCAGTTTCAGTTAAGTCTACAAACGTTTGAAAAAACTGTACATTTCCAAGATTTTCGATATTTTACTATTCGAGCTCATTTTTTAACAGCTGAGTCTCATTTTAAAAGTTTTATTTGGCACTAAAGAGGTAGAGAATTTAACGCTCTTTCCAACGGTATAATTACATTGAATTTTGATTGAAAAACAAGCGAGTTATGGCTGTTTTAATGGCGTAAGGTTGGAAATACGAAAAATAACCTAAAAGTTAAAAAGGTCGGATTTTAAGGGGGTTAGATAAAAAAGTCACGAGACAAAAAAAGTCGCAAATTAGTTGTATGATCGAACCCCGGTCGGTGGTTTGATTCAACCGTAACCTGCTTTTGGTCTGCATACAAGATTGATTATAAAGTAAAAATCATCTCTTAAATACTACATTTAAACACTACTGCATGGTGATCAACCGTCTGCCGGATGTTCGGTTTTATTTTTATTTATTTACTCATTTTTTGTCCAACAACTACTGAACATAATTATTAAACTTATCAAATTATAGGGGAACATTTGTACATTTTCAAATCACGACAATATTTGCGAGTTAATCACGTAGTAACTGATAAGCTTAACAAATTAAAACTTAAACTGTTCCAAAAGGGATCTGCGATATTGCCAAGCTGCGCTATAATAATCCACCTCTCAAGACCACCCTTTTTCACCGTTAAGTCAGGCTTCATTTCGGGAGATGGTACCGCAGCCAAAAGCAGGCCACCTAAACTCACGTAGAACCGGACAGACACTCAGGAAATGGAATACAGCCTCCCGCTCCTGGAGGTTACATAACGAACAATCCTGTCTAGAGTTGGCCCTGAACGGTCTTGCATTTAAGTTGAACAATTCGCACCTTAGCTTAAACAGCCATCGTGCCTCGAACAATCTCATGCTCTCGATGGGTCTAATGAAGCTGGCACACCAGACTGTCGAGGATAATGGAATCCAAATAAGTGGTAATGTTCTTTACACTTCAAATAGCCAGTGCAGAAATACTACTTGAAAATATTAGTGTGACAAGCTCGAAAAATTGGGCTTTGAGTCTTTTCGGGGCTTTTGACAGTTGCCGTGAGAAGTGAAAACAATTTGAGAGAAATTTTTGAGAAAATTCAAAAGATTCAGGTTGAAAATTTTCCTCCTCGTCATTTGATGTGAAGGAAAAACACCTCATCTAAGAGCGTTTGGAAGGAAAATAGCTTGTGTGGGACGTATAGCATGGCTTGACCAGGTAATTCGTCATTTAATGTTGAGAAAAAACCACTCATTTGTAGTTCAGCTGTTCTTCATCCAAATTATTCGACCTGGCCCCAAGCTGAGCCGTTTAATGTTCCGGTCCCAAGCTGTTCTTCATTTACACGGTAGAGTAAGATTTGGGCTTCCTTATGCGATTAATTTGCGGTAAAGGCAAAACAAACGCTGCAAATTATTACACAAAGGTTTATTATTTGTCTATATAGATCACTCGTCTTCAAAGAACTCGGCTTTGCCATTGTCACTATCTATCAACCATAGATACTACCTACCTTGAAACGTAAACCAATGGATTTTGAGGGGGGTTGACATTTTTTTTATTTTCTTTTTTCTTCTTGGTCGGTTCTAAAGGTTCATTATTGAAAATTATAAACCAAAAAATAACCACATACAAATCTGTATGTGTTGAAAATAATAAACCAAAAAATAACCACATACAAATCCTAATGCGCGAAAAATCATAGGTGTGTGTCTGTATGTGACCGAATCTTGTGTAGTCTACCCAGGCCTTATTGTTTTACAGATTTGTGTGGATCAACGCAGAAATCTGTCTAGTTGTGCACAACTTCTCTGGAATTTAGAATTATGCCTCAGAAGGGAGGAACAGATGGATCAAAGATGTAGAAACGTGCGTTTTCGGGCATTAGGTTTTTTGGTCATTGAGATCATCGCTAGTACTCTTTTAAACATGACACCGAAGAAATCCAAGGGTGGGTTCGAAAACTCTATTCAAAAACATCAAGACCTGGGAGGAACGCTTCGTACAAAAATAATCAGTTAAACGAAACTTGAGTTGGTGAGTCTAACAATTATTTCATTCTTCTTCTAGAATCATGCGTTTCAACATTTTATGTTTTTCTTCAGTGCGATGACTGATAACGAATGACTGCGTTAAGGATGTGTGATGTTAGGAAAGGACTATTTCCCCTAGTTCTCTCACCTTTATTTGGTTGTACTTGAAAACCATCGCATACTTCCATCAAACCCAGTGTAAACCCCCCATCCCCTCACACAAACACACACAAAATTCTCAGGATCACATAAACCTTGTCAAAATGTTATAATTTGCGTATATATAGTGCATTTCGACTATTCCAGTATTTTAGGTTGCGTAACTTCAAACTGAAGTGTCCATGATATTCCCCCAGACAATGGCGATTTTCCTCCGCCAAACCTTCTCTCACGCACAATCCTTGAAGCTCAGCATTACCGTCTCCGTCCAATGACTGAGTGAGTCCTTCACCGAATTTCTAGATGTCATTCGGCTACGATTTCTCCATTTGCTAGTTGTTACTTCACAGCAAAACAACTGGAAAAACGTTATTTTTTAAACTTTCTGAAGCTGTTGCGCTGGAAACGTTGTTTTTTATTTGATAAAATAGTGAGGAGTTTGTAACAAAATAATTTTTTTTAAACGACAAAATACATATTTTTTCGTTTGTCAGTTGGGCAGTGATGAAGCACAATACTTTGATCGTGTTATTCAACTAGCAACGAATTATCTCGAGACGAAACTAATGGTTCCACGTTGAACGTTGCTTGCATTCATTTTCACATATTAATGATCTTATGTACCTCATAAACCAGAAAACCTCTCGTCTCCAGAATTATATACTGTGGCCCAATATAAGGTTGCTCGTTTGATTTTTCGAATAACAGAATTCGTCCCCCAACGTAAAGAAATTCATGAACTGAATTTGATTTCGCAGAAACCTACGAATTCTTGAATCATATCCAAGAATAATTCTTCAATTCATTCATTAATTATTAATTAATTCATAATTATTGCCTATTCAGAAAATATTTTAGAAAAGCTTCAGGGAAAGTATACATATTTTGGGTGCTCTTCCAACATGCGCTGCCCTATCGTTAGTAACCCAATAGTACATAATACTTTACTACTTCATACATTTACCTTTTATATGGTTTTGGACATTGAATCCTGCTAGATGATACTGACGTCGAAGTTGAACAGTAGTACATGTCATGCCCGGTACACTTCTCTAACGTCTTTCAAAACGTTTCAAACGGGTCTTCGTTATGGTGGGCCAGCTTCCAACAGTAGTGTTCGTGGTGAGATTGAAACAGTGCAGGCAACAACCATGTATGTGTGTGTGTTTGTGTGTTCCTCCCGTGCTTTTCAAAATTTTATTTTTGGCATCCAGCCACGAAGGCTCGACGGCTTGACGGTGTGTGCCCCTGTCGACGGATCTACGTGATTTTGTTGGAGGTTTACGGTTAGATGTTTGAAGCCAAGACTACTCAGGCTTCTGTGTGCCGCCCATTCGTCGGAATGTATCACAGATACACAGGCACTCCTATCCCCGATAACCGAGATAAATAATGTAATTATATTTTTCTCTCATCATTGATTGCTGGAGCTGAGTTCACTGTTCTATGAGCACTAACAACGAAAACTACGAAGAGGCGCAGTTGCTATAGGTGGGGGGGGAGTATTAGAATAGTACCATATCTTGTTTTAAATGGCCCCCACATAATATGTGGGGGACATTTAAAAACAAAAAAGGTACTATTCTAATACACTTTTGGTTTATTATTTTCAATAATAAGCCTTTGGAATCGAGCAAGAAAAAAAAAATTTTTTACCCCCCCTCAAAATTTGATGTTTTACGTTTCAAGGTACATAGAATACGAAAATCGAATAAAAAAATTTCCGTCCGTCCGCCGTACGCCGTACGCGGCACTTGTCTTAGCAACACTGGACCGATTTGGTTCAAATTTGGTATATGGGCTCCATTTGGGGTCTAGTTGTGCCGCGAAGCTTTTGGTTGATGTAGGTCACTTCTAAGGGGTGAAAATTAAGGGTTGAAATTTTCAAGAGAGCCCTAGCTCAAAAACTCTCGAAATAAAGGTATCGTTTTTTCACCAATTTAAAATAGTATTGAATTTTTAAAAATTTTTGAGACCACCCGGAGCTCTGTAGGACAAACCGTTCGGTCCCTACGAGTACTTGAAGGTTTTCCTTCGATAAAACTGAATCATGAGTGTGAATCGCAAAAGAGGTCTAATCTCCATTCAAGTTTTATCGGACTAAAATGCGATCGCTGTTCATTTCTTCGATTTGTTCACAGTTTTGCCTTCTGCGTAACCAGTAATCAAATTTCCATATGAAGCTTTCTATTTTTCCAATCGAGTGTGAAGCGATTAGTTCTTTCTAATAAACTTGATTGTGAAGGTGTGAAGCCAGTATGATGTGGTAGGTAGTACCTAGCTGGTAGGTTAAAAAAAGTTGGTAGGTAAAAAAAATGTTGGTGGGTAAAAAACGCTCATTGCTCAAAGGCTTCTTCACTCTTCAGATCACTGATCAGCTGAGTGAGCTCCGAATCCATTTTCAATCCTATTGAATGGAAGTGCTCTTCCAGGCGTCTCCAGCATTCGAGGAGATCTTCTTCACTCCTCAGATCACTGATCAGCTGAGTGAGCTCCGAAGCCATTTTCAATCCTATTGAATGGAAGTGCTCTTCCAGGCGTCTCCAGCATTCGAGGAGATCTTCTTCAATCCTCAGATCACTGATCAGCTGAGTGAGCTCCGAAGCCATTTTCAATCCAATTGAATGGAAGTGCTCTTCCAGGCGTCTCCAGCATTCGAGGAGATCTTCTTCACTCCTCAGATCACTGATCAGCTGATTGAGCTCCGAAGCCATTTTCAATCCTATTGAATGGAAGTGCTCTTCCAGACGTCTTCAGCATTCGAGGAGCTCTTCTTCACTCTTCAGATCACTGATCAGCTGAGTGAGCTCCGAAGTCATTTTCAATCCTATTGAACGCAGGAAGCTGAAATTTGAGAGGGAAGGTCAAGGGAGAATATAGATGGTGGTAGGTGCTATTGATGGAGAACCAGTGATCTATACAGAAAGGTGATCTATACAGAAAATAATAAACCTTTGAGCAATGATTTGCAGCGTTTTCTAATACAATAATACTTTTCTAATACAATATTATAGTATACTGAGAACCATAGCGACGCAACTCCAAAAAAAAAAAAATTGAAAATGTAATTAGCGCCACAAAAAGTTCAGAATCTCATCTTCAATCACGTGCAACGTTGAGAAAACTTCGATTCCTGATGCTTTCTGGCGAGGAGGTAGGGAATCGAAGTTTCGCCGATGTTGCACGTGAAAGTGACAGAACTGAATTTTTGTGGCGGTTACTCAATTGTCAATGTTTTGGAGGTACGCCACTACTTGTGGTTCTCAGATTAAGATACAGTCGTAAGCCATTTTATGTACATACCACATTATGTTCAGTTTGGGGCTGTATTCTTCAATTTTCCCAAATTATAATTAAGTGGTGGTCAAAAACTTTGTGAAACAGTCTGGGAACATAGTTTTCCCAACTTCCAAACTTTTTTTTCATCGAGAGAAGTTGGGGAGTAGATATTTGGGTCGATAGCGGTGCCCACCCCCGACTCCCGTACTAAAACAGGTAAAGAAGACCCCTCCGCCTACTCCGCCCTAATGGGGCTCATGCACGCCATCCAGTCATTTGGAGGTTCGAGATATCCCCGGACGAAGGGATTGGTTCTTGTACCCGACCAATCCCCCTTCTTTACTAATCTACCCAACAAACCAGGTACCCCTCGCTTTCTACTTCGCCCACCAGAGGTCCCCACTTTTCCTCTCACTCCACCTCTGTCCAATGTGGTTTTTTTTTTTCAACCCTAATATCTGATCTCTCTCTCGCACACCTACGCAGCCACGCCTCCTTCCCACCCCCGACACCTGGATTCCAGTTTTTTCCCTTCTCACCTGAAGAGCCCTCTGGGATCTTTGCGAGTGTTTCCGGTACCTCCCACCTTTGTTGTTCGACTCATCTCACGAGTGATGGACATGGAACGCGATAGATGGATCTACATCTTGCGATGGGCGTGTGAAATCGCCACATGTACTTTGCTGTGCTTCATAGTGATCCTGCCTGTCTATTTTCGTGTGATAACTTCCTTCTAAAGGATGGGGCAAAAGATATGAATCGGTTTTTAAAAACTACAGAAAGAAATCTACTTTTTTGAATCAATCTTTTGTTACACCAAGCTTTTAAGCTACAACAGTAATGTGCCTCAGCGGCGATGCAATTTCGGAAACTTTCCACTGCTTTTCTATCATCTTAATTTCCTACATGATTCTCATCTCTAGCTCTTCCAGATCCATAAGAATGATATTTTTTAAAGGTTTTTCAACAGGCAGCCAGAAGGAAAAAGTCATCACCTCTCATCTTGGTTATTACTCGTGTTCTCTGGGTAATAACCAATGCACCCTGGTACATCAGAAATCCCAACCTTCATGAGGACATTGACATCCCAACTATTCATGATTCTGCATACTACATACTCTCTCTTCAACTCTAGACTCCACCACCACCCGAATACACTAGGAGCTGACATACTCAGTTCTATCCCACCCGACCGTCCAGACCGCATATTGGAACGAAAAGGCCACACAGACATTCTTACAATAAACCAAAACCGACAACCATAGTATATCAACATTCATAAAATCCAATCCGAAACATACCTCTTCAAAATTAATTGCCCTTACTCATGTTTTCTTGAAATAACTTGAATTATAAGAAGATAGCCATTGGGCTTAAACTTCCATACAAGTGACACATGATTGTAATGCAATAAAATACAAATGACAGACTTCTCCAGCAGTCAGAGAGGGCACACCGATGGGTGCTGGGATCAAATCGGCCTCCAGGTCTTAATCTCAACGATTGATTCGTGATGGATGATTATTACCACTCGCAATGATACGGGTTCCAATACCAAGCAGTCGGTGCATTTCCCATAAACTTTTCCTCTAATTTTGACAAAGATTTGAAATCGAAATATCAAACAACTTTTTCTCTTTATCTCTGTAAAATTTCTCTAACTTAATGCAATATAATACAATAAAGATATATTTATAATTAAAAAAAAACCCCTCCGATCTACGTATTTTAATTTGACCAATGTGACACAGCATGCGCTGCAGCACTGTCCTGTTGAAAGGGGTCTTCAAATGAGTTCTCTCACTTAGTTCTTCAAATTCAGGTTCTAAAAAGGTTTCCAGAATCGAAATATATCATTCTGCATTCACGTTACGGTTTGGCTAGCCTCTTCACAGAAATTAGGTCCAATGACTCTGAGTAGGAAACTGCACGAACACAGCCACTTTGGGAGAGAGGAGGAATCTCTCGTGGACCTGTCTTAAGTTTTCAGCAGCCCAGTAGGTGTCATTCTTCTGGTTAACTGCTTAAAAAAGATCGAGGTGGGCCTCGTGGATACTGAGAAAATGTGATGTTGAAGATATTTGGTTCAGCGAGGATTGTTCAACAACAAGTTGGTGGTCAGGGGACATCAATTCTTGAAAAATTATTTTCTTGTAGTGATGAAAAATGAATATTCATGAATATTCCTCCTTAGAGATCGATTTGAGATTCTTAGAGCACTGCATGCTTACGTGCAGAGCGTCTTGGCGACTGTTCAATTGCAGTTCTTAATCTGCTCACATCTCCTGGCGTTCTCAGTGCTGGAGATCTTCCAATTATCCTGGGAATCGCTGTGAAACCTGAGGATTCGAATTCGCGAGCCCATCATCGGATAGCATCATGCTGAGGGACGTTTCCAGCACGGTGTACATTGAAGTGTAGTCGAACGCTCTCACCCTATCACCACCATAGACCGCTTTATGGTGCTTCAAAACCGATTCATATTTTTTGCCGTATTTTCATCATAGCATCTACATTTTGTTTTGGGTTCTGTTAGCTGATGAAGATCATGTGCAGGAAGTTCATCTATTCAATAGAGAATTTTGCCGTAACAATAACATGGATAACATGGAAGACAACTAATATGCTTATTATTTCACTTTTCGAATTCAACATGGTGTGAATCTCACCGTTAAACATTTTATGGAGTTTCTATGAAATGAAACCGCTCAACACTCACATTCTCAGCTATGAAGGTGTACCTACTATGTTTCTTCCTGCAGATGGGAAAAAAATTTGACCAGCGTGCTGATAAACGATGAATGATTTGAAGAAATTTTGGTGTACTAACTGAATTGTCACTAGAAAATCAGCATGCCTTATTTGTCGGCTTATTTCTGTTTATCCACACAGACACTTAAGCACTTCTCACTCTTAAATACCATCTAATTTCCTCACGAATTATGGCCAACAATTATTTGAATATTGATCTGACCGTCAATTCATCGCACTATGACCAATGAATGCAAAGCGTATATCCTCTCTTAATCCCTCAATTTTGGCTAGACTTGACCTCCCAAATGATGCTTTCCAGTACAAGGTTGATATCTGATTGATGCTAGTCCCAGCATGGATTAAATTATTACCTACCTTCCAGAGGACAGTGGCTGGCACTAAACATGACTAGCACTCGTCACTGGCCTCGAGCGAACGAGCTATGAGTACTTAACTCTGCCATGTCCTTCATGATTTTGTACAGAAAATAAGGTTATTTCATTCAGATAATTTCGACTTTCTAATAGTTTTACGTATTCTTTTATATTTGTGTTACCATCTTTCTCTTGTGGATTTAAGGAGAGTACAACGAATTTCAGGAATAGAAGAATTTCAGAGGGCCGAGGGCGGCGCGAAAATACGCCCACACCTATTATCATAATACAACCCGCAGTCGTAAATTTCGGTTTTTAGTCCCATTATTTAAACAGCGAATTTATTACAGAAATTTAGGGGTTGTTTAACCTATGAGCGCACAGTTTGGCCAGCGGCAGGTAGGTATTCCTGGCGAACTGCCACGTTGGATTCGTGCCAGAGATTCCCCTCTCTCCTTCTCTTCCTTCCCCAACTTCTTCTTCATGCCCTCACTTCGGGGTCGTGTTCTTTTATCAGGTTCTCTACATACTTACTGAGCTCAACATATTCAGCTGACCCCTGCTCTTATGTGGACAGCCATCTGATAAACGTTCACCTCCTTGGATAAGTGTTGTATACTCCACATCGCCACTCCCAACTTGTTTCTACATGCATTACATTCAATCTCAGCCATTCATATACAAATATTATAAGGACGTTGTGCCTTCATACCTGCAGTGTTCTAGGTTTTGTGTCTTGTTGTTGTAAATACATCACTTCCACACAGCTGTCACGTCGATCTGTAGCCCGGGAGCGGTTGATGCGCCTTGATATAATAATTATGCTCTCGTCTCATCTAGTCGAAGACCGGCATCCGTCTCGAACGACGTTAACGACGCCGAGGTTGTGGCACAATTAATCAGGAACGGAATAGGACAAATCGAGCGTCATTACACTGATGCTTTGAGAAGGCTTGTCAAAGCTTCCGCGCATTCTTCCAAGATCCACTTAGAGAGGGCTTCTCCTTGTAAACTGAATGGTGCTACCGGTTTTGACCGGTTGGTAGGTAAATTTACGGAAACTATTACATTATGTGATTTTATTAATATTCCTTAATTTGCTAAAATTTCGGCCAAGAGAGTACAAAGTTTGCTAACCAAAACTTCTGTAGATGAATTCCTTCGGCGAGTGCGGGGCCTTATACAGTACAAAATCAAAAAACAATTTTGTTTGTCAACTCAGCACGGTCGTGATATTCAATACTTATCAAGGTCAATTCGACCTACTGATCCAGTAAACGTGTACAAAACATATTTGAGGGCCTTCATGAGTCAAAAAATAGGTTGACCAAAAAAAATTTTTTTTTTGGTACTGTTAAAATCTCCGTTTTGTACAGATCAGTTTGATATGCAATACTATGGGGTTCCAGAAACCAAAGGGGTCCCAAATTGAAAGTAATAAGCCGTAAGAGCTGGGCAGTCTGCTGAGCGCTAGATGCCTAACACTCCTACTGCCTGACAGGGTGGGATTCACGAACATGGAAATGAAAATTCACTTCTGAAAAATCAATTATGTGATCTTTACAGGAACAGTTGCTGAATAGATTGACATTTTTTCAACCTCAAATCCGGTTTTTTCTAACCTCAAAACAAATGAATGTGAATTCAAAAATGAGGGTGTGGGAACCTTCGTCCCATAAATTGAATTACTGAGTGGAAAGGGCAAAAAAATGTCAGTTTGGAGAGGGGATGTGACTGTACAGAATTTAAAAAAAATCATGAAATTACCTCGAGTGATTGTCGAGAAAAGGTACATCAACGATCATACAAAATTACATTGACTCACGAAGGCCCTTGAATCGAATCGTAAGTTTTACAATCAGCATAGACCATCAGATTTCCGCCAAATCTATCCACAAAACAGCATCAAGAGTGTGTGCTTTTTTGTCAGTAAAATGTGTTGGATTTTTTCGAGTTGGTATTCAATGGTTCTTCTTAATTCAAAATGGAAAACTGCAGATAAGTAGGTACTTACTTAGCCCATCCTGTATAACTTAACTCGATACCTGTATTTTGGGGATGGATCCTGTTTACCAAAGAGCACACGTAATTCTCGATTACTCACTCTGTAATGAATTACGCAAGTATCACCTTTATAGGAATTTATTTGTCACCTAAAGTTAACATTGATCATGCGAGCTAGCCGATTTTTCTTTTTTTTTTTCTTTAACTCCTTTAGCTCCTAGAGGAGCAAAGGGCCTCAACGAAATTTCGCCATCTATCCCAATTCTGGCTCAGTCCAACAACCTCGTTCCACGTTTTTCCAACTTCTCGTATTTCTTCCTCAATTTTTCGCCACCAGGGCCTTCGGGAACCCCGGGATTCTTCACCCTTCCTAGGAGTGTGACCAATCCATCCCCATTTCCTCTTTCTGATCTGCAGCTCTATGGAGTCCTGACGGGTCCTCTTCCACAAGTCGTTGTTTGAGATTATGTCCGACCAAAAGACCCTTACAATTCTCCTGAGGCAACGGTTAGCCAATTTTTCGCAACATCATGAATTGTCCAAATTCCAAGATTTTATTATGACAAAATGTATGTTATTGTGAAAGCTCAATGCGGGCATTCATTTACTTATTCTGGTATATGAACGTTTTCCGTAAACACAAAAGCTATTGTGGGAGCTGTGAAAAGTTGGGATAACGTTTGATGTGACGAAAGAGCCATCTCTTTTCTGAGAATAACTCAGAGTGTAAGTTTTAATTCCGTTCATTATTCAATATTATTAAATATTGTAGTGCTGCGCTCTGTTCGAAATAATACTCTTAGGTGGCGATCTTCAGAACTGTTCTAAATCCGATAGGCCAAGTTATCAAGAGTGATTTTTTATGAATCACAACATGGACATTCAATGTAAACCATTTCATAGACGGAAAAAGTAAGTGCCTACTTAAAGTAAATTAAACAACCATCTCAGGTTCGCACAGTACTGTGAGTTTATGGGTCAGGTGATCAAAAATCAATTTGTGGAGAGTTCTGCTAGGGAACGTTGCTCTGAACATAGATTTCATACTACTTCATGTTTCAAGAAAAGAAAGTTGCACAATAAATAATATTAGAAGAAGTTTTTGAAAAATATTGAAATTTTACATTCAAAACAAAAGTAAAATTTTACCAATTTTACGAAAGTTTAGGTACAGAAATATAATAATTAGATGTCTTTAAAAGTGCATTACACTGAATGATGAATCTAAATCGTCACTGTCATCAGCGCTGCTGATGCTGGAGAGAGCGCTTCTACAACTCAGTTCCATAGCGTTATATGTGCTTAGTACAGCATTATCAGTTTCGGATAGTGGTCGTGTCAATGAAGTTATCCCTAATCAGATACTGGTTGATGACTTCATCATCTTTTCAGTTCTATTCTTTTGATATGAAAAATACGAGGATATTGTTCATTTTCCTCCCCACATTTTCCCCCAACTTTTATTTTTCAAAAAGCTTTCCATTCGTAGGAACTTGAGATGAAAAGATTGAAAATGTCATGGAAAAAAGGTCGCGGCTAGTCGCGGCAAATTCCAACGGGGTTGAGTCAAAGGATAGTGCCAGAAAATATACATCAAAGGCTCTAATTCCTCATTTATCCTCTTTTTGAGAAATGCACTACTTAATGTTAAGGTTCAAGAAGAAAAATTAGGAATTATTATTGTGACGATTTTACCGAGTGCTTAGGGAAAATTCATACTTCAAACATGATTTTAAAACACGCGAATAAAGCACATACTTATGCTGTGAGTCGTCATGAAGAGCAATAAGACCCAACTTGTTGATATGACTGTATCCACACTAGAGGTGTGTCGGTACAGCTGTACCGGGACTGTGGAACCGATTATCAACTTGGAATGGTTCCACGCAGTGACAAAAACTCGACCCTTACCGGTCCAGTTCCACGGACCGATAAGAAATCTTGAAATGGTCTGGACCGGGAAGGGATGATTCGGACCGGTAAGGATGGAACCAGACCAATAAGATATCATGGAGAATGGCTCTGGACCGGGAAGGGTTTTGGACTGGTAAGCATGGATCTTGTTCTCAGTTCTGTTCCATGTTGTACCTGGAAGCGCCCTCACTACTTCCATGGAATGAGAATATAATAGTATCATGGAATGGCTCTTGAGCGGGAAGTGATCTTCTGGACTGGTTAGCATGGAAATTGTCTCCAGTATTGTTAATTTATTATTGTCATGTTAAGTTCTTAAACTGCAACGTCATTATTCTTTCCTTGAGTTGTTTGGTCACTATCAATTATAATAAATTGTCTCTTTTGTAACACTTGTTCAAATTCCTTCCATTTAGCGAATTTTCAAGGAAAATGATGCTATTGTATTGCAAGTTGAGATCATAAGCATGGAAGAAAGACGATAGGGATTTGACTGCCTGCTTCATCCATGTCATCCGAGTGGGATAATGGAACTGTACCGGTAATTTGGAACGGTTACATCTTTGTCACTGTAACCGTTGGAACCGTTCGAGGGAAATACCTGGACTGACACACCCCTAATTCACACTCATAATGAGCAGGTAGGTAGGACTCTCTGGTGAACCGTAAGAGGATTGTGAGGTCACGAAACCTATTTGAACGTACTCAAAGACTATCTGGGTATAGGTACTTGCTCTCCTTTCCAGTATTAATAGACGGTAGTTTTTTCGATGTTTTACACATGCCCACCGTACTGTGCGTCGCAGACGTCATCAGCTGTCTTCCAAAGGTAATATGTTTAATCGAAATATATATATGAAGTGAAGAAGAGAATAGGGTGTGGATGTCACATGAAAAGAAGAAATCATCCGTTAAACTGCCAAGGTTCACGCCCGAGGAGGCTTGTGAAAAATTAGTGTCATCTGCCGAAGAGTGCGTGCAAAGGTTTCTCCACAGAGGGTTCAAGTGGAAGGAGGAGACAGAAGAAATCAAAAACACCGTTTTTTTTCCTTTCTTGCGATCGTAGACGTGAGTGTTGGTGGTGGGCACATAAGTGATGCCAGAGTGCGGTTGGGGGAGGTGAAGTTGCGCCCGAAAGATATATGGGGTGTCTCAACAGCCACGTCACATGACGAAACAATCTCGAGTCTTTCCCTTCGGTCTTCCTTGTGTTTTGAGTCTTTTCTTTCTTCTCCGGAGCTGGAAATTTTCCTTTCCGAACAGTCAGAATGACACGATAGTTTTCAGGGCCTTTAATATCCGTGGAGATTCTGGGGGAGCAGGACTTGAGAGAAATGGGGATGATACCGTGGAAACCTCGATCAAACCTCGAAGAAACAGTATTTCATTATGTATTCATGGGAGTATTACTTCTATACGGTTGAGATAGATGTATGATTTGTTTCTTCAGAATACCAATTAGAAATATTCTTCCTCTTATGGCATGTTAAAGGTCATACCTACAGGGAGGTAAGAGAGATGAACTTTCGGTGAGTTTTAAGCTCACATTATGATCAACCATATCAAGACACATTCGGATCAGCAATAATTCATGGTTCTCTACGCAGAATCTAAACGCACTTCAGACTTTCAATCGGCAGATAGTAATCCGTTGTCAGGGTGAAACCATATTGAAAGCCATCGTTGAATTTTGGTTCATTATTTTCAATAATGATTCTTTCGAATCGATCAAGAAAAAAATTTTTAACCCCCCCCCCCCCCTCAAAATTTGTTGGTTTACGTTTCAAGGTACGGAGAATCCAAAAATCGAATACAAATTTTGTCCGCCTTACGCAGCACTTTCCTTAGTTACCATGTACCGATTTTGATGAAATTTGGTAAATGGGCTCCATTTGGGGTCTAGTTTTATCCTGAACCTTTTGGTTAATGTCAGTCTCTCCCAAGGGGTGAAAACTAAGGGTTGACAATTTGAAAACGCCCTAGCTCAAAAACTTTTGATATGAAGGTATTGTTTTTTTATCAATTTGGAATATTATTGAATTTTTAGACATCAGGCGGAGCCCTGTAGGACAAACCGTCTGCTCCCTACTAGAACTTAAGGGTTGGACTTACGATAAATCAGAACCACGAGGGTGAATCGCGAAAGAGGCCCATTCAAGATCTCCGCTCAAATTTTATGTGACAAAAATGCGATCGTTGTTCGTATCTCCGAGTTTTACTCAATTTTACATCTTTAGCAACCCGTATTCAAATTTCCATATTCCACAACTCTTTATTTCTCCGAATTGAGTGTGAAGCGAATTCGTAATAACCTTGATTGAGATGAAAAAATATCGTTGGTAGATAGTGGCAAAACTGTATTCGTTGCAGGCGAGTGATCTGTACAGAAAAATAATAAACCTTTGTGTAATAATTTGCAGCGTTTTCGTGGTCGATAAGTAACTATGCAGGTCCAACGCAATAAATGTTCAACTCACTCACATAATTTCACTGTTAGGGTGTAGTGCTATGCATTTCTTTCAAAGATGAGGCTCTACATCTGCCAGATTATTATCAGCAAAATCATAATATCATGGTCAAGGACAAGGCGTCAATCTACATCTTCCATGGAGTTTAGGTGCCAAAACGCTATTCATCTCGAATCCAGATTTGAGACTGTTTAACAAATTTCTCCATCGTTGCCTGTTGAAGTTCTTTTTGCCTATGAACCTTTGAGTCCGCGGAACAAGGCATCAAAGAAGGTGGATTGATAAGTGCGAAAATGGGGTGTGCAATAGTATTCCATGGACTCTCATTATTAGTAAAACAGTCACCAGTAAGTAAAAAAAAGTAAACAACCATTTCAGGTTGGATTTTCGTCCGACTGCCATTCCTGGCGTCGCGGACATCATTGCTGTCTTCCTAAGGGAAGATCAGAATTTGTTCTGATGATTTCTCTCATGGCTTTCTATTGGCCTCACCGCCCTGAGTTGGGACGAGGGGGAACAGAGACCGAATTACCCGAAAATATGCTCCCGACGCGAGCCCCGAACTCACGGCCCGAGTCTCGTCTCCACAGACACATGCTGCAGCTCGCACGGCCATAGAACTCCATGAATTCAGTAATTGATACAAGTAAACTGTCACCAATCTGACTTCCAAATCTTACAGTCCAAAGTGCCAAAATCATGGTAAGCACGAAAAACACTAATATGCAAATATGGCTGCATAAATCCACCTAGATCTCCAGCTGATAAATCCAGCTAGATCCAAGTTACTAGAAGTCTCTCACAAACACTCGATGATTAACTCTCAACGTATTCAATTCCGAATGTCCTACACGGTACGTCAATAGAAAAGTAAACCGGTCGTCACAAAAACTGCGAATGTCAACAGGTCTGGATGAATTGGGAAGACGAGCCTTTGTGACACCGCGGAATGCAGACAGTGACGTCATTGAAGAACCTGAGCATAAAAGACCTGCAGGCCGGTCGTGACTCGGCTTCTTCTTTGTGGCATCTGATTCGTGCTACTAGTCTTCTTCTACATGCTCCTGTCGTTATTAATGGAACAGGTCTCTTGCTTCTGCTCCATCGTCTCACAAAGCTCGCAATCAAACATCCATTTCTGAGGGTTCCTCTTTGGAGTTCTTTCCTTTTCGACTAATTATGGTCTCCTCCCCTGACGTCGTGTCCTTCTCAGTGGTTACCCATTTTTTTGTTGAGCCGTGAAGGAGGCATCCGCTGAAAGGGATATGAATGAGGAATGAACCAAGAAGAATAATCATGCAAAAGAGCTTTAGCGCTAGGAATTTTGCCAATTTTTTACGGGGCACATTAAATTAAGAAAACCATTGGGATAAAAATACTAAAACTATTTCGCAACCTCCATATTATTGTTAGTGTGTACACTATGAACATAAATGAGATTGGATAGTAGGTACGTGCAGGGGCATTAGGCCACTCAGGGTCCTGCCCCGGCAAAATTTTCCTAAAAAGTTAGATTTTAACCTTATAGTTGAAAAAACTCGCTTCGAAAAGTCTTCTCCTCAAAGTAGAAAAAGCCCTAATAAGTCTTTTGAAGAAACTCAATTTTAAATGCTTGCATACGAGTCTGCAACACATTGGGACATTTTCATGTCAACCACTACACAACAAGGTAGTGAAGTAAGGTTGTTAGTTCATGTACCCAAGCATCAAAATAAGAAAACAGTTGATTGTTCTCTACGCAACACAGTGAGTCTATTTTATTTATTTATTGGTCGTGTGAGCAAGACTTGCTTAGTTGTCGTGACGATTTTTCAGTTTATGTGCCAAAGCAAAGACATGAAAATGACAAAAAGTTGTTTTCCTCAAAACTCACTGATGATCCATGGAAGCATGAATCTTTTACAAGTGTAAAATTACAAATAATAATTATGTCAAGTATCGATGGTGAAAATAGAAAGTGGAAGTTTGTCACCAGAGGCTTTCCCCACGACCAGCACCCTAAGAAAAGAAGAGACAAAGTAGTAGTAGGGAATCAATAAGTAACTACTCTCGAATTTTCAATATTTGTGGAAAAACGCTGCAAATCATTGCTCAAAGGTTTATTATTTTCTGTATAGATCATCCTTCTGCATAGATCACTGGTTCTCCATCAATAGCACCTACCACCATCTGTATTCTCCCTTGACCTTCCCTCTCAAATTTCAGCTTCTGAGTTCAATAGGATTGAAAATGGATTCGGAGCTCACTCAGCTGATCAGTGATCTGAAGAGTGAAGAAGATCTCCTCGAATGCTGGAGACGCCTGGAAGAGCACTTCCATTCAATAGGATTGAAAATGGCTTTCGAGCTCACTCAGCTGATCAGTGATGTGAGGAGTGAAGAAGATCTCCTCGAATGCTGGAGACGCCTGGAAGAGCACCTCCATTCAATAGGATTGAAAATGGCTTTGGAGCTCACTCAGCTGATCAGTGATGTGTGGAGTGAAGAAGATATCCTCGAATGCTGGAGACGCCTGGAAGAGCACTTCCATTCAATAGCATTGAAAATGGCTTCGGAGCTCACTCAGCTGATCAGTGATCTGATCAGTGAGCAATGATTTGCAGCGTTTTTTACCTACAAGCATTGTTTTACCTACCAATTTTTTTTACCTACCACACCTACCTATTGGTAGGTACTACCTACCACACTATAATGGCTTCACACCTTCACAATCAAGTTTATTAGAAAGAACTAAACGCTTCACACTCGATTGGAAAATAGAAAGCTTCATATGGAAATTTGATTACTGGTTACGCAGAAGGCAAAACTGTATACAAATCGAAGAAATGAACAGCGATCGCATTTTAGTCAGATAAAATTTGAACGGCGATTATACCTCTTTTGCGATTCACACTCATGATTCTGTTTTATCGAAGGAAAACCTTCAAATACTCGTAGGGACCGAACGGTTTGTCCTACAGAGCTCCGGGTGGTCTCAAAAATTTTTAAAAATTCTGTACTATTTAAAATTGGTGAAAAAACGATACCTTTATTTCGAGAGTTTTCGAGCTAGGGCACTCTTGAAAATTTCAACCCTTAATTTTCACCCCTTAGAAGTGACCTACATCAACCAAAAGCTTCGCGGCACAACTAGACCCCAAATGGAGCCCATATACCAAATTTGAACCAAATCGGTCCAGTGTTGCTAAGAAAAGTGCCGCGTACGGCGTACGGCGGACGGACGGAAATTTTTTTATTCGATTTTCGGATTCTACGTACCTACCTTGAAACGTAAAACATTGACCTTCCCTCCCAAATTTCAGCTTCCTGCGTTCAATGGGATTGAAAATGACTTCGGAGCTCACTCAGCTGATCAGTGATCTGAAGAGTGAAGAAGATCTCCTCGAATGCTGAAGACGCCTGGAAGAGCACTTCCATTCAATAGGATTGAAAATGGCTTCGGAGCTCACTCAGCTGATCAGTGATCTGAGGAGTGAAGAAGATCTCCTCGAATGCTGGAGACGCCTGGAAGAGCACTTTCATTCATTAGGATTGAAAATGGCTTCGGAGCTCACTCAGCTGATCAGTGTGAATGAAGAAGCTTTTGAGCAATGATTTGCAGCGTTTTTTACCCACCAACATTTTTTTTACCTACCAGCTAGGTACTACCTACCACACCATACTGCTTCACACCTTCACAATCAAGTTTATTAGAAAGAACTAAACGCTTCACACTCGATTGGAAAAACTCGGCGCTTTGCGCCTCGGCGGGGGGCTCCGCCCCCCTGCACCCCCCGGTTTATTTCTTTTTCCATACTCTGTATGAAATCATAGGAACACAGAATGTGTTTTTGCGATGCTAGTCATCCGTTAAATAAAAAAGAACAATAATAAATGTGGAGTCTCTGGCAATAATAAAATAAATAATTGTTAGACATTTAATTTGGTCTAAAACCCTATAAATGTTATATAAATAAAAATGTAACTACAAGAAAAATACTATATAAATTGAGAGCTTTCCAACGAGTGGTGAACAATTTCTGTGCAATGAACATTGCGGGAGTTCTATTTCCTTACCAACGGCTTGGTTGCACGTGAAAATCATTATAAAAGGCGCGTAACGGTTTTTTCTGTCGCTTTTTCGTGACGATTTTTTTTCGGTAGGTCATCGCAAAAACACATTCTGTGTTAATAGAAAGCTTCATATTGAAATTTTATTACTGGTTACGCAGAAGGCAAAACTGTATACAAATCGAAGAAATGAACAGCGATCGCATTTTAGTCCGATAAAATTTGAATGGAGATTAGACCTCTTTTGCGATTCACACTCATGATTCTGTTTTATCGAAGGAAAACCTTCAAGTACTCGTAGGGACCGAACGGTTTGTCCTACAAAGCTCCGGGTGGTCTCAAAAATTTTTAAAAATTCAATACTATTTAAAATTGGTGAAAATACGATACTTTTATTTCGAGAGTTTTCGAGCTAGGGCACTCTGGAAAATTTCAACCCTTAATTTTCACCCCTTAGAAGTGGCTGACATCAACCAAAAGCTTCGCGGCACAACTAGACCCCAAATGGAGCCCATATACCAAATTTGAACCAAATCGGTCCAGTGTTGCTAAGAAAAGTGCCGCGGACGGCGGACGGGGGACGGCGGACGGGGGACGGCGGACGGACATTGCAAATTTGGATTCTACGCACCTTGAAACGTAAAGTGACAAAGTTTGAGGGGGGGTTATAAAAATTTTTTGCGATACGATCACATAGGCTTATTATTAGAAATAATAAACCAAAATGGGTGAAAATCGGACTTGAAACGCAAAATTGGTGAAATCTTGGGAATCTTTACTTTTTTCAAACGCTCATTGGTTCCGTAATCCGGCACGTGAATTTTTACCTGTAGGCCTAAAAGATGCGCCAAAATCTCAGGTTTCCAATAGTCTAGTCATTTTCATTTTTAAAGTAGGACTTATCACAAAAATTCGTGTATGAACGCGGAAAAATGAGAACTTTTTCAACGGAATCAGCGCTCCTGCTAAGGCGTTATGAGTGGTGTGGCGAGGGGGAGGCGCACGAGACAGCGAAGCCTCCCGAAACCCCTCATATCGCTATGACAGGAGAGCTGATTCCGTTAAAAAAGTTCACGTTTTTCCGCGTTCAAACACTAATTTCCGTAATAAATCCTACTTTAAAAATAAAAATGACTAAATCGTTCGAAAGCTGAGATTGTGGCGCATATTTTAAGCCTACTGGTAAAAATTCACGTGCCGGATTACGGAACTAATGAGCGTTCGAAAAAAAGTAAAGATCGTCAAGATTATACCATGTTTTCGTTTCAAGTTCAATTTTCACGCGTTTTTCCGATTTGGAATGTGAATTTCCATCAAGGAGTTAGGAAATTTTACGCTCTTCCCAACGGTTTAATCAGATTTGAATTTGCATGAAAATTCGGGGAGTTATAGCCGTTTTACTAAGATAAAGTCAAAATCATGAAAAAATCTTGAAAGTAAAATTTACTTTCAAAACAAAGCCTCTAAATAAAAATTACCAAGACACATTTGTTTGCTGTAGATGAGCTGAAGAATCGATTCCTGGCCTGTGAGTGTTTCAAAATGTAACACCCTGTATAATGTACAATGTTTACAATAATACTGTATACTGTACAATGTTTATTAGAATATAATTATGTGATATTTTTTTTTACCATCTAATTTTGAAGGGGCTAAATTTTTGGTTTATTATTTTTGACAATGAACCATTGGAATTGAGCAAGAAAAACAATTTAACCCATCCTCAAAATGTTATGTTTTACGTTTCAAGGTACGTAGAATCCGAAAATCGAATAATAAACCATAGGTACCTACTGCCAACCTACTAGGGCATTCTTGAATATTTCAATCCTTCATTTCTATTTGGATTCCAAAATGAAGGGTTGAAATCTTCAAGAATGGCCTAGTAAGAAGGTAGTAGATACCTATGGTTGGTAGATAAAAAACAAAAAATAAATTAATAGTGACAATTGCAAAGCTGTGATATTTGCAGGCGAAAAAAAAAGAAAAAAAAGCAAGAAAAATTGAATGCAAATCAAAACACACACTTCTTAGGGGAATGATTTATCATGAACGTAACAGAAAAATTAAAAACGTAAATAAAATATCCCGTATTCTACACACATAACACGGCAATGTCACATAACGTGGAAAGAACGGCAATCTTTCCGGAAATCGTACACACATTAACATGCAGAAGTTTCAACTAACTTTTTCCTTCCCATTCCTTCCTTCTGGGCCTCCCTTTCCCAAGTCCATATTTTCCCGAAGCGATAAGGAACCTTAACCCCCCTACGAACAAAGTCATTGTAAATATCATTTTAAAGTTTACCCCCTCCCCTCGTCCCGACGTCCCCCTCTTCTAAAAATATTTAATAAATGTCCCCGTCGAGACTAATCTTAACCTTTTTTTGTGTCGGAGAGACCCCTCTCTGCTGGTCTTCAGTGCCTGAAGAGAGGGGAGGTGAAAAGGACAGGGCAAAAACTATGAGAGGTAATCGACCTCCCCTTCCGCACTGCTCGTGAACAAGTTTTTAATAAGGGACGAGACCCTCTTTTCCCCCTCTTTTATTGGCTTTCTTGACATTTTTCTACCGCTAATTATCCATAAGAGCGACCGCCGTAGGCTGGATTAATATTACGCGTTGTATAGGTCATATATAGACATTTTTGATAAAAATCGAATTTTTTTGGAGAGCTGACAACAATAAAGTTTCCGAAACTTCCTATCTGTTGGGAAACATGCAAACTAGAAATAATTTTTTTTGAAGGAAAAAACGATTTTTTTATTAAAAAAAAATTAATCTACACAATGCAGATACTGAAACGATTGCTCCAGGAATTATTTAAATATTATTTTCTGATCAATATTTGAGATCACTGGGTTTCCATCAATAGCACCTACCACCATCTGTATTCTCCCTTGACCCTCCCTCTCAAATTTCTGCTTCCTGCGTTCAATAGGATTGAAAATGGCTTCGAAGCTCGAAAGCTGAAGACGTCTCGGAGATAACTGGTCAGCTGAGTGAGCCGATCAGGGTACCTATCGGGTACCTATGCGTCTCTACCTATCAAGTTTATGTACCTTCTACTGATTAGTTTCCGTAACATTGACTAGTTTCCGTACTGTGATACAGTTTCCCTGCTGTGGGTCAGTTTCCATACAGTGGATCGGTTTCTACGATGGATTGGTTACCGTAACTTGTCCGAGATCTTATAAGTTGGACGAGTTTCCCTACAGACCGAAAAACAATCATCCAACCTTTTTATGAATAACGAGGAAGATATGCGCTACACCCAGTCGATAGACTACCCTCTCATCACTTAACTCCTAGATATCCCTCATATTTGGATGAGTGCATAGCAGTTCCAACGGCCTCCTACCCAACCATGTAATGGATGACCCGGAAGCTATGCGCTACACCCACTTGCTAGACTGCCTTCTCACTCAGTACCTAAGTAATTGATCGATTTTCCATACATTAGGTAGATAATTTTTCCTACTTGAACATTCATGAACACGTTTGATGAGACTCATGCGGGTTCTGCGCGAATAATCTACTGACATTTCTTCCTTTTGTCTTCCCTCTCCCCCGCAGCATTTTTCGATTATAGGAACCCTCCATTACAGCACCTCATTTCAAAGCATACTGGGACATCAAGACTCGACCGTCGAATTGTCAAGGCACAATGTCTCCATCAAACTACAGATGGAGCTGAATTGGTAACATCACGCGATTGCAGTGCTAGCACGGTATGGATTAGGAACACTTCAAAGAAACTATGGGGATGGTTGGGTATGGTGAAAGTTCACTCTGGTTCTCTGCCAACAGAAGTGAGGAAGGCAAGAGGCAGGCGTACCGGCAACATCCACCTATGCCGAATGGGATGTCGAACACCCGAAACAGCCTCGCAAGTGCTCCAGATTTGCTCAGCCATGGTAAAACCCAGGGGTGCTCGTCATAATTGTGCCATGAATCTACTGGAAGGCTATGCTCGTCTTAAAGGATGGCCAGTCTTTTAACCTGGAACAGTGAGGTTATCGTCTGACCTCTTGGTGGTAACACCAATAGGGCGTGTGATCTCTGGCTCTGGCCAGAGATCACACGCAGACATAAATGCTTCCAAAATTCAAAGAAAAGTTGACGCATTACTTGAGGCTGAAGCAGCACTTGCAAACCATCACCTGGCGAGGGATAGGGCATAGCAAGTCAGCCCAGGATCTGGCTCGGGCTGGTTACCCACTGTTTATCCTATAGTGGATGACAACCCGAGTCCTAACAGGAGGATCGTTTATCTGGCCACACGACAGCGTGCCACGGCTCGAGCAAATGGGTCCTGTGGGACTTGGAGCTGAACTCGAACTCCATGGGGAGGAGAAGCGGCGACTGATGGCAAAGCCAGAAGAGGCACAAACCTCTCATCATCATTCCTGGGACAAGGTGATTCAACCTTGTTCCTCACCCCAATGTCCGAGGTTGGATCTCAGACCCTGAAACCAAGCAGCCAGATGGACATGACTGCTGAGTGCTGAAAGCGCTGATACAATGCTGTGACGTAAATATTTATGAACAATACCATCAATTATAATGGTGAAATATTTTTTCCAAATATAAATTGTTAATGAATGAGGCCACTCATTGTAAAGTGGACATTGATGATGGTTGATGGTGAATATATTACATCTTTGTGTTGGTTTCACTTGATATCTATTCCACAATGGTCTCCCTGGAATTCGATACAGCTAGACAGACTCCTCAATTTTAAATTCCCAGTTGAGTTTCCTAAGCAACGAAGGACAAATCTGTAATGAAGGTACCCATAATTATCGATGCTATTAGAATCGAATGGAACCACTCAGAGCTCTACAAAAAAATAATAAACCGTTGGGTAACAATTTTCACAGTTTTTTTCATTTAAATTACGTAGCACACAATCTATTTTTAACTAAAAGAATAGATTCGGAGTGAATTTGCCAACTGCGGGAACTCTTTTCTTCATTATTCAATACAGAAAAGGAGATCTTCAGAATGTAAATCTCCGAAGGAAAAAAAGAGTAGGGGGTTTTTAAAAGCCGGGTAGTTAAGGTTAACTTCTGCCTCGAAAACGGACCGGAGGGAAATGGGAGGGGAAAACGGAAAGCCGGAGTGAGTGAGAAGGCTTGAGGGAATATATTTGCTGCTGATTATTCCGAGTCGGTGAAAAAAAGGAAGAACCCAAAAAAAGTAAAAAAAAAAAAAAAAAATCTGGAGCTGTAGGGAGGAAGCGAACCCCGCACCCTCTCGTGCTGATACTGTGAGGTTGCGGGGGTTTTATATCTCTTCTTCAGTAGTTCGCCAGATTACTGGGTTCTGAGGCCTTGCAAAGGGATGGGGTGACTGGAGGGAGAGATGGTTCTGGAAATTATCCACAAATTAGAGTTGTTTTGTCGGAGTAAATGCTGCGATAAACGGTCTCATTCGTATTCAACCCCTCGGCCCATGCACGGTTAATTGTCAGGAGCTTGGAGCTGTTAATAAAATCTGGGTGAGGCGGGCTTCGCACCCTCTTTTCCGCCACCTCGAACGGCCTTGTGTTCGGGGTTTTATGGGTTTGAGAAATACTTCGTGTTTTCCATTAAAAGGCCGCCAGCCCTCTTGGATTATTAATGGAAGTACGTGAAGACACAGCATAATATTGAGGAACATAGAATGAGGAATTTCACCTCGTCGAAATTTCCTATTTTTCACCCAAAAAACCTCCTACGACAAACTTTCAGCCCGTACTTCCTACTTTACGAATAAACAAAACGGTGCAGCAAATATGAACGTTTAAAAAACCCCGGGAGGATGACGTCAACCAGCGATAGTTCATGTACGGCCGCTAGAAGCGCTGAGATCGTGAAATCTCCATAGTCCTCGGAGGCAACATTCCACAAAACCAGTGAAGATCGAAATCCAATAACTGAAGACAAAAAATAGAAAAAGCAAGATGGAGAAAATTGATGATTTTCTTCTTATATAACACGATTTCATCGTTCCATGGGGAAACAAGGGAGGAGACGGCAATCCGAACAGCCAATCAGCGAGCGTTTCCGCTTCCCATTGAAGAGGGACCGTTTTCCCGGTTATTTTTTGAAATCAAAAATTGTGAGTGTCTCCCATAAATAACAGGAGACTAATTTTTCAAAATCAACCCGATTTTCATCCATCCATCTATCTAATTAGTAAATGGTGTGTACTAATTCAGGAAAAATGCGAACGGAATTCGATTAAATTCCTCGTTTGTGACGAACACGGAAGTTTGTCACCAATATCCCCCGAATAATCGAGTCTTCCAGTCTCCCTCAAATGTTCGCCATTATTGACCACTCCTTTGAGCAGTTCTGTGTCTAGTTCACCTTATTTCAGTGATTTCCCAAATACAGGGTGAAGCAAAAAGGACGGACGTCTTTCGAAAAAGCATAAACATATTAGGATCCTAATTGGGCCAAGGTACCACTAGTGTCATCAAAAACATCTCAGGAACTCCACAGATGTGTAGCACCAGAGTAACCAAAATTAAATTGCAATTTTAAATTTAATGGACAGCAGAACTCTTTGTGGGCTATTGTACTCAAAATAGAGTTACCTATGACAAAAATTTTCGAAATTCTTGTCATAACATAATTTTTTGACTTCTAATAATTTACAAAAAATGGTTCAAAAACGCAAATGCCCATTAATTATTTATTATTATGTAATTTATAATTTGAGGCACGGTTCTTCAAAAGGGAACACTTTTTTTTTTTTAATTCCAAAAATCGAAAGAACCGTTTAATTCTTTTACATTTTGAGTTATGGAAAAACTTTTTTTCCCAAATTGTTTGCTCCGTAGTTACATTTTATCCATGTATCAGCATGTTATGTCTGCGTGTCGTCGAGTGAAGGAGATGACCTTCTCGATGCGGCGTTTGCGTTTTCTTTAACCCCTACTCAACGAAGAGAGAAAAGTCCCTATCCTAGCGACTGCAGCGGCCTGTAGCCCTACCCACGTGTGGAGTGCAGGGAGATCAGGCTAGCCTGACAACCCCGGCGTTTCATCAGAAACTGACCGACGGGAGGCAGGAGATTTACCTAGTGAGCCTAGTAATTCGAGGAGATCCCTTATCGGAGGAGAAGGTAGAGATCAAAATGAGTGAGACGATTGACTGGACTAGATTGCATACTGGAGCATCCCTGAGTGAGCTTATATACTCGGAGAGTTTTGTTGGGGGAGAGAGACACGTCATGTTGACGTGTTTCCACGTACCTCGTCTCTCCCTGTGGGTGGTGACTCATTCAGGGATCCTCTTGCACTTCTTTATTTAAGAACTATCTTGATGTTGAAATGTAGGTCATAACACAACATAATGGCAATATCACTTCCATCTTATCGAAAATCAAACATTAAAATGCAGCACATACGGTTTGGATTATGTGGAATAAAGTACTTTTTGAATCAAAACGGATAAGAGTCCGCCATTGTGCTGACTAGAGTACCTTTGGAAATTAAACGGAATATTCGCCGTCGTTTTCAAGGGCATAGGTTATCTTTTGCTCCAAAACGATCGCATTTTTGTGAAGAAGTACCCCCCTAATACTCTGGGAAAGTGTTAACAAAATTTCGATAAAATTGGCCTTTAGTACCTTTTGGAATCAAACTCCTCAGTTGCTTGAAATTAATAAACCAAAAGTGAATCGTTATTACGCGAATTTCTTCTTTGCTCATTTTGTTCTATACAAGATACTTGGACTTTGATGCTGATAATTGAAGTCGAGGATTTTAATTGAACTGATTAATTTGATTTGACTGTGGCCAGAAACTATTATCAAGAACCCACAATAATTTCTTATTTATACTTCTATTTAAAAGAATTTATGGAGTTATTTTTCTCTGTAGAACGTCAGCAAAATTTATAGGAAGAGCAGCCTCAATTTCTGTCGGCCCTCTTCAGGATAACTGGATTTTTATCCGTCGTTTGCAATAAATATGTTAAGAGGTAAAAGCTGGAGGGCGGCGGTATTGTGGCGGAACGGAGCAGAGGGGGTTGTACCCTCCTGTCGGCTACATCATTAATCTTCTTCTAGCGAGCAAGTCACTGTGATTCTGTTGAAATCCAACCATCAAGGCGCAGCATCCAATTAAACAAGGCTCATCTCGATTAGCAGGGATTCTGCTGAAGAGCGATCGAGCGAAACCCGCATCTCACTCATTTTCTGCAACTGTATCGCTGTAACTGTACCTAAGTGATCCAATAACGATTTGGAATCGAGGAGTGACATTCAAACACTCCCAATACAACCCATCTAGACAACTTAGGCGACTCAAACACTTCACTAACACTAAAGCATGCTATAAATTTCAAAATTGTTAGAAATTTCACTGAGCAAAGTTTAATGTTTCATGCAAAAAGAGTTGAAATTAGCTTTTCACATGCAGACATCTCCGAAATATCCTGTATAATTTTGACTAGTGTCAGATTTTGAATACCATAAAACTATGGTGAATTTGTTTTGTTGGTTTTTCCTGGCATTATCAATATAACTTGTAAAAAAATTGATATAAAATACAAATTGAGATGAAAAATCAGGGTTTTTATTAGGTTTATTGCTTCCGAGGTTGCGCAAGGTAGCGGAATATTGTTTTCAAATTTCAAAGGAAAATTTCTGAAAGATTAACATCTTCTCTCTCATTTTACGTGTTAGACCTTCCCGAACAATTTTGGTTTCGTGTCTGTCTATTCAGAAAACTATTGTCAGATTTTGCTGAAATTTAGGGAGATCGTTCGGGTTGGCATGTAACCCGAAAAGAATGAAAATGAAAATCATTGCCCTCGAACCTACTTGCTGCGCAACCGAAGACAAATAAACCTTGTAACAGCCATAACTTCTACGGCTCTAATCCGAATTCAATGAAAATTTCAGAGATTGTGCAGGTTTCTGTGTAGATGGTCCCCTATGAGGGTAGTGAAAGGTACTTGGATATTGATGTTGGGAGATTAGCTACTACATGCCTGGGATCATCTGTACAATCGGGTTATGGACACGAGGAAGCTATGTGCCACACCCATGAGGAACTACTCTCTCTTACAGATAATATTTAACCGCAGTTGTGATAATCTAGTAGGAAATTTGCACATCATGCTGCATGAATGAATTGTTGGTATATTATTTTCAATAATAAGCCTTTGGAATCGAGCAAGAAAAAAAAAATTTAACCCCCCCCCCCCCCCTCAAAATTTGACGTTTTACGTTTCAAGGTACGTAGAATACGAAAATCGAATAAAAAAATTTCCGTCCGTCCGCCGTACGCGGCACTTTTCTTAGCAACACTGGACCGATTTGGTTCAAATTTGGTATATGGGATCCATTTGGGGTCTAGTTGTGCCGCAAAGCTTTTGGTTAATGTCAGTAACTTCTGAGGGGTGAAAATTAAGGGTTAAAATTTTCAAGAGTGCCCTAGCTCGAAAACTCTCGAAATAAAGGTTTCGTTTTTTCACCAATTTTAAATAGTATTGAATTTTTAAAAATTTTTGAGACCACCCGGAGCTCTGTAGGACAAACCGTTCGGTCCCTACGAGTACTGGAAGGTTTTCCTTCGATAAAACAGAATCATGAGTGTGAATCGCAAAAGAGGTCTAATCTCTATTCAAATTTTATCGGACTAAAATGCGATCGCTGTTCATTTCTTCGATTTGTATACAGTTTTGCCTTCTGCGTAACCAGTAATCAAATTTCCATATGAAGATTTCTATTTTTCCAATCGAGTGTAAAGCATTTAGTTCTTTCTAATAAACTTGATTGTGAAGGTGTGAAGCCAGTATGGTGTGGTAGGTAGTACCTAGCTGGTAGGTAAAAAAAAAGTTGGTAGGTAAAAAACGCTGCAAATCATTGCTCAAAGGCTTCTTCACTCTTCAGATCACTGATTAGCTGAGTGAGCTCCGAAGCCATTTTCAATCCTATTCAATGGAAGTGCTCTTCCAGGCGTCTCCTGCATTCGAGAAGATCTTCTTCACTCTTCAGATCACTGATCAGCTGAGTGAGCTCCGAAGCCATTTTCAATCCTATTCAATGGAAGTGCTCTTCCAGGCGTCTCCTGCATTCGAGAAGATCTTCTTCACTCTTCAGATCACTGATCAGCTGAGTGAGCTCCAAAGCCATTTTCAATCCTATTGAACGCAGGAAGTTGAAATTTGAAAGGGAAAGTCAAGGGAGAATACAGATGGTGATAGGTGCTATTGATAGAGAACCAGTGATCTATACAGAAGGGTGATCTATACAGAAAATAATAAACCTTTGAGCAATGATTTGCAGCGTTTTTATCAAGATATCAATCTGATTAAAAACATTTGCACAACAAATAAAATGACGACTGTTTGTAACGTGTCTCATCACAACTCAACAAGTGTCTCGACTGATTGACATTTGAAAACGTCTGCCAAGTGGGTGTGGCACATAGCTTCCTCGTATCCATAACCCGATTGTACAGAGGACCCGATGAATAGTAGTTGATCACAAAACATCAATCTCTAAATACATTCCACTACTCTCACAGGGGACTCTACAAATCAACAGGCACAATCTCTGAATATAGTTGGGAAATGTAGAAGTTATGGCTGTAACAAGGAAATATACTCTTGCGCATGCGTAGCGGCTACTATTAGTCCGGGGGCGGTGATTTTCATAGAGGACGATCTACACCCCAACTTGCACTAACCCTAAAAATTTCATCAAAATCAGATGAGAATCTTTTTTTTAATTTTTTTAATAAGAGTGCATTTTTTAGAATAAACATACAATTTTCATCTTTAATACATAAATAAATTAAATGCTATTGTAAATTGCATGATATACCTGAATACCGGTGAGTACTTGTCTAAATGCTACACCTTCTCAAAGACGAGCGTCCAGATTTACATTTACACATTGGGAATAAAAATCTCCCGATGTTATCAAACTAAAATAACTAAATACAAAGAAAAAGAATCGCTTCTGTTTTTCCATTCCGATATTTAGGAATCTTATCTATTTTTTTAACAGTCAGTATTTAACTTCGTGGTAGATAGCTTAGAATGCATTAATATAGCTATTTGTTTGCCTTAACATTCCTTTTTTATTTCATAAACTTTTTTTTAATCCTACTTCAGGAGATGCAGAAGTTATGGCTCTGGCAAAGAATTCATTCAGACAGACACACAGACACGGAACCAAAATTTTTTAGGAAGGTCTAAAATGTAAAAATCGAGAAAGTGAAAACAGAGCTTCCACTACCTTGGTAGACTCGGAAGCAATAATCAACTGACTTGTCGTCAGCTCTTGACGATTGATTTGTCCCTGAAGTAGATATTTTCGTGACAATTTTAAGCTTTGGTGCTCACTTCAGGAAACATTGGCTTCTTCTAAGACCAGTAGAAGAAAAGTTAAGGGGGTTCATGAGTCGGTTCTAATTTAACAATTTTTCATGTATGTACCTGTTTCTCTGGATACATTCATATCTTCATAATTTTTTTTTTTTCAAATTCTTTATCTACTCTTCATATAACCACTGAACGAGTTTCAACTCTGTTGTGTAAATATTATTTTACCTAGAGACAATATAGCAAAACAGTTTTTTCATTTTTTTCATGCTTATGATTTTTTAATTATTCTGCTTATTTTTATTTTATTATTATTTATTTATTAGTTTCTGTTGGGAGTTTTCCGTTCAAACTTGTTCAATCACTGTAATAAACACCTCTCGACAATATAAAAAAATCAAGTTGCCACCTCTATTAGCTGCTGAGAAACAGGTACCTAAGTGACGAAAAACAAGGGTTTTCCTGTTTGGAGAAAAACCGCTATTTGTGAAAGGTTATCGTTTTTCGAGGTGTTTGATCGATAGTTCGTAATTATTTGATACTGAAGAAATTTAAAATGAGGTCTGATTATTCCTTATCTATTCCTTTATCGGTCAGTTTTTGCACTGGTTAGGTAAGGTTGTTTCACATCACGTAGTACTGATAGGAATAATGGTTATACACTATTGGTTTACTTGATTTCTTCGTTAGTCTAGTGCTATGCTATTTTTGTACTATTTGGTGGCATGGGAATCAGTGCTGGAACCATGGGGTAGGACATAGTAGGTTTCAATCAGAACTTAGGAACACCGAAAGACCGGTAGGTAGTTACAGAAATATAGAAACTATGAACTTGGAGCGGGAAACAGCATTTGACTCCTCAATCTTTGAAAACTCGTATCTTTGCTTTCCACTGCTCAAATTTAATATTTTTATATACCAAAATGTTTGGAAAAACCTGCAGAATTCTATAAAAATAAAAAACGAAAAAGTCGAAAAATTTCCGATTTTGACTCATGAACCCCCTTAAGTGATTAGATGTAGCGATGCATAAAAGCCAGAGCCCTTTATGAGTGGAGTGTGATTCTTAGCTTTACCAAATACAGAATCGAAGTTTTTTTTCCGAAACGTGGGGAGGGAGAACTGTTGAAATGCGACTTCACAGGAAGCGTCTTGGAGGCTGCGAGGGAGGCCGTAGATTGCGAAGTCTTTTCCGCCACCCCTGCTGGCAGCATCCTCCTCTTCATCTGCATCTTCCCTGTTTTTCCTGCTGCTTCTCTCACGGTAAATTTTCTAAACGACGACCCCCTTCCCCCCCACTAAGACGTTTCAGACACTTCCTTGTTCTCCCTCGAGTGGAAATCAGTGCGTAAACGAGAACATCCTCTGTGAAATGACTGAATCTCAACAGACGGCGATTCTCCTACAATTTGAAATTCAACTTTGAACCGAAATAGCGACCTTTTGTCATTATAAAAATAGCTTCCACGTATTTCTAGGGAGATAAAGAGAACTGCAGGACTCATTACTCCGAGTTATAACCTCCACCAATACATTCAAAAATCCCTGATTTGGAGGTTCATCGTGTTGCGGGCCAAAGACCCCACGATGGGTTGAGTCGGTAATTTCTTAATCGACAAACTACCAAGAAATGTCGATTTATCACAACTTTTTGACCCAATTTCACTCTAATTTTTTGAATGCATAACCCTGTGAAGTAATTACAAGTTAGAAATATCTCGATAAAGTACAAAATTGTAAGAAATTTTCTGGTTACTTCAGAACAGAACTCTCCAAAACAGATTTGAACTTTTTTGGAACTGAAGATCTTACTGTGTACTTCGATGATAGAGGAAGCATTATTTTCAGTTTTCGTGGTTGAAAAAAACCAAGTTCTCCAAAATCGAAATTGTCACTCGAGTTTTGTTTTAGGTCTTCCGGAACAATTTTGGTCTGTCTGTCTGTCGTGAAACCCTCGCATAGGGCCACGAATACGAAGTTATTGTCCGATTTCAATGACATTTTCAGGGATTGTGCGGGTTGGCGTGTAGATGGTCCTCTATGAAAATCATCGCTCCCGAATCGATATTAGCCTCTGTCCATAACGGAAAATCCTTGTAAAAGCCACAACTTCCACATCTTCCTCCCGAATTCGATGAAATTTCCTAGGATTATGAACACCACTAAAATAAACAATTTTAAAACTTAGTAAAAATATGGGAATAAAATAGTTTTAGTAAAAACCCATGTCACTACTACAAAGTTAAAAAGAACAACCACTTTACAACTCACCTTTCCAAATTATTGACGTGATAACGTCTTATAAATTGGTTTACCGGGAGACACTTCAAGAAACTGCGTTACGCTCCGCTCACGGAGGGGGTGCAGCTCGGCGCTCCCTAAAGGTGGGCGGCCCCTCCCCTTCCCCGGCGCTCACAAAAGCGGGAGCGCCCCGCCCCCCTTCCATGGCACTCACTCCCCCCCCCCCCACCCATGGGAAATACCTACTACCTACGGGAAATACCTACTCTGTGCAACTTGACAAAGAATTTTATTTTATCCTTCTTCCTACTATACGAATGAATATTAACATTAAAATTATTTTACCACTCAAAGTCGTTGTCACGTAAAACTTTCGCCCGTATACCGACTTTACAGGCAACAACACAGGGTTTTTTTTTGTTATTAACTTTTTCTTCAATAAAATGGGCGCTTATTTCTTTTTTTTTTAAACTTCTTTAAAAAAAACAAAAAAATTACCTAAGTTCTAACGGAAAAATTGCGAGTAAAAAAGAGAATTTTCAGAGATACCAAATCTGTATTATTACTAAATAATTAATTATTTTAAAACTATTATTCATGTTCCGTTTGCAGTTCAGTCATTTTCTACAACAGAACATTTTTTAGAACAGCTTTTTCCAAGTATATATATTAAGAATGATAGTAGTGAGTCTAAGTGGTCCAAATTTCAAAAGAAGTTCAAAAAAACGGGTTTTCCCCGTTTTTAGGACGTCCCACAGCAAGACTGGGCGTCCTTATGCGATCGATCTGGGGTGAAGGAGAACAAAACTCAACAGAAAAAAAATAACCACACAGTATAATCCGTTTTAGACCATTCTGAATCCAAATCCGCGAAAAAAAAAACCGAAGGTGTATGTCTGTGTGTGTGTGTGTGTGTGTGTGTATGTGTGTGTGTGTGTGTGACAAAATCTTGTGTCGTCTGCACAGCCCTTAGTTCTCAACCGATTTTCGTGGTTCTTTTTTTGTTCGACGCGGAAAACTATCTAGTTGTGCACTACGTCGCCGGAATTTCGAATTTTGCCTTTTAAGGGGGGGGGGGGAAAGGGGGATTTAATGCTCAAAAAACGTGCGTTTTTGGGCATAATCTTGTGTCGTTTACCCAGGCCTTAGTTCTCAACCGATTTTCGTGGTTCGTTTTTTCTTCGACGCGGAAAACTATCTACTTGTGCACTACGGCGCCGGAATTTTGGATTTTGCTTTTTAGGGGGGGAAAAGAGGGGGTTAATGCTTAAAAAACGTGCGTTTGCGAGCATAATCTTGTAAACTCTGCTCAGGCCTCAATTTCCAACCGATTTGTGTGTTTCTTTTTTTGTTTGACTCGAATAACTTCCGAGTTGTACATGATTTCACCAGAGTACCGAAATTTGCAAGGGAAGGGGGCGAGTGGGGGAATTATATTCACGAAATATCCGGTTTTTCAATATTTTGGTTCCGTTATTGCTTACCCAACCTTTGAAATTGAGGAAAAATTCTCATTATACCTCCGGATTTTCATGAATTATTCTCTGTACCACCATGGAACTAAAAGTGGTGCCACCATGGTGCCAGGACACCATAAACCACATATTTCGTGGGTTTTTATCGTGTTTCACCTTGAATACAGATGTGAACTTCGACGGACTGCCTACTAAAACTAATAGATGAAAGTTCAATGTTACGGCGTATTTCCGCTTTGGTGCCAGACTGGTACCATGGGGGGGGGGGGGGGTTGAACTCGAATTCGCATGTTGGGTATCGTAGATCACGGATTTTAAAATGCTCTTCAGATTCGAGGCTCCCACGCCGCTAGAAATGTTTTGGTGGATAATGGTGAGGGGGGGGGGGATCACTATTTCTTGCCTAAAGTAATAAGTAAATTACATCGAGTGAAACAGTTTTATAGCTTACCAACTGGTTAAACTGATCTAATGCTTATCCAATGGGACGTCCCCTGGAATGCATGCATTACTAAACAGTATGTTTTGTGGTTATTACTTTCACAATCATAGTAATATATGGTACCTATATTCAGATTTAGCACCAAATTTCTGATATTAATGCGTTTAAAAAAATTAAAATTGTCCAAAAATTAAGAAAAGTATTTATATATTCATATATGTAATGAAAACGTGCGTATATTTGTGGAATTCAGAAATGCAGTAGCCGTGTGGGTACTCTATGAGTTCGTGGAGACGAGTAGAAAGTGAATATGGTATACTAAATACACTAAGTTGGTATGGTATACTAAAAAACGTCTGCCAACTGGGTGTGGCACATAGCTTCCTCGTATCCATAACCCGATTGTATAGATGATCCGATGCATAGTAGTTAATCTCAAAACACCAATCTCTAAGTACCTTTCACTACCCTCATAGGGGACCATCTACACGCTAATCTGGACAATCCTAGAAAATGTCATCAAATTCGGATAAAAAATTAAGTGAGTAGATGTATGTGATTGGATCAAAAAAATTCTAAGGCTCGGCTGGGATTCGAACCCGCGACCCTTAGAGCTCTAATCAAGACTCTCCTCTGAGCTATTAAACTTGTTATGAAAAAGATTTGAGATTCTCACAGGAGACCATCCCTCTATGAATAAATCCCTCTATGAAAAACAATTCTCTATGATTTTCATAGGGGACCATCTAAACACTACTCTGCAACATCCCTGAAAATTTCATTGAAATCGGATGGAAAATGTAGAAGTTATGGCCGTTACAAGGAAATTCACGTTTGCGCATGCGCAGTGGCTACTATCAGTCCGAAGGTGGTGCATAGGGGACCATCTAAATACTAGTCTGTAACATCCCTGAGAATTTCATTGAAATCGGATTGAGATTGTGGAAGTTATGGTCGTTACAAGGGATTCACGTTTGCGCATGCGCAGTCGCTTGTATCAGTCCGAGGATGATGATTTTCATAGGGGACCGTCTACACACCAACCCGCACAATCCCTGAAAATTTCATCGAAATCGGACAATAACTTCGTATAGTTATGCGCGTTACAAGGAATTGATGACAGACGGACAGACACACAGACAGACAGACAGACAGACACGGAACCAAAATTGTTCAGAAAGGTCTAAAACGCAAAACGCGAGTGAAAATTTGGATTTTGGAGAACTTTTTTTTTTCGTCCTTGAAAAGTGAAAACAAAGCTTCAGCTACCTTGGTAGACTCGGAAGCAATAAAAAAAACCAAGAATCGTGTAAAAAAAAAAAAAAACTTTCTAAAAGAAATTGCAACACCATTGTTCCTTTTCTGAACCTTTAACTGAATGATTTCTTTGAAAATTCGCTCATTAATTCTTAATTCATGCTGAAAGAACGGACTTTTCATTGGTCGATTTCAGAGGTTCATTATTGAAATTAATAGACCAAAACCCAAAACCAAAAATTACAAGGTTTCCCCCGCATTGAACCCACCAACTGAAATTTGGAGACAGTTTTGATTTTGGAACACGAAGAAGTCGAATGAGGTTGCAGTAATAAAAGATAATAAACATATTAAGCGGTCAAGAGAAATTAAAATGAAGTCAAGTGTGGCGCTGGAGGGACGTTTTTCAAGCATTAATTACAAAACCAATGGTCCAGAATTAGCCCTTTTGGTCCAGCGAGGGGTGTGTATTAATATAATATAAGGGGGCGGCGAGGGGTGGGGGCGGCAAAAACACGCGGCGGGGGCGGCAAGCCATTTGGTGAAGAGATAATCAGGTTAATAAAGTCGGAGGGAGGGAGTAGACAGAGCTGGGAAAGGGTTAGACGGAGAGCTGTAGAGACACAAAAAGGAAAGGGGTTGACTTCCTGGGAAGGACTTCTTTCAATTACAACCCTCCTCTCTTCAGCAGCCTCGCCGAGTACCACACACGGCAGAGCGATAAACAAATGTCTTTCCCGGACCCCTGCCTCCCCCCCCCTTGGGGTCCTTACTTGTTTTTGCCGCCCCCGTTATCGCCCCCCGAAAGAGAGAGGGGCCTAATGCTACGTACCTCCCGCCCTTTTCCTCACATGAAGAACAGTTTCCGTTAATTATACGTCCCTCTCTCCCATCGGAGGGCCCAGAAGTACCAAAGTGGTCGTGGGGGCGGCGGCCGCTAATGAAAACTGCCCTCCGATCTCTCTACAGCCCTTTTGGCCTCCTCTCCCGCCCCCCACCGAAATGTGTAATTTCGTCTCGAACTGAATGTGGGTGGTTTCCTGTGCCCCCCCCCCTCCATCTCTCCTTATCGCACTTTATAAAGAAAAGAGGCTCGACAGTATTAAATATTTTTAAATTATAATACATTTTTGATAAATTTTGAAAAAAAAACGCTGCAAATCATTGCTCAAAGGTTTATTATTTTCTGTATAGATCACCCTTCTGTATAGATCACTGGTTCTCCATCAATAGCACCTACCACCATCTGTATTCTCCCTTGACCTTCCCTCTCAAATTTCAGCTACCTGCGTTCAATAGGATTGAAAATGGCTTTGGAGCTCACTCAGCTGATCAGTGATCTGAGGAGTGAAGAAGATTTCCTAGAATGCTGGAGACACCTGGAAGAGCACTTCCATTCAATAGGATTGAAAATTGATTTGGAGCTCACTCAGCTGATCAGTGATCTGAGGAGTGAAGAAGATCTCCTCGAATGCTGGAGACGCCTGGAAGAGCACTTCCATTCAATAGGATTGAAAATTGATTTGGAGCTCACTCAGCTGATCAGTGATCTGAGGAGTGAAGAAGATCTCCTCGAATGCTGGAGACGCCTGGAAGAGCACTTCCATTCAATAGGATTGAAAATGGCTTCGGAGCTCACTCAGCTGATCAGTGATCTGATCAGTGAGCAATGATTTGCAGCGTTTTTTACCCACCAACATTTTTTTTACCTACCAACTTTTTTTTACCTACCAGCTAGGTACTACCTACCACACCATACTGGCTTCACACCTTCACAATCAAGTTTATTAGAAAGAACTAAACGCTTCACACTCGATTGGAAAAATAGAAAGCTTCATATGGAAATTTGATTACTGGTTACGCAGAAGGCAAAACTGTATACAAATCGAAGAAATGAACAGCGATCGCATTTTAGTCCGATAAAATTTGAACGGCGATTAGACCTCTTTTGCGATTCACACTCATGATTCTGTTTTATCGAAGGAAAACCTTCAAGTACTCGTAGGGACCGAACGGTTTGTCCTACAGAGCTCCGGGTGATCTCAAAAATTTTTAAAAATTCAACACTATTTAAAATTTGTAAAAAAACGATACCTTTATTTCGAGAGTTTTCGAGCTAGGGCACTCTTGAAAATTTCAACCCTTAATTTTCACCCCTTAGAAGTGACCTACATCAACCAAAAGCTTCGCGGCACAACTAGACCCCAAATGGAGCCCATATACCAAATTTGAACCAAATCGGTCCAGTGTTGCTAAGAAAAGTGCCGCGTACGGCGTACGGCGTACGGCGTACGACGTACGGCGTACGGCGGACGGACGGAAATTTTTTTATTCGATTTTCGTATTCTACGTACCTTGAAACGTAAAACGTCAAATTTTGAGGGGGGGTTAAAATTTTTTTTTTCTTGCTCGATTCCAAAGGCTTATTATTGAAAATAATAAACCAATATATATCACTTTGAATAGGATTTTTGGAACAATCTCGTTCGCCAATTTTCAGAAAAAAAAGAAGTTATTTCATAAACAGAGGAAAAAATGCATTCATTTTTACACTTTCCATCTGATTGTGATGGAAAAAAATAGATAATGAGTTGGAAGTAAGTATTAGAAAATAGTTTAGCAGTAAGTTAGCTGAGAACATACTTGAACACATGGAAATATAAAAACTACGTACATTTGACGGACATACAGGGCGTTTCACGAAAAGGTTACACCCTCCTTCATTTCCGCAAAATACAGCGTAAAAAATTCCGACCAACGCAATTCTTCATGATTTTTTGCGAGGATCTCAGAAAAAATACTTTTTGCGCAAAAAAGTTGCGCGCAATCGTGCGCAATTGACGCTAACTTCATTTTTTTCAAATGGAACCCCTCCTTTTTCATTATAGATTCGGATTCTACGTCAAATTTCATGAAAAATTCATACCCGAATCGATATGTTTTATTGCGCGCAACCAGGCTTTTTGAACGCTCTAAGTTGCGCAACTCCACAATTGCGTAAAAATTAGGTTTTGGAGAACCCTAAGTGTGGCACATGTTTTTTCATCAACTTTGACGCTGAATCACAGGGTGTCATCCGTTTTGAGGAAGATCAAGAATTAAAGAGGAAAAATTAACATTTCTTTCACAAAAACATCAGTTTTGTGGTCGAAATCATGTTTATTTTTTATTTTCTCACCTCCTTTTGAACCACGGGCTTGGGGCCGTCTACGGTGGAGTTAAAAATAAAAACTCGCAGCACGATCATGCTTGAACTGAATAAAATTGCCTAAAAACTCATAACAATTTAAAAAGAGCGATTTTTTCACTAATAACAACCGAATTTTTGGCCGCCATTTAGAAAAATTCCGCTTAAATTAAGAAACGGATGACACCATGTGATTTAGCGTTAAAAAATTATGAAAAAACATGTGCCACACTAAGGGTTCTCCAAAACCTAATTTTTGCGCAATTGTGGAGCTGCGCAACTTAGAGCGTTCAAAAAGCCTGGTTGCGCGCAATAAAAAAAATCGGTTCGGGTATGAATTTTACATGAATTTTGACGTAGAATCCGAATCTGTAATAAAAAGGAGGGGTTCCATTTGAAAAATTGAAGTTAGTGTCAATTGCGCACGATTGCGCGCAACTTTTTTGCGCAAAAGTATTTTTCCTGAGATCCTCACAAAAAATCATGAAGAATGGCGTTGGTCGGAATTTTTTGCGCTGTATTTTGCGGAAATGAAGGGGGGTGTAACCTATTCGTGAAACACCCTGTATAGTAAACAAAAACCTACTTGACACTATACTTGACCTCAGACACTATACTCAAACCACTCGACAACCTCATTCAAAAACGAGAAACCCCAACAGACGGATTTACTGACAACCTGAACAACAAAGACAACGAACAGAACACACTACCATAACCCCTCTCAAACTCAAACAGCACCCTTATGACTCCACTAACTTCCAGACAACCAAACCACCTAGGATATCCTAATTTCAAACAATAAATAAAAAGTAATCGACTAACCAAAAAAAAATAAATAAAAAAAAAGATAGTACCTACTTGAGGCTAAGTGTCCCGGTTTTAGTTCCCAAATCCTCTGCCAAGTAGCGTCTTGAAATGATCACATTTTGAATTACCGAAGTAGATATAGATATAGTGGAGATGGGATAACTCTTATTCCATTCTCCGGTATTTCCTCTTCTTCCAGTTGGTTGTCAGGATCATAAGTCACACGCGTATAAAGAAACGACAGTATTCTACAATAACTTGACTTATAACGGATATAAAATCGATTACATAGGTACAGACAGTACAAGACCGGCGAAACTCCCCTTGCGGTCAGTCACTGGCTCGTCCTGAACACTGGCGATTGAAGAAGTATCTAGGGAGAGCCAGGAGCTCTCACTCTTCTTCCAGGGTGCTTGGCATGACGATCCCTGCTCAGGATAGGTCTCTACTATCTGTGGGAGCGGCTACAGATATAAGTAAAATGGATTACAGTAAACATATCCATGATTCAATGTTATACCGTGAAGCGGAGAAATTTGCCGCGAATTTTACTAAATTTTCCAAAAATTACTAGAATTTTCCAATCTCGGTAATATTATTAAGAAAATGCTTGCATACGAGTCTGCAACACATTGGGACATTTCCATGTGTTTTCTTATTGTATTTATTACTAGGCAGATCTCAACCGTGCATTGCATGGCGGGGCGTACAGATCAATTAAATGGGCCATAAGAGAAACCGCCCACCCGTGGGTACTTAATTGAATACACACCAACCGAATGGATAGTTGGGGAAGACAACTCCTGGGCAAGATGGGAATAGAGGCCGGCGCCACAAAGGCGAACCGATAGCTCTGAAGAACTTGGGCTTCTAATGAGACGAAGGAGAGAGAAATGATCAAGTCGAATTGTTGAAGTAAACTGCATGAAGAGCAGTCTGAGTCCCCCTTTTATATTACAGGTAACAAGGTAAAGCGAGAGTAGAGGAGGGTTACGTCAGTCTGACGTGTTTACCCCATACATAACTCTTCCAACCATTTGGTGACTCACTCAGGGGTTCTTCTTTGTGTCTCTTTACTGGAGATCTAAAATAGGTAAGTAAATGGATCATTACAGTTCCCTTCTGGTTAATGCCGTCCAATTGTGCGTTTGTTGGCAATAATTTCTCGGTTATTTTCGTTGAATGAAACCTACGAGATTTCAACGCCTTTCTACATACGACGGACCCAGCATCTTGACTGGCGGCTGCAGCCCTGAAAAAGTCAGCCATTTCATTCCACCGAAATTGCTCCTTCCAACAAAAGAGGAGCTCTGGAGGGCTTGGAGAAAGTATACGTCACTATGCATTAAATTACATTCTAAAGTGGACAGTGTACAATAGAAAAGAGGTGAGGGGAGAGGGGTTAGATTATTAAGGAGAGCAACATGTAAATCATTGCGAGCGACCCCCGGGAATGGTCATTGTCCGGCCCTTCCTTACCTCGGACCACCATAAATCCTGGAGGGAGCTTTTGAATTGTTTCAAGTGGTGAAAACCCCCTTTTCTTGCTGCTCCCTCTTCCTTCACACATGAGAATTAGTGGTCAAGCAAGAGGTCGCCCTCAGAGTTATCCGATTCCCCCTTCCTCAAGTCCTTTGAGGTCCGAAGGGGTTGGAACAAGTGTCCCCTTGGCCGGGAAGTCTCAGAAAAAGGAACTCATTTGCATTGTCCTTGACCAGCCATCTCGAAATCCTAATTACTCTCCTCCGGACCTCCCCTTCCTCTCTTGGAATAAATCATCTCAGTCGAAATGAACAAATTTGTTGCTTGACCTATTTCCTATCTTGCCGCTAAGTGACTAATCCACACGGACGGTAGGACGTAGTCTGTAGGATGAGAAGGGAGGAAAGTGGCAGCACCACTTATGTGTATGAGAAGCACACATGTAGTTCTTCAATCGACGGTCAAGATCCACCCAAGTGCGGGTGTGGGGCATCCCCTTTTGCTTCCGAGTCTACCAAGATAGCGTATGCTTTGTTTTTACTTTTCAAGGTTGAAAAAAAAAGTTCTCCAAAATTGAAATTTTCACTCGCGTTTTGCGTTTCAGACCTTTCTTAACAATTTTGGTTTCGTGTCTGTGTGTCTGTCATGAAATCCGTTTAACGGGTATAACTACCTCTACGAAGTTATACCTATTCTGATTTCGATGAAATTTTCAGGGATTGTGCCGATTGGCGTGTATCACCTCCGGACTGATGGTAGCCACTGCGCATGCGCTAACGTAAATTTCCTTGTAACAGCCATAACTTCTACATTTTCCATCTGATTTCGATGTAATTTTCAGAGGTAATGCGGATTGAGATGTAAATGGTCCTGTACGGAAACCATTGCTCCCGGTATGATAGTAGCTACTGCGCATGCGCAAACGTGAATTTCCGTAACTTTTACAATTTCCAACAGTATTCAGAGATGGAGAGGGTTGATGTGTAGGCGGTCCCCTAATACGGTAGTGAGATTGATGTTTTGAGATAAACTACTGTGCAATGTGGGGTACATACAATGGGGTATTTCGGTGGGGTTTTAGGTTTTTGACCTAAAATTTGGATTCAGCACCATTAAAAACCTCTATATACCAACTTTTTGCCCATTAATACAATGAAATGTGGTAGAAAAATTAAATAAAGAAATCACAAGTTTTAAAAAATGCGGGCCTCCATGAACGCACACATATTACTCCGCGTGCGTGTGTGTCATATGTTATAGTATCCAAGGCTACGAGACCTTCGAGACCACACGAGATCAACGGTGGAATGTCTCGTTTCAAGGTCAGCAACTTAATAAGTCACAACAACTTACTACGTCACATCATTCAAATCTCCAACTTTCATTAGCTTCTTTAATTTCTTCTAATCATTTTCTCGACGAACAGACCCGATTACCGTTATTCCTGATACAGCTCTTTTAAAAAAAAAAAAAAAAAAAAAAATTAAAAAATTGACTGGAATACCTGATTGGGTTATGGATACGAGAAAGCTATGTGCCACTCCCACTTGGCAGACTTTTTAGGACGTCCCTTGTGTAAGACTTGGGCGTCCTTATGCTATTAATCCGAGGTTCACCACTCAAAGGAAGATAACAAAAAAAGAAAAAAACTAACTAAAACTAACTAAGAGGACAACACTCAACAGAAAAAAAAACTAATCATATTCTAGTCCGTTTTAGACTATTCTGAATCCAAATCCGTAGAAAAACCATAGGTGAATGTCTGTGTCTGTGTGTATGTGACGAAATCTTGTGCCCAGGCCTTAGTTTTCAACCGATTTTCGTGTTTTTTTATTTATTTTTTTTATTGTTCGACGCGGAAATCTATCTAGTTGTGCACTAAGTCGCCAGAATCTTGAATTTTGCCTTTGAAGGGGCTGAAAGGGGGTTAATGCTTTTAAAAAAAACGTGCTTTTCGGGCATTATCATGTGTACTCCCTCAATTTCCAACTAAATTGCGTGTTTCCTTTTTTTGCTCGGCTCAGATAACTTCCTTGTTGCACTATTATTAGTAATTCTTTATTATTATTTCACCAGAATATCAAAGTTACCATGGGTAGGGGGCGAGTAGAGGGATATCATTCTCAAAATTTTCGGTTCCTTTAAAGCTTTCTAATAGGGTATGCGCTTGGGTTGGAAAAACTGTTTAAATAGTTATTTTTAATCTAAACTAGACCTCATTCTGAGAATTTTGACACCAACCGCGACCTCCTACCTCGAGTCTACCTTTTTCAATGATTTTTCAAAGTTTCGAATGTGTTCGTTCATTGCATCACAGTGGGCTGGGGGGGTCCCAGGCGGGAGGGGCGCGTAACGTCATAAACATTCGAAACTTTGAAAAATCATAGAAAAAGATCTACCCATCCTATAAGTGAACGGCTGATGTCAAAATTCTCAAAATGAGGTCTACTTTCGATTAAACATCTAGAAAAAAAAATCATACGCAATTATTATCTCATTATACCCAAGAATTCACATTGTAAGGGCGTTATATAAATTTATTAAACTCTGGATTTTCATGAATCATTCTCTGTACCACCATAGAACTAATAGTGGGGCCACCATGGTGCCAGGACACCAGAAACCACATATTTTGTGGGTTTTTGTGTGTTTCACTTTGAATACGGTTGTGAACTTCGACGGAGTACCTATCAAATACAGAAGGAAGTTCAACGTATATTTCAATACTAACTAAATTTCATTGAGTGTAACAGTTTTGTGCTGTAGGAAGGTAAACAAAAATTCAAGTTCTATCGCGCTGAAACTGGTTTAAATTGACCTGATGCTTATCGTATGGGACGTCCCCTGGAATGCATGCATTACCTAACGATATGTTTCATTCTTCTGAAGAGTCCTCCATTTGTCCTTGATCCACTCCATTGGGAACAAACATCGAAGAAACCGTAGATTTTATTTTGGTTTATTATTTTTAATAATTAACCATTGGAATCGACCAAGACAATTTTATGTAAACCTTCCCCCCACCTTTAAAATTTGATGGTTTACGTTTCAAGGTACGTAGAATACGAAAATCGAATAAAAATGTTTCCGTCCGTACAACGTACACCGTATTTCACATACAAGCCAGCTTTTGATTACTTTTTCAAACGTTACTTTGTCACTTGGAACAAACTCAAATTGTGTTCGTCACTAGTAAGCAGTAATTTAAGTCCTCATAGTTGCTTACAGGTCCCTAAAAAGGCCGTTCGTATGTTAGGCTTACTTGATGTTTGATTGATTTGTTTTGTGGGTTTTGATATTTACATTTTTTCAAAGATACTGTTAACCGAACAATTTTGTAGCGTTGTCAAATCTTGTGCCGCGGTCAAATACTCAAACCGGCTGAGTTCATATGAAGCAGTCCCGTATATTCATTCCAACTATTTATCTACACTCCTCGCTATGTATGAGCTACCTTGATCTGTAATCAATTGAATCGTGTCACGTATCATAATAATTATTCATCATGTGTTGCCTTTCTTCGTTGAGATAGGTGTATGGTGAGGTGAGGAAATGAGCGGCTGTTCCTCAGTTTTCATAAAATGTATTATGTCGAGCTAGCCTTCGCCATTGGCATCGTCAGGACACTTCTCTAGAGTATTGGTTTACATAGGTTCGGATTATTGCCTGTTATCATTCCTACTGTGCGTCTATCGTTCCAAGAAGTGGATTTTCACTTTTCCAGTTGGTGAGTAAAATATTTAGATACACAGTCAAGTTAAGTTGGAAGGTGTGTAGACCATTTGGTTTTAGGCATCCTGAATAACTTAGATACAAAGGTAAGTGCTTCCTGCTCCCAGGGCATCTAATTAGTCTTAGCTGGTACTAATTAAGCTAAAGGTGGCGTTGAGCACTAGGTTCAGCAGAGTACAGGAGTGATATCCAGCTCCAATTATTAAATGTGTTGAATTTCTCCAGTAGTTTTAATCATGGTTATTTGTATTCAATAAGTGAAATGGGCACTTAAGAGTGATTTTCTATTGTTCCTTCGTCTCTTTGTATTACTAGGTTATTATTATTTGAGTCCCTGAACATGTGGTGCACTTTATGGTTAATTTGCCTAATTAAAAAGTAATTATTAAAGGTGCAAAAACCCCTCAGGTTGATAAGACAACTTAAGAACCGCAATAAGAATACAAAGAGACGAAGGAACAATAGAAAATCACTATTAAGTGCCCTTTTTGACCGACTTCAACGCGCCGAAGGCGCGCGAAAGAGGAGGTACTCAATTCGGGTTGTCGTGGGACGACGATTTTTTTTTTTTTTTTTTTTTGTATGTCCGAGTCGCTTGCATTTCTTTATTCTGGTACCAATCTGTCTGGTTCTTTTTGAAATTTGTTCTACAAGTATCCGTGGTGGTCCCGTTTCAAACAGATTTCATTTTGCTTTGTTAGAAGTATCGAAAATTTGTGAATGAAGTTGAAAAACGTGGTTCCCGTTTTCGGGAATATCGGTCCGCATTCACTCTTCTTGCCCTGTGACTTCCGACTGAGTCGATGGAGGACCATTTGTGTATAGTCAAATTAAAGGTCTGATTGTAAGCTTTAAAATGATATACTATATGAGGGGGGTTCCGATAACTAAAAGGTGCTGCGGTGATGAGAAAGGGGGAAATTATACTGGGTTATTCGCTCAGAACCTGCATGAGCCATATCAAACGTGTTTATCAATGCTCGAGTATGTGATTTTTCCTACCAAATATGAAGGATAATCATAGTACTGTTAGTTAGGTATTCTACCATGTGGGTGTAGCACATAGCTCTCTCAACACAAATAACACGATTGGGTAGGTAACAGTGTAGGGGATCGTCAGATCTGCATAGTGCCGTACCAAATATTAGGGATATAATTGAACAGTTAGGTGATGAGAGGGTATTCTACCAAGTGGGTGTAGCACATAGCTTCCTCGTCATCCATAATACAGTTGGGTAGGCAATAGTATAGGAGATTGCCATAACTGCGTAGTGCCATTCCAAATATGAGGTATATAGTACAACTCGGTGATGAGAGGGTATTCTACCAAGTGGGTGTAGCACATAGCTTCCTCGTCATCCATACTATAGTTGGGTAGGTAATGGTATAGGAGATCTTCAGAAGTACATTGTGCTGTACCAAATATGAGGTATATAGTACAGTTAGGTGATGAGAGGGTATTCTACCAAGTGGGTGTAGCACATCGCTTCTTCGTCATTCATAAATAGTAGGGTAGGTAATGGTATAGGAGATCGTCAGAACTGAATAGTGCCGTACCAAATATGAGGTATATAGTGCAGTTAGGTGATAAAGGGTTTTCTATCAAGTGGATGTAGCACTTAGCTCCCTCGTCAATCATGTCATGGTTGAGTTGTTGAATTGTGTTATCAGAACTACCAAGTACCTACGATATATGAGGGAAGTCGAACAGTTAAGGGATATGAGAGTAGATGGTTAAGAAGGAAAGTGACCCCAATACCTCCTGAAACTGATCCATAAACGGAAACTCATCTACACGTATGGAAATTGATCCGGATTACAAAATGTCGTCCACCCTATGGCTTCTAGTTCACCTTACTGAAATGATGCACAGTATTGAAGTAGATCTACATTGCGAAAACTGATCGAAAAACTGCGGGTAAATTAATTTCTGATTCAAATTGAGGACCACTAAAAAGTGAAAAATAAAAAATATTATAAAATGGAAAAATAATAAAATAAAAACCTTTTTAACAAAAAAATGGACCGACCTCAAAAATGATGTCCGTGAACACCAAAAAGGAAAAAAATAATAAACTTAGCGAAAACACACTGATGTATTAGGTTGTTGGATATAAATATCTTGCCAACAGATGGTATGTTGGAATACCAACAATTATTTTCAGTGTGATTCACACTTATTGTCACACTCATATCCTCCATCATACGATAGCAGTGACGTACTACCTAATAGTTTTGGAACACTTATCTCTACTCGTATTCATGTTTTGTAATACTCACCAGATCATGTGAGTATTACTTAATAACCACAGTGTATCCAGATAGGTAGGTAGGTACGCATTGAAGTCGCCGCCGTGCCCACCTGTAGACACAAACGTCTCCTAGATGTTCTACTTACCAACATTTTATTCGTTTTCGGAAATATAGGTACATACCTCCCATACCACAGACATGCTTCCACACCGAGTATGAACGTATATATCTTTTTGTCTAAAATTGTGGACGGTTTTGAACGTTAATTAGGTAACAACGATTCCGAAGGTATGTTGCTACAATATAATATATCCACCAATAAAATAAACAGTCTCATGTAATAATAGAGTCTCAAATTACTCGTCACAACCATTCCTAGGGAGGTTCACACTTACTATCGTACTCATATGGCAGCAGAGACGTACTAGGGACCTGATAGTTTGGGGAGCACATTGTAACTCAATGGTGCTTACTCTTGTAATGCTAACCAGATCATCGAGTAAGGAAGGTGATTAGTTTGTGTCTACAGGTGGGCACGGCGGCGACTTCAATGCGTACCTACCTACCTATCTGGATACACTGTGGTTATTAAGTAATACTCACATGATCTGGTGAGTATTACAAAACATGAATACGAGTAGAAATAAGTGTTCCAAAACTATTGGGTAGTACGTCACTGCTATCGTATGATGGAGGATATGAGTGTGACAATAAGTGTGAATCACACTGAAAATAATTGTTGGTATTCCAACATACCATCTGTTGACAAGATATTTATATCCAACAACCTAATAAATCAGTGTGTTTTCGCTAAGTTTATTATTTTTTCCTTTTTGGTGTTCACGGACATCATTTTTGAGGTCGGTCCATTTTTTTGTTAAAAAGGTTTTTATCACTTATTGAAGACAAATAACCATAATTAAAACTACTGGAAAAATTCAACACCTTTAATAATTGGAGCTGGATATCACTCCTGTACTCTGCTGAACCTAGTGCTCAACACCACCTTTAGCTTAGTTAGTACCAGCTAAGACTAATTAGATGCCCTGAGAGCAGGAAGCACTTACCTTTGTATCTAAGTAATTCAGGATGTCTAAAACCAAGTGGTCTACACACCTTCCAACTTATCGTAAATGAGTATCTACATATTTTACTCACCAACTGGAAAAGTGTAAATCCACTTCTTGGAACGATAGACGCACAATAGGAATGATAACAGGCAATAATCCGAACCTATGTAAACCAATACACTAGAGAAGTGTCCTGACGATGTCAATGGCGAAAGCTAGCTCGACAAAATACATTTCATGAAAACTGAGGATCAGCCGCTCATATCCTCCCCTCACCATACACCTACAATAATTATTTATTTACTTATTTGTTAGCGAAAACTTTGATCCTTTCTGAGTTCGAGACAACAATTGAAGCGAGACTTTACAGAGACGAACAGACTATAAGAAGGTATCTCATATGGTAAGACAATTCAAGGTGCGGTTGACGGTGTAGGTCGATTCATGCACTTATTTATTCCGAAACTTCGCTGAATACGGCGTGATAACAAAATAATCTTGAAATTCTTAACCGCAAATATAACGAGTCCACTCGGGGTTTTCAAAACATGTACAGGTTGTAATTCAGAATGTCATAGTTAAGGACTTCCCTTGAATGAGACTAAAATGCCCTTCTTATAGTAATTGTAGCCTGTTATATTGAATTTAATGTATTTTGGAAATTCTTCGTTACAACCTGTACTAATTCAAATTATTTAACTTTTTTTAGACCCTTTGAAGATGGGCGGTAAAGTTGGATCGAAACGGCGCGATCAGGGTATGTAATCAAGAATTTTTATTTAACCGAGTTCGTAGGATAGAAATCGTACTTTTTTCTCAACCGTTCCAAAATATAAAAAAGCTAATAGGTGGACAAAAAAATCGTTTGTTAGTGAATTATTTTATATTAAAACAGATCTTTGATTTGTTCGTTACTTTTTTGGCGCCACAGTTCGGAGAATTCATGTTGGTCAGTCTGTTTATGGTGGCTGTCTCCACGCACGACCCAGGTCATACTGAGAAGGTTATCTCTGGGTGGTACTTAATACGTAATAACAGGTTAAAGATTATATTGCTCAAAATCACAAAATAAACTGGATAGATTTCCACTCCATCCATTCTGTGAAGGAAAATGAATAAATAAAAAAATGAACGAATGAATTCCTTTTGGTAAAACAGCATTCAGTCTTTCACACTTTTAAAGTTAGTTTTTGTAGTCAGTTTACTTAGGAATCGTTGCTTGGTGTCAAAAATATGTAAATTCAGTACTTATTTTTTGACAAAAAAGAAATAAGAATGAAAAGTGAAAGTGACTGGCTGGGAAAAGTGTGTAAGACGGAGTGTTTGGTTCTCCAAGGAAAATATTCTGGAAAACTGAGTGATCTGAACGAAGGAAATTTAACGGGGAATTAAGAATGCGCGAGAAGGGAAATTCGATTCACAAAATCTAAAAATTCAGATGGTGTGGTTCGAATATTTATATACCAGAAAACTGTTGTCGACCAGTTCTCTCATTAGACAAAACACACGCCTTGTTACGATGAGTCGCCGAAGAAGAATTCGAGAAAGCTAAAACAGCCCGTTGACTTGGCAGACGGTTTTTAATTACATCCAAAAGTTGGAGAGGGGTGAAAGTGCGGTTTTTCAAGAATGGAAAAGAACGTTGGAGGGATCAGTTGAACTCGGTGCCCTCCGTTTTTTCACCCTCGTTGAGGGTAGAATGATTGACAGGTCCAGGGTGCAACCCAATCACATCCCTCGACCCCACCACAGGCCTGAAACCGACGTTATATGAATGTAATTGTATTTCGGATCGAATAGCTATGGCGCTATTGAAAATGGCTGACCGATCTTAAGACTGATTACAAGTGGGAATTTTCCAATTGTGGAAATTACTGCAATATGATGAATATAAACCCACCTTCAGCTTAAGAAATCAGAATTATTCGTTGTCACTTTACCACTTTTTGTATAATTTTATGAAAATTGAAGCGATTGAGAAATCACTACTTGTTATTCAATAATATTTGAGATATTATCTCGAAAGATCCAATGGTAATGGAACTCCGACGTAATCATATGTAAACCAATCGAAGGAACCCAAGAAAGCTCCTTAAAAATGGACGTAAATAGCAAAGTATTGTAACATTAGAAACAATATGAGTGGTGAAAATTCTAAAACTCTTCTGTTTTGCTTGCTTTGGAGCTGTATAGAAGGTGGCAAAACGTGTTGGTAACACTCTTGTTGTCTTAACTGTTGTTCATAACGAGTGTTGCTCAACTTGAAATAAACAATTTCTGGACCACAGTAATAGATTCCAATTTTAACACAGAATGTGTTTTTGCGATGACCTACCGAAAAAAATCGTCACGAAAAAGCGACAGAAAAAACCGTTACGCGCCTTTTATAATGATTTTCACGTGCAACCAAGCCGTTGGTTAGGAAATAGAACTCCCGCAGTGTTCATTGCACAGAAATTGTTCACCATTCGTTGGAAAGCTCTCAATTTATATAGTATTTTTCTTGTAGTTACATATTTATTTATATAACATTTATAGGGTTTTAGACCAAATTAAATGTCTAACAATTATTTATTTTATTATTGCCAAAGACTCCACATTTATTATTGTTGTTTTTTATTTAACGGATGACTAGCATCGCTAAAACACATTCTGTGTTCCTATGATTTCATACAGAGTTTGGAAAAAGAAATAAACCGGGGGGTGCAGGGGGGCGGAGCCCCCCGCCGAGGCGCAAAGCGCCGAGTTTTTCATCATATATTGTCTCTTTGCCTATGACACCTTTGAATTGATGCAACTTATCTTGAAAACAAGAAAATTAGTAGGGAAAACACTCCATCTACTTGAAACTTTTGCAGCGCAATCAGTAAGTTAGGTCTCAAGATACCTACCTACCTACCCTTTTGCTTCCGAGTCTACCAAGGTAGCGGAAGCTTTGTTCTCACTTTTCAAGGTTGAAAAGAAAAGGTTCTCCAAATCAAAATTTCCACTCGCTTTTTACGTTTCAGACCTTTCTGTACAATTTTGGTTCCGTGTCTATCTGTCTGTGTGTCTGTCATGAAATCCTTGTAAACGGCACGACTATACGAAGTTATTGTCCGATTTCGATGAAATTTTCAGGGATTATGCGGATTAGGTTGTAGATGGCCCCCTATGAAAATCATCACCCCCGGACGGATGTTTTTCGTTCTGTTTTCCAAGATTGATTACCCTAATGAGGAATTTCACCATGTCGGAATTTCCTATTTTTGACCCCAAAATCGGATTCAGCACCTCGAAAAACCTCCTACGGCAAACTTTCAGCCCGAACTTCCTAATTTACGAATAAACGATACAGTACAAAATATGAACGTTTAAAAAAACCCGGAGGATAACGTCATCCTGTAATTGTTCATTTACAGCCGCTTGAAGCGCTGAGATCGAGAAATCTATAGTCCCCAGATGCAACATTTGACAAAACCAGTAAAGTTCGAAATCGAAAAACTGAAGAAAAAAATAGAGAAAGCAAGATGGGGGAAATTAGGTTTCCCCTGTTTTTGTTTGATAACTTGCCTCTTAGATAACACAATTTCATCATACCAACGGGTAACCCTGGGAGGAGACTGCAATCCGAACAGCCCAATCAGCGAGCGTTCCCGCTTCACGTTGAAGAGGTCCGTTTTCCCGGTCATTTTTGAAATCATAAATTTTGATTGTCTCCCAAAAATAACAAGAGACTTATTTTCCGAAATCAACCCGATTTTCATCTATCCCACGCCATTAATTATTCAGGAAAAATGCAAACAGAATTCGGTGAAATTCCTCATTGGACCATGGTATCACGAGTGTCACCGAAAACATTCCCTTAATTTTTAAATTGCAATATGAATCTATGTGATCTGGTTACACCTTGGGGCATCTGTGAATTCCTAAGATATTTTCGGTGACACTAGTGACACCATGGTACAATTAGGGTAACAAGAAAATTCTGATACTCCAAGACAACTATCATTTAGATTCTAAGAACATTGGCACCATTGTGGGTTCTGACTAGCGTATGAGTCGTGTGAGATAAGACACCACCAATAACAATATTATGTAGGTATACCAATGTCCAGGTGTACCATTCATGACAGTCATGATTCATCCACTGAAAGTTCAAAAATACCGTATAAGCAATCGAACTTGGATAGATCGAGCAACTCAATGAAGAATACTCAGACAGCTGGGAACTGCATATCCGGGAAGAGCGCATGAGAGGTGTCTACGATTAGCGTTCATCAAAATCTCATGACTCACTCGAGGAGAGGGAGGGGTGAAAGTTCATCAGCACTGGCGGGTCTCGCGTGATTCGCATGTAAACTAGCGCTAATGCTCGACTGTGTTCAAAATGTCAACAACCGGAAAAGAGATGGATGTCAGAAATGAGAGGTCGGAGGGATTCAAAATGGAAAACGTCTAAAGACGCGGACGTGATTTTGGAAGGAAGACTCTTCAGACAGTCATCTATGGGCATTCACTTCCAATTACCTCGTGGGTATTCTCCTAACTGACTCTGCCGAATGATGATTGAGAGAAAAGTATGTGAATAACCTGCATACCAATCAAAAGTAAATTAAAGCCTTCAGTAGGACATGAGTTTCAGCAACCTGAGGTTGTTTGGTTACTAGTACCACGTTTCACGATGAACATGTCAATAAAATATTTAAATTCGGTCGTTGGGACGTCGTTGATTGGCGGCAGACTTTGAGCCGACTTCTGCGGGGGTCGTGGGTTCAAGGCTCAAAACGTGAAAAAAGCCTCTGAAGTGGTCGTTTCTCTCAAGCAAACCAACAAGTATCGATGATTTTATAGTTCATTCTCGACTTTTTCGAACAATCGAAGTTGAAAACAAGTCTTCGAAGTGGTCGTTTCTCTCGAGTCAACCTTAAGTTTCGATGAATTTAATGTTAAATCCCGACTTTATCCAAGAATCGATGTCTCTGTTGTGTCTGTCATGAAATCTTTTTAACGGGCAAAACTATTCGAAGTTATTCTTCAATTTTGGTTAAATGTTCAGGAATTGAGCGAATTGGCAGATGGTCCCCTATAAAAATAATTAACTTCTGACTGATAGCCACTTTTATGGTTTCCATCCAATTTCGATGAAATTTACAGGGATTGTGCGGATTAGAGTGTAGATGAAAATCATCGCCCCGGACTGACAGGTACCTATTTCTCACAGTTTGCTGTTTTGAGATAAGCTACTATATTTCTAATGATTTTTTATTTCAAAACATCCTTAAATCCTGAATTTTAAGAAATTTTGAAGACATTTATTTGTATTTTAATTAATTTAGAACCCTGGAAAAAGTCGAAAATTTACCATGGAAAATATGGAAAACTCAGGGAATTTTTTTTTTTCGGGGAATCGCTGGACACCCTGTGGCAATTATTGTTCGATTTTGATGATTCCAGCGGCAATCTTTTAGCTTTTCAGTTCCATAGGCTGATGCACTAATAAATTTCAAAAATCCTTGAAAATATCAAATTTAAGTAACCCGGAACGAGGAATGAACTGTGACCGTCAAAAACCCCAAAACCGTTACAATTCAGTGTGGTAGGCTCTCACAATGAACTTGTTGGTATGGTTTAGTAGTCACATTGTATCAGGTAAGTGTCGTCAGATTCGACGAGTTGTTATTTGGTTATATTTCTACGCAACATTATTAGTTGAAACAAATGTTTTAATTCAAGATAAAAACCGGTTTGGTTTTGAAATAAAGTGAGAATTAATTACTGTGTAAATCATTGCCCAAAGGTTTATTATTTTCTGTATAGATCACCCTTCTGTATAGATCACCCTCCCTACCAAAAGGGAAACGTGTTTTTTATTCGAGGAAGATTTTGAGAACATAGTAATGACAAGTATGAGCCGGAGTTGAATGAGAATTTGGATATGAAGATTGTAAGTGAGTTAAGGTACCTACAGCTAGAGAAGGAAAGAGAATTTTGTCAGGTAGTTCTTCTCAATCTCAAAATTTTGCCCCCGGAGGGAAATTTTCTCAGGCTTTAGATTGATTTTCTCTGTAAATAAATACGTATGAGTGTCCGACATTACGATTCGTAAAGAAGAATTACAAACACAAATAACACTTCTTGAGCGTGGCAACTTCCAAAAACCTGTAATTCCTACACTAAGTTCGGCTGAGTTCGGTATATTTTGAACAATTCAGTACCTATACGACATCCGTGGTTGTCAGGATAGTGATAGTTTACGTCGAAAAATTAATTCTCACAAAACCTCTTCAAAAATACGTATTTTTTACTGGGTTTTTCTTGTTGTATGGAAATCAATACTGACGTTTCCTGAGCACTATTGATCAATCCGAAACTTCCGAAAGTTGGAGGGTCAGGGTCATAACTGTCCAGAACTGCCGAAGCCGGTAAGTTTCAATACACCCGTGTCAACCAAGAACCCCTTGAACGTGTGTTAGCATATTTTAATAATCGTGCAACCCTTAGCTTTTGAGCTTAAGCTAGGAACTCAGAGTTTTGAAAGGATGGGTTCACTCCTCGATCTAGGAATGAATCACCACATGTTTCACTTTGTCAAAAAATTGGACAAAAAGCAAAATAAAATTGTTCAGAAAGATCATAAGTGCAAAATTCGAGTAAAAACTATCTTGCTCTACCCTCTAGGGTACATAAATCCTGATAATTTCATCATTTTTATGGCTGTCTCATGGATTTTACATTTGAGCAAGCGCAGTAGCTACTATCAGTTAGAGGGTGATGATTTCTTAGGAGACCATCTACAAGACAAATCGCACAATCTCTGAAAATTTAATCGAAACCGGATAATAATATCGTACCTACTCATAGTTTTGTCCGTTACAAGGATTTCATGACTTTTTCTTCAACCTTGAAAACTGAAATCAAAAACTAAAGAAATTTTATTCATTTAACCCATTATTGCCCAGCGGGCTAGTAGCGGAACGGCAAACCTGGTCTCACAATTCTCAAAAATCTTGCTGTAATTTTGATTCTATTGTTTATTGCCACAAGTACTTCACATTTTTATTTTGACGGCATTTCTTTATAGTTTTTCTTATAGTTTTAGATTATGGTTGTTACCCAACGAGAAAAGTTCATAACCGAGTATATATCCCTTGGTAGCTTCGTGAAAAACTGAAATCTATCATGGCGTTCCCTAGTTAGCCCTCTGGCCACTTGGCGACACTTTCGTATGCACATAGTCATCATAAGTATGCTGTGAATATTATTCCAATTATTTATTATTTTATATTTGATCGATTTTGATTTGAGATTACATTCTTTCGTTATTATTACCATCTGATAATGTTTACCATCTTATAATTTCTTATATCAATCAACTATAGTTCAGATGGAATTGGCCCAGACGTTTTTTGGTAGGGTATGCAGTCGCCCGGAGACATCCAGGGACTTCTGGAAGATGTATTTCTTGATCTAGGGTCAGATAATAGTAATATTATCATTGCATCTCTGACCCTAGATCTAGAAATACATTTTCCAGAAGTATGTAGGTATATTAGACCAGACAGATGTCTATATTATAGACCACCACATTTTTCATACGGAGGGGGAAAAAATGAAGAGATACGCAGGAATAAACTGCACTGCTTGAGTATGCGCCATGTGCAGGAAGTTAAAGCAGGGAACGTGCATTGACTATTTCGATACATTCTATTCAACATTTTTAAGATAATGTGTTAGATGCCCAATTCTCTCAATTATCCGACAACATTTTCTGTTTTCAATTTTTTGACGGTTGTTTGGTTTATATACTCCAATAAACTGGTTAAAAATTATGGTTCGTGACTTTGTATTACTTTCCCTGAACTGCTAGTCCTGAGTGCCCGGAGGGCTAATTTGGGCACACCTCTTTATAACACCTTTTTGTTCGCCGAAATTTTTAATATTATTTTTCTAGTGTTTTTAGACGTAATATGAGGCGTTTCACCTAGTTTCATCAGAAATTTTAGGAAAAAAAAATTACGGTCACTAATGGACTGGGGACCGGGTTTTAAAATAGACAGGATGGTTTTGCCCTTTAAAAAAATTTTTTTGGTCGATATTTTGATCAAAATGCAGTCAAATTAAGAAACTAACATCACCACGTGATTAAGCGTTAAAAAATACTAACATGTCATGTGTCACACTTGGGTACTTTGTACATGCACATTTTGACGCAACCTCGCAGGTGCGCATCTTTGAGCGCGCGCTGAGCGGGTTGCGCGCGATTAAAAAACGCTGCAAATAATTACACAATGGTTTATGATTTATACAAAAAGATCACTCGTCTGCAAAGCCACCAACCTTCAACATAAAGAAAAACATCGATCGCATTTCGCTCAGCTAAAATTTGAACGGAGATTAGGCCTCTTTTCCGATTCACACTCGTGTTTCTGTTTTATCGTAAGTCCAACCTCTAAATTCTCGTAGGAAGCGAACGGTTTGTTTCACAGGGCTCCGCGTGGTCTCAAAAATGCTAAAAATTCTATACTATCTTAAATTCATGGAAAAACAATACCTTTATATCAAACGTTTTTGAGTTAGGGCGTTTTCAAAATTGCAAACCTTATTTTTCAACCCTTAGAAGTGACCTACATCAACCAAAATCTTCGGGGCACAACTAGACCCCAAATGGAGACCAAATTTCATCAAAATCGGTCAATGCTAAGTGGGGAACGTGCCGTGGGCGGTAGACGGACGGCCAAATTTTTATTCGATTTTTGGATTCTACGTAGCTTGGAACGTAAACCAACAAATTTTGAGGAGGGGGGGGGGGGGTTGAAAAGAATGTTTTCTTGGTCGATTCCAAAGATTCATTATTGAAAATAATAAACCAAAATGGGGTGTCTCATTAAAAAACGGTGTTGGTGTGCGTTGCGCCGTGGTCATATTTGAGATACTTGGGAAGAAATTTGAGTCTACCTTCTCCAGATTTTGTTTGTCTTCGGCCTGGTTCTTCCCGGCTGTTAATCATTACGTACCTATACTTCTTTTTGAATACTGAGCAGCACTTCGGTGAATATGTAATTGGACGGATGAGGAGAAGTAAAATTTTCATTGAAATGGCGATGAAATGCTTCGCGCGCATTTGTGGTGCGGTTCCTAACGGTAGAAAAGGCAGCCCACAGCTTGGGAGGGTACGTCGAATGAGGATACGCGTAGTTGGCTTTCATATACGAGACAAATTCGTTCGTACGATCAGTACGGTTTCCTCTCCCTTTAAGGTTTTCCCTGACGAGTCACCAATTGTTTTAGCCATAGCCGCGCAAGTGCGAACACAACACCTACAAAGAACGGGGAATGCGAAATGGACTACACAATTGGGTTTATACACATATTTATAAATTAAATACGTATTTAATTTTATATCGTTCATCACCTCCACTTCACTTCACCAGTGTTGAGATCTCGTGCCTTGGAAAAAGGATGTCGATCGATAACGAGAAGCTCCTTTCTGCGTTGGCTTGTTATACGCTCGACGTTCATGTTGAATGGCATTCGAATACTGAGTGATTAGATGAGCAAAACGAGACTTCTGGAGATTCCTGGCTGTTTTGTTTACATAATTTAATCTGTTGATCTGAGGCGCGTGGCCCACTTCAATATCTCAGTGCCCGAGACACGGGCCGAGTTCAACAATTCCCGGGAAAAACCATAAAGATTCAAGAATTTTTTTTTTAAACTACTTCCTGGAAAATTTTAGCATGGGGGGGGGGACGTTTTCGGGGACACCCTGCATAATTTATGCATAAATTTAGGGCTTTCCAACGAATGGTGAACGATTTTTCTACGAACACGAATGACGAGGATAAAGTTCCGTAACATCGACTTGGTAGTAAGCATCATAATAATATTATGATGCTTACTACCAAGTCGATGTTACGGAACTTTATATTTACGGTATATTATACTATGTTTGTAGTATAATACATCGATGGTTATAAGTGGATATCAATAAAAAAAATTCGTGAGCAATTCTCGTGACGTTTTTTCGTTTATGTGCCAAAGTAAAGACATAAAATGTATTTGAATTTTGGCAGTTCAAAATTCTTAAGACCAACAGCAGGATAAAACTTCGATTTAACTCATTTCAGAGGTGGTGGGAAACAAAAATTTGCTTCGAAAATACTTCCTGTAAGAGATAATTTTGTTTCAATTGGAAAATAGGCAATAGTTACTCCAAATTTATTCGGAAGGTAAATATTGCAAAGTAGTTCTCTCAGGAGAAATTTAGCAACACGGTGGGATCGTCAATTAATTGGAGATTATGACTAAGTTTCCCTTAATTACGCTACAGATCCCACTTTTCCGCCGTCGAAATGTTTCCCTCTTCGGCGTCTCCTACCTTTCCATCACTTGCGGAGCTCCGAACACACGTGACGTCACTTCTCCGAGAGGGATGGCGGGTCCTTATTGGATAAGTTTTCATTTTCCCAGAGCAAAAGTCAGGACTGAAAGTGAGGGCTCGGTGGATGGTGCCGGGATGTCGCCCTGACACCGGAGAGAAAGGCGAAAAGGGAATAAGACTGTCAAAATATTATTCCATCTGTCATATGACTAAGTCTTCTTCCTCGTCTTCTGAAGAAAAGGACCAACTGTCGCAGGTGAATTTAATATCGAAGAGGGGAAACCCCGTTTTCTTCCCTCTCCTCTAATACACAGGGCATAAAGCGCATCAATCCGCGCGACTCTTGACTTTTTGCATGATCCTGCCTACCGGGTGAGGTCGACATTGTTTTCAATATCCAACTTCTTTTTCCTATTCTTTGCCTTCCTCTTCTTCTCCCCCTCTTACACCGAGGAAAGGTTAAGAATGATTTCAGTTGAGCGCCGTCGAGCACCCAGAGGGTTGAAGAAGCGGGGAGTCGGCCCTTTGACAAATGGTAGACTCCCAGCCAACAGCCGACATACGACCTTCTTCAAGAGCTCCTCATTTTTCATTCGCTTTTCTTGCGCACCCTTCAACTTCGTCCTTTGCTTTATGTAGATATGCTAGATCGACTCAAAATATTTTTCTCCCGCTTTTTCCCGATGATTTGGTATTACTTCAGTCAAAGGCCATCAGAAAATTTTATGTACAAGACTCAGGTGCCAGTACTTCTTACTTCTCAATGGAAGAAGAAGAAGAAATAGGTTATTTACAAGCAAAAGAAAATTATTATACTTGTATGTGAAAAATAAACATTACAGCATTGGTTTTAACCGTCTGCCGGAAGTAAGGGCCGTACATAATTAAGTATAAATTATTAATAGAATTAGTATATTAGTTACTAGTGTTTTAGATATTTTAAAAAAATCAGAAAAATCAAAATACAGTTATTTCTAGTAGAATCCGGTAAACAAAACAATAAAATAAATCAGAAATTAAATTCTGCCTTAGGAGCGACCTGCAGTGCCAGGCTCGCTTACAAAAAACCTCCAACTCAGTCCAATCGGGACGATTTAAAAACTGAATGGCCTCATACCGCGACAATGTCCTGCGTCCGAATGCCAGATACCGAAACTCCGAGAATTGGGCATCAGCAGAGAAAATGGAAGACATCCTCCCGTTCATGTAGGTTGCACATAGATCGCTGTGCGGGCCTGTCGGATGCATACGGCATTGCATTCAAGCTCAACGACTCGGCCCAAATCTTGAATGCCCAACGCGCTACGTGCAAAGGAATGTCGGCGTCCCTGATCAATCTGCTGAACTTCACATTTGGGTTGAGCTCCCGGTAGAGCGTAAAACATTCCGAGGATTCAGCTCATCCATGGAATTCATATACATGTACGATCTCAGTGTTAGCGGATCGAACGACGACAGGCTATCTGGAATGTTATGGTTGGAACAAACGGATGCCTGAAGCTTCGCAAATCCTGCATGGCTCCTCCCATTTCAACTGCCACTACTCTAGGAAGGCGAGACTTTCATCTTGAGCTCTCTCAGGATGTAGGCGCAGTGCACTCTGAGCGAGTACATTGACAATCTATTCAGCTCTGCCTCCAAGTACTCTAGATAGTTCGGAGTAAAACGAGGGAGATGAAACAGCTTCCTAACGAACAGCAACTGTACACCTTCCACCTAGTCGTACTCCAGGTCACCCCACACCTGAGCTGCATAACATAGAATGGCCCTGATGATGGGATGGAAAATGAGACAAAAAGGGGATGTTCGTCACGGAAAACGCTCTACTCCATAAACCTTTCTTCTCAATGTTACTCAAGAACATGATTTTAGTTTATTATTTTCAATAATGAACCATTGGAATCGAGCAAGAAAAAAAATTTGATCCCCCATCAATGATTCAATCTGAAAATCGAATTAAAAAAAAAAAAAAAAAATACGTCCGTCCGCAGTATGCGGCACTTTCTTAGTTACCATGGAAAAACTGTTTATCGTTATTTTTAATCTAAGGTAGACCTCATTCTGAGAACTTTGGTACCAACCACGACCTTCTAGCGCGAGTAGATCTGTTTCTATGAATTTTTAAAGTTCCGACCGTTTATGACGTCAGGGAGGGCTGGGGGGGGGTCCCGCCCAGGCGAGAAGGGCGCGTGACGTCATAAACGGTCGAAACTTTAAAAATTCATAGAAACAGATCTACTCACGCTAGAAGGTCGCGGTTTGTGCCAAAATTCTTAGGATGTAGTCTACTTTCGATTAAAAATCTAAAAAAAATCAAGGCGCACGCCCCATTGGTATATGGGCTCCATTTGGGGTCTAGTTGTGACGCGAAGCTTTTGGTTGAAGTCCGTCACTTATAAGGGGTGAAAATTAAGGGTTGAAATTTTCGAGAGTGCGCTAGCTCGAAAACTCTCGGAATAAAAGTATTGTTTTTCCACCAATTTAAGATAGTATTGAATTTTTAGAGACCACGCGGAGCTTTGTAGGACAATCCGTTCGCTCCCTACGAGAACTTAAGGGTTTTCTTTTGATAAAACAGAATATCGAGTGTGAATCACCAAAGAGGTCAAATCTCCATTGAAATTTTAGCTGACCGAAATGCGATCGCCGTTCGTTTCTTCAATTTAAATAACTTTTCTAAAGTAAACTGTCTTGATAGAGCATAGGGAATCGAGGCATTAATCCTTCTATACAAAATTTCTCTCCAATTTTGTTGAATTTTTTGAAATGTGTTTTGACCAATATATACGATGGTCCATTATCATAAGGATTTCTTAAAGTTATTCATTTTGTTGGAGACAATCAGGATGCATATCCGCAAGAGTCTCTCCAACAGAGTTTATTGAACGTGGTCGAAGTTTGAACTAATAAATTTACCAAATCAGCCAGTACATGAGCAGTGGAACTGGAAGACCTTTAATAAACTGAAATTCTGAAGATGCTTCAAAAATAAAATGAAGCGTCGGCTTGATGTGTATTTCCTTATCAGTGACCCTCAAAAATTCTCAGCCGTAGTATAGACGTGGTCAAGAACAAAATATAAACAATCGTCAATGAATATGAGGACGTGCATCACGTACATATACGTAGAACTTGGAAATACCTCATGTTACTTCGCAATCGATGAAATTCATCATAAAAAAGTTCTATAGGAAATGAAGTCATGAAGTAAAGTACATTGACAAAATATAAGGTTAATAAAGAGTCAAGACGAGTTGACTTACAAAGACTCAAAGTGGTTACTTTTCAGACAAGGTGATCGATCACTCATTGGCCCACACTGGAAGGACGAAGGACGAAAGCCTAAGCGGAGAGCCAATCGAATTCAAGTTCCACCTCGAGCGATAGCACCAAAACAGAATAGGAGTAGGTATGTACGGGTGGACCAGTGTTCACTTGAAGATGAGCTCTGAGTCGCTGAACGAATCTGCCTTTTTGGTTTATTATTTTCAATAATAAACCTTTGGAATTAACCAAAAAAAAAAAAAAATTTTTTTAACCCTCCCTCAAAATTTGTTGGTGTACGTTTCAAGGTACCTACGTAGAATCCAAAAATCGAATAAAAAAATTGGCCGTCCATCCACCGTACTATTTTATCACTTAGCATTGACCGATGTTGATGAATTTTTTGGTATGTGGGCTCCATTTGGGGTCTAATAGTGCCCCGAAGCTTTTGTTGATGTAGGTCACTTCTCAGGGATGAAAAACTAGGGTTAAGATATTGAAAACGCCCTAATTTGAAAAATATTGATATAAAGGTATTGTTTTTCCATCAATTTAAGATAGTATTGAATTTTTAGAATTTTTAGGGACCACGCGGAGCCTTGTAGGACAAACCGTTCACTCCCTACAAGAATTTAAGGGTTGGACTTACGATAAATCAGAAACACGAGTGTGAATCGACGAAGAGGCCTAATCTCCGTTCAAATGTTAGCTGACCGAAATGCGATCGATGTTTTTCTTCACGTTGGTTGGTGGTAGACGAGTGATCTATATAGAAAAACAATCAACCTTTGTGTAATCATTTTCAGGGTTTTTCTTTTTTCAACCATTTTCAAAAAAAAAACCTTGAAGTCTATGGATAAGTTAAAACTCTCAGGATCATCCTGCTGTAATTTATTTGTAACTGTGTTCTTGTAGGATAGCTCCATTCAAATAATTACGCTTTCTACGTAAAGAGGTTGTAGGTGCTGAAGCTGAAATCATTGAACTTCAAGAAGGGAGGTTGGAGTCTTCATCTGCTTATGTTGATAGCTAATGAAGAGACGAAGTTGTCGGAGTAAACAGCAAGTGGTAAAGGAGAGGGCGGGGAGAAGTTAGATCGGCGTGGTGATGGGGGTGGTGGTATTATTTCTGTACTTGATATTCAAGGGTTGCGTTTCCATCATGGACGTATACTTCATTACTCAAGTCTGCTCCCTGGGAAACAAGGTCCATAGGAGACTGGCTGTTGAGGGGACGGTGCGGGGGGTGACCGTAGACAAAAGCTTTTCCTTACCCTTTCGTCTCTCTTCAAAGTCAGTGATAAATGAAGTGATGAGAGAGAGGGAAGGGGCAGGGGACACAAGGAGTTTGGCCTAACTTCCAAGACAGCTCCCAAACTGATCGAAGAAAAAAGTGAGAAAGGGAAGAAACAAAAACTTATCATTAATTTCTTTTGAAATAACCACTTACTGGAATGAAAGGGGAGTAGATGGTTTTCAAGTTCCACAAACTCTCACTTGAATCGTCCTTATCAGACCCAGAATAGCGAAAACATTCAAACCTAAATGATCCTGTTGTCCACTCCTTTGATTCCTATCTGATCGAATTACCTTTATTTTGACTCGCAACTATTTAACAATACCGTCGCATTGAAACTGTAATAACTCCAAGAAGGCTATATTGCAGGAGAGCCAATTGACGTTTGGAATGTTCGTTTAAGTACATTTTTCCCTGGATACTGATACGAGCTTGACATTCAGTTTTTGGTTTTTCACCATCCGCAGGACCTCACGAAACTAACCTCGGGGCTCTCAATCGCCGAAGAGCTCGATAACACCCCATTTGAGACCTCTTCATCCCCTTTATATAAATATCATAGCATTCACACGTGAGTTTTACGAATCAGAACATCGTCAACGCTTCACACTGGTTCATTGTGACCCCAATATTAAGTACCTATGCATTTCTTTACTGAGTTTTACTAGCATCAGTACAGTCACAATATTATAAAGCAAACCGTCATGTAAAAACATCTGATTTCATCTCACAATCACCCCAGATTACTACACTCTGTACTAGCAAACAAACATCTTTATGAAATTAAAATCAGAATGTTCAAAGTCAAAACCTCGTAACTGAGGGAGACATACTTAGTCAGTTTTCCACCTACAAAAATTGTTATCCACTTGTTGGCAAGCACTCATTTTGTGCCGAGATTATATGCAGACTACTTGGCCATAAAAACAACGAAAAAAACCATGTTAATTATGATAACGGTTTCTTGAAGACAAAATATTGGATTGACCTCAGCGAAAAGACCAATTCATGTCAAAAGAGTCAATATTGCAAAAAGAAAATACTGTAAACGATTGCTTACTATTCAAGGATAGTATCGCATTCAGGTTTGTACATATCAGTTTTAGCTTAAAAAGATAACACTATCCAGTTCTACTTTCTGCTTATTTTGAGTTATCTTTGGAAAAAATAATCGCGGAAAAAAATGCACTTTACTAGCCGAGGTGACCAAGCTAACTGAGATGCAACGGTTTTCTTCATAGCACCCAGATGGAATGGAGAAATGTGATAGTCAGGAATTTTTGGGTCACAGTGGGGAAGCCTGTTAATCAGTTCAGTCCTCCCAACATTCCTATTAAAAAAAGCTTATTGATTAAAGTTATTACACAAAGGTTCATTATTGTTCTTTATAGATCACTCGGCTGCAGAGTACACAGCTTTGCCATTGTCACTACCTACCAAACATGTTTTATCTTCACAATCAAGTAAATTTTGAAGAAATAAACCCTACACACTCAATTCGAAGGATTTTTTTTTTTATGGGTGCTTTTATTACAAACTTGATTACTGGTTGCTGAGGACGTAAAACTGAGTACAACTTGAAGAAACGAACAACGAATTTTAATTTGGTCAGCTAAAATTTGAACGGAGATGAGACTTCTTTTGTGATTCACACTCGTGTTTCTGATTTATCGTAAGACCAACCCTCTCAAGGGGAGCGAAAGGTTGGTCCAACAGAGCTCTGGGGGGTCTCAATCGATTTTAAAAATTCAATAATATTTTTAATTTATAGAAAAATAATACTTGTATATAAAGTTTTTTGAACTAAGGCATTTTGAACTTTTCAGCCCTTATTTTCCATCCCTTAGAAGTGACTGACATCGACCAAAAGCTTCGGGGCACATCTAGACCCCAAATGAAGCTCATACACCGAATTTCATCAAAATCGGTAATTTTTTATTTTATTTTATTTTTTTTTTTGGCAGGCAGGTGGGAAAATCTGTAAGATCCTCTAAGGTGGAGTTGGATCTTGTAAGATACCTTTGGAAGGATCCGCGTCTTCCACTTATGTGGGATTCCAACCCACTATCAAAACACCTCCTTTTTCTCCCATGTTGGAACTCAGCCCGGAACCGTTTAATACATTACTTCGGGTTGAGTCCTGGGGCGTTTTATCAGTTCTGGGTGATGGGGCGGACTAGATGCTCCCTCCTCTCTCTTTCTCGTTTCAAGAGTATTTCCCTTGTCAGGATGCTTTCTGAGTAGTCTGCCACAGCAGTCCAGCTCCTTTCATCTTCCAGCATCCTGCTGACAACAGCCTCTGGTGTTGAACTCTGGGGAGCTAACTCCAGGTCTGCTATTAGCTGGTCTCTTGGTAGCTAAGGAAAGTGCCCCTTACAGCGGACGGCATTTTTTCTTGGTCGTTCCAAAAGTTTATTATTGAGAATAATAAACCAAAAAAGTCTGCCAAGTGGGTGTGGCACATAGCTTCCTCGTATCCATAACCCGATAATATAGATGATCAGATGCATAGTTGTTAATCTCAAAACACCAATCTCTAAGTACCTTCCACTACCCTCATAGGGGAGCATCTACACGCTAATCTGAACAATCCTAGAAAATTTCATCAAATTCGGATGAAAAATGTAAGTGAGTAGATGACATCTACATACTAGCACATACATTGTATGTGATTGGATCAAAAAAATACTTAGCCTCGGCTGGGATTCGAACCCGCGACCCCTGGGGGACAGTTGAAGTTACGGCTGTTACAAGTAATTCACGTTTGAGCATGCGCAGTCGCTTCTATCAGTCCGGGGATGATGATTTTCATAGGGGACTATCTGCAACCTAATCAACATTATCCCTGAAAATTTCATCGAAATCGGGTGGAAAATGTGGAAGTTATGGCTGTTACAAGGAATTCACGTTTGCGCATGCGCAGTCGCTTCTATCAGTCCGGGGGTGATGATTTTCATAGGGGACCGTCTACACACCAACCCGCACAATCCCTGAAAATTTCATCGAAATCGGACAATAACTTCGTATAGTTATGCGCGTTACAAGGAATTCATGACAGACAGACAGACAAACAGACACACAGACAGACAGACAGACAGACAGACAGACACGGAACCAAAATTGTTCAGAAAGGTCTAAAACGCAAAACGCGAGTGGAAATTTTGATTTTGGAGAACTTTTTTTTTCGTCCTTGAAAAGTGAAAACAAAGCTTCCGCTACCTTGGTAGACTCGGAAGCAATTAAAAAATGTTATGTATACACTGTTGAGTCGTGTAAATAGATTCAGCAAAGCTTCCAATGTGATCTAGAGTACTCGATCGAGTACCTCCAATCCTAATACTACTGTTCGAAAATGTTGTGACTTACATAGCCTACCTACGTAGTTCTGCACAAACTCTTCTAATAGACGTATGCAGTCTTGAGGCATTCCACAATAGACTTTTCTGGGACACAGTGGGTGAAGTTTTTCAATCAGTACTGTCTTCTTACCAATTCTTATAAGAAAAATATTCGATTCTTGGATTCCACGTACTCGTACCTTGAAACGTAAACAAACAAGTTTTGAGGGCGGTTAAAAAAAAATCTCTTGGTCGATTACAAAAGCTTATTATTGAAAATAATGAACCAAAAATTAAAAAATGTTATGTATACACTGTTGAGCCATGTAAATTGATTCAGCACAGCCTCAAATCTGGCCTATGGTAATCGATCGAGGACCTCCAATCCTATTACTATTATTTTTTAATCCTATTACTATTACTCGACAATTGTGACTTACATACTCGTAGTTGAGCAAGTTTACAGCCTGATATTTTGCCTTTATCGAATCTACAATTTTATGTGTGTGTGTGTGTGTGTGATTATTGTGTTTTCGAGCGTTGGATCGGGGTTCTTGGCCGGCCTGAGGGAGGCCCCCTTGGCCTTTTCATTGGAATGTCTGGTTTGCCTTTACGGTAGACCACGCAGATCGTACGGCTACCTCTCCAGTAATCAATTGGTGGCCCCGGGAGCCACCATGGTGGGTGGGTCCGGGTGCGGTACCTATCTACACACACCTTGTTCCTGCGATTTCCAATCACATGAGTTCCTATTTCACTTATCGATACCTTAACGCACAAAAGCGCTATCTCCAAAACCGGAGTTTTGAGAAAAACACAATAGAAGTTCCCAACAGTGCACAATTCCTAAATAATGGCTTATTACACTCTTCAATTTCTTCAAGAAATTCTCAAGCTATAATCTTCAAGACAGTCAATAATAGTTTCGTAGAATTTGAGTTTTTCTGAAATTAAAAAAAATATATGGAAGATGGATGGACATAGCGCCTTTGTGCTTTTATGTATCGATATGTGTTCCACATTGATTTTCAAATAAGTCGAGCTTTTCATTGTTGACTTTTTTGCCTAATCATAATTTTTGTTGACACCTTGCCTACATGTTAGTTAAGAATAAATCACTGCCGTAAAAGTTGGTTCTACATTTACTATGTACATACATGTACCGACAGTATGAATATAAAATATCTATCTATCTATCAAGTACATACCAAATGAAATGAAATTTGCTGGAAAATCTGCCCTACTGGCAATTTGCACGAGAATTAATATTTTAATTTATTGTTCATTAGAAAATTTTTGTTCGTTTATTAGAATTGATTTCACATTCCTCGACGTTCCTCTTGTTGCAGAAAACGGTTTGCCGAGGAGACTGAGAACGGCCTACACCAACACGCAGCTGCTGGAGCTGGAGAAGGAGTTCCATTTCAACAAGTATCTCTGCCGTCCGCGAAGAATAGAGATCGCCGCCTCCCTGGACCTCACGGAACGACAGGTGAGCAGAGCCCCACCCCCAGGGCGGCACGCCCCCCTGCGCCGTCGCACTGCCCCCGATACTACGCCCACAACACCCGACCTCCACCTCTCCCTTCCCCGTCTCACTCATTAGTAGTAAACCCTTCCCATTCCTTCCACACTTGCCACACAATGTAGAGTCCGCATTATAAATATTGCCATCTCTCTGCAGACCCACAACCTCGACTGACCACAGCACAAAAGCCAGTTTTGCATTCTTATAGTTGCAACCTCCACATATTCTTAAACCTATCCATCCTCCCATTTCTTCTTTATCATTCCCTGTGATTTACATATCAATATTTAGTATCAATATTCGACCATATTTACTCACCTCACTCGACTAAGGGCCAGGGGTACATCACCCGTTTAAAACGTCACTCATCGATTAAAATACTGTTTAAACGGAGAATGCAGTTTAGGGCTGGGGTACAAGTTCCTAAACTACGCTTTTAGTTCCTGATAAGAGCTAAACTAAGACTAAAGTTGAACGGTCGCTGATGGCCGTTTAAGCTGAGCTTAGTGAGTAATAACGAGAAATATTGTTACCAATGTGGTGAAGTATTTTAGTTGAGGTTGAATTTTGTTAAATATATTGTAGTAGCTGCTCAACTATGTTGCAAATTCACTGACGGTTTTAGTGTAGAAGTTAGTCTGTACAAATATGCACTAAATTTAAGGAATACCTAATTTGAAAAAGCATTCAACAATTTGAACATTAAAATAGGAAAATATTCCAGCGTTTTATTCAAGTTTCAATGAACTAAATATAGTTATTTCAAGAACGGAATCAAGAGAGGTCAAGTCAAAAAAATTATAAAAAAAGGTGTATTTGTGTATTTTTCGGAAAAAATATACAGAATATCTCAAAACATTATTGATTTGTGATAGGTACAGTCATTTAATAAATAGATTGATACACAATAATTGATACCTACAGAATAATATTGTATTGATAAAATAAAATGGGAAGGTAGGAGGAAACGACCATGAGGAATAGGGCAGCATCCTACGTAGGAGACGTATCTTCAGTTGAACATGGTAATCACCTGAAAAAAATGAATTGGTTGTGACGAAAAGAGTTGTTAAATAGGTAACTATGATGAAGAGTGACGTAAGAAAGTAGTTAACAAAATGCATCTATGGTATTACGAGCAATTTGAGCTACATAAGTTGCTCTAGGTACCTACTTGCTGGTTTTGTAGGAGTGCTTTTTAGTAATACATTCTATCAGGTATTCTACCGATCGTTATGATTATTTACGTACATCAACCAATATTAGGAACAAAGTTGCTTGCTAGTGAAAGAAATAGTAGTTATCACTACACACTTTCACATTATCGTCGGAAGTATTCGGCATCCAAAATTTCTTTTAATGATTAGCAATAGGATAAAATTATTATGTCGTAAGTACTTATTATTGGTTATTGAATAACCGACTTTTGGGTCGATCATGAAAGTTAATACGTCGTTTTCAATCGCTGGTTTGTTTTTATTTATTTTTCGACACTCCTTTCTTTCACCACTAGTGTATTACAATAAATAGAAACGCTAAAATGAAGGTTTTTGAGCCGATTGAAGTAAAAGTCGTCCGCACTTTTATTCTAGCAAAACTCACATTGAGGTTTTAGGTTATCCTGATTAACGTGTAGTTGATGTTTATTTCAACTTCTGCCCTGAAATTCATCAAAAATTTGCAGTTACGAACATGGAACAGCATGAAACCTTTATACCTAGTTCCATGACGTTTTGTTCCCTTCCTCTTCGTCTTCGTCGTCTCTGTATTTCTAAACTCCAGTTTCCTAAACCGAGCTGCTAAGGACTTGTACACCCGCCAAACGGGATCTGTAGTGTTTCAAAATTAAGCGAAGCTTAGCTATGTTCCCGTTTAAACGATGACTTGTACCCCCGGCCCTAAAAGGGCACACAAACGCCTTTCGAGTCGGAAGGGCGGTATAGCTTCCTCACTTGCAACAACGACAATAAGCTGCCAAACAAATTAACAAAAACTATTGGAACATGACCTATGCGAATTAGTATGATTCCAATTCGACAAAAATCAACACAATCTAGACCTAGGCCGGAATTCAAAGTCGACCCTCAAGTCACGATTTTCCTTCAGTTGAATTGAGGGGTCCCTTGTCTTGAGGTTAATGGGGTCTTATTCGGTTGCCGTTCATTCCTCGTTCTGGCTTAGCACATTCCTCAATTGTAGCAAAAAAAAAATCTCAAAAGATATAGCTGAATTTGAAATTTTCAGAGATTTTAGAAATTCATTAGTGAATGGGCCTACGGAATTGAAAACGCTGCAAATTATTACACAATGGTATATTATTCTTTATTTTTCTATATAGATCACTCGTCTGCAAAGCCACCAACCATCCAAAATGAAGAAAAACATCGATCGCATTTCGGTCAGCTTTAATTTGAACGGAGATTAGGCCTCTTTTGCGATTCACACTCGTGTTTCTGATTTATCGTACGTCCAAACTTTAAATTCTCGAAATGAGCAAACGGTCTGTCCTCCGGGTGGTCTCAAAAAATTCAAAAATTCTACAGAATCTTAAATTTAAGGAAAAACAATACCGTTACATCAAAATTTTTTGAGTTAGGGCGTTTTCAAAATTTAAAAATTGATTTTGGAACCCTTAGAAGTGACCTACATCAACCAAAATCATCGGGGCACAACTAGACCCCAAATGGATCCTACATACCAAATTTCATCAAAATCGGTAGGAAATTGAAAATTCATGCAGCTTGAGTTAATGAGCGAATTTTCGCAGAAATATTGAGAGTTATCATTACAACGAATCGTTACATACGTTTACAACAAATACCATCAAACCCCTAGTTGAAAATTAAAAATAAATCTCAAAAAATACTCAACAAGTAAATAACCTCCCCCTCCAATGAATTGTTATTATTTTTCCTATTTTCTGTACCCATACCAACATACTGTTATGTAGGACATGTTTTAAAAATTTGACAATAAATTCGTATAGTTATGCCCGTTACAAGGATTTCATGATAGACAGACACGGAACCAGAATTGTTCAGGAAGGTCTGAAACGTAAAACGCGAGTGGAAATCATGATTTTCGAGAAAGTTTTTGTTTCAATCTTGAGAAGTGATAACAAAGCTTCCGCTACCTTGGTAGACTCGGAAGCAAAATTGTTGCAGTTTCTCTCGGCCTTGTTCGTTACACAATTTAAACCACGGGCCTGGAATAACGGAATGTACACTTACAAATATTTCAATAGCTCAGGATTTGCTTACTCTGAGCCGAAAGAACACGGAAGCATCGTTACTTCCAGGACGCGTGATAACAAATGATGAATGAGATGACACCCTTGGATAGAACGCGTGACTAATACGTCACCCCCTCCAACTTCTCGTCATTACATTAAAGGTGCCGCCAGCAAAGTAACCCAACACAATCTGTCTGTCATAAAATATGTAAGAGAGACCGACTTAATTAACTAATTCAGTCTTGAAAAATTTTCAACGCGATAGGGAAAGAAGGGTCTACGGGTTACGTTACCTACGTCTCGTAATGAAGATTGCGTTCCCCTCTTAGGTGATATTAAAAACGTTGTCAGGGAGCCCACCGTTTCTGTCGTATCTCTTTACGTTCTGTAAACTTATTACGAAAAGTGGAGGACTTTTGAGCCGTTCATTTCCTATTTTCAATAGCTTTATGAGGTCTATTTGATCCCGCTCTATCGAAATCAGGTCAGACAAAAAGAAATTCCTCTAAGGAAATGCCCACAGATTCTCTGGGATTACACTGTCCCGCATACGGTCATTTCCCGAAGGTAGTAAAGCTTATTCAGCTTGTGAAAAAAGTAAGATTTTTTAGTACCAAATCAACCACAAACCGCTTCTTCACAGAACATGAAAGTACTTAATTCTTTTGTGTAAAACGCGTTATTGCAGTACATATCATAAACACACAAAATTTGTGTTGACAATTTGGAAAGCGGTCAATACGATCGTAAAAATATTCATATATAATTTTTAATATTTAATTAAAAATATTTTTGATATTTAATATTTAATTTTGATTATATATGATTTTGATTAAAATTATTTTTCATATTTATTATTCAATTTTTATTAAAATTATTTTAATTAAAATTATTCTTAATATTTAATATTTAATTAAAATTATTTTTAATATAGCATTTCCAAACCAAATGAAACTTTTTCCAAGTCAAATGACACTTTTTCCGGACATAGTGTATTTCTGTAAAATAAACAATCGTAGATGAATAGTGTATTACAAAATTTCAGAAATTCAGTCTATGTAATTCAAGTCTATGTGTTCAATCAGTCAATGTAAGTCACTGGTGGCGGCTCGAGGCAACTGCATCATCATGTCCATGCTGTCAAACTTGTTTCCTATTCTACTAAGGTGAGATCTACTTCGATAATCCTATGCCTAAAATTCATTGAGTTTTCATTTTGGCAACTTCTTTGTACGATAGGTACAATTGCATCGTTCTGAAATTTGCAGAGTATCTACCCATCTAGGTACCTCATTTCACTCATTTTCTCAATAGGTTTCATTTGGCTTGGAAATGCTATATTTAATTTAAAATATTTTATTATTTTATATTAAATGTTTATCATCAAAAATACAACGTTTAATTACAATTATTTGTAATACTTAATATGAGTAATGTATTTTACGATTGTAACGACCGCTTTCTAAATTGGTTAACGGCACCACGAAAGTAATTGGAAAGTTCTTAACGATTTTGTTGATGTGATATCATGGCGGAATTCTTAGGTGGCCATCTACGGACTTACTTGAACAAATTGTGGAAACATCAAAATAGAACCACAAAGCTCGGATTACCGAAGACAAAGCGATACAGAAACTTACCGAGAAACCACTTTACTGGTATTCTGAATTTGGAAACTCCACAATCATGTTTTGACTGGTTGTCACAAATTGGTCAGAAATATAGTGATGCATTCCGTAAATTGTTGATGAAAAATTTTGGTTCCACGTCTGCCGTGGGTAACCTTTTTCCCTACTACTGTACGAATAAATACGAATTCACGGTCTGATTACATTTTGCTTCCGAGTCTACCAAGATAGCGGAAACATTGTTTTCAATTTTCAAGGCTGAAAAAAAAGTTCTACAAGATCAACATTTCAACTCGCGTTTTACGTTTCTGACCTTCGTGAACAATTTTGGTTCCGCTCCTGTCTGTCTCTCATGAAAAATATTTCTTCAAAGAGCGGCAAATTCTTCATTTTCCTCCCGAATTCTATAAAATTGTCAAGGATAGCGCGGGTTGACGACTAGATGGTCTCCTATGAAGGTAGAGCAAGGTGTCTACCTATAGATTGATCGATCCAATCGGGTTATGGATGAGAGGAAGCTATGTGCTACACTCACTTGTTTATGGTTTTGCGCGGTTTTCCACCTATGAATTTCATTGCTATAGGCATACCAAATTACCATTTCATTGCTAATAGTAGCATACCAAATTTCATCAAAATCGGTCAATGCTAAGTGGGGAAAGTGCCGCGTACGGCGGACGGACAGCCAAATTTTTATTCGATTTTTGGATTCTACGTACCTTGAAACGTAAACCATCAGATTTTGTGGGGGTGTTAACATATTTTTTTCTTGGTCGATTCCAAAGGATCATTATTGAAAATAATAAACCAAAATTTGGCCGTCCGTCCGCCGTACGCGGCACTTTCCCCACTTAGCATTGACCGATTTTGATGAAATTTGGTATGTAGGCTCCATTTGGGGTCCACTCGGAGCTCTGTAGGACAAACCGTTAGCTCACTACGAGAATTTAAGGGTTTGACGTATAATAAATCAGAAACACGAGTGTGAATCGCAAAAGAGGCCTAATCTCCGTTCAAATTAAAGCTGACCGAAATGCGATCGATGTTTTTCTTCATGTTGGATGGTTGGTGGCTTTGCAGACGAGTGATCTACCTATATAGAAAAATAAAAAATAATAAACCATTGTGTAATAATTTGCAGCGTTTTTACTTTTGAGTTATCTGGTTTTTTTTGTACCTATCAGCTTATTTGTGCTTTTTCTGCTAATGTCACCGGACTATTGTGTTAATAATTCATGTTATTTGCTTTGGGAATTATTGTAAATTAAAGTTATCATTAGTCTGGAGGAAACCAAAAAAGCGATTTCTCGACCCGAGGAGAGGACCTCTCCTGGTTAAACCTGGTTTAACTACGTTGAATGGTGAAGAAACACATTCTGAATTAGTTGAAAGGAGATCCATAAATAGAACTACCTAGATGGTTAGATTATAAAATTTATAATTTTAATGCTTGCATACGAGTCTGCAACACATTGGGACATTTTCATGTCAACCACTACACAACAAGGTAGTGAAGTAAGGTTGTTAGTTCATGTACCCAAGCATCAAGATAAGAAAACAGTTGATTGTTCTCTACGCAACACAGTGAGTCTCTTTTATTTATTGGTAGCGTGAGCAAGTTTTCGTGACGATAATTCAGTTTATGTGCCAAAGCAAAGACATGAAAATGTTGAAATCCTTTAACATTTCAAGTTTAGGTACAATTTTCAAGTTTTTGCCCCTTAAATTTCGCGAAATACTAAGAACGGACGGCGACTGTGACCCCCTCAAGCCAGTATTGTAGCCCAAATCTGACGCAATCCGAAAAACCCACGTGGTCTTGAATGTTCTCTTTCGATGTATTCTAAAACAAATTCAATTTCAAATCTAAATTGCCCTCACAAGGTTGGTTTCCCTGTTTTTGTAACAGGACGCCAATCTACGTAGCTGTAGGATAGCGTTGGTTAACTTTGAGACGAATCATTTTTCCTTGTAAACCTTCCCCCGGAAACAGCAAAGGTCGAACTATGAGATATCGCACTGCGGTCAGGTCTCACACCCACATAATTACCGCGATTGTTGAGCGTTCACGTTAGATCTGGAGATGAGATGGTAAGATGGCGTTCGCCTTCACAGGCCCCTGGTTTCTCATGGACTTGTTTCTGTTCCCAGGTCAAAGTTTGGTTCCAAAACCGGCGGATGAAACACAAAAGGCAGACTCTGAGCAAGACGGACGCGGACGTCGACGAGAAAGAAGGCGGAAAAGGGAAGGGAGTGGACAAAAGCATCCTTCTCGACGAAAATAGCAAGAAAAGTTGTCAAAATTGTGAACTGCCTCCTGGTATGTTGGGCGAGCATTTGTCGAGGAATAACAACAATAATTCGACGTTTAATAACAATAGTAATGCAAGTAGTGGGGCAAGTAGTGTTTCGAGTACCACCAGCACTTTTGAAAAGATGGAAGAAGACTCGAGATCGAACGAAAGCAGGGTTTTGACGTCTCCGGGGCTGCTGCCTGTGAAGAGGCCGAGCGAGGTGGTCGTGAAAACGGAAAGTGCTGTGAGCATGTGCGCTTCGCCAGGAAGCAAAAAACTGGGCAAGGAAAATCTCGGAACGCGGCTGATTTCGCCGGATTTATCCATTAAAAACATCACTCCCGTATCAACACCTGTGGCGACACCTGGAAGCAGCGATTTGCCGTTTAGAAGGAGTTCGCCAACAGCAGCAACAGCTGTGGCAACAGCGACGGCCTCCGTGACAGCAATTTTGCCGAATATTTCCAACCCCGCGGTGGGACAAGTGAAGGCGACGGGGACTTTCCCGTCACCACCTCAGAGAGCAACAGACTACAGATTGCAGTACAGGCAGCAATACCCGGCTGGACGGGACTACGCGCAGAGGGCTTACGAGTACCGGCAGACGAGTCCGAGGCCGAACGGGATGCATCCGCCGAGGCCTAGGAATTATCAGCAGTACCCGCAGTATTGCCAATATAACGGCTACAACCAGGAAGGGTACTATCAAAGGAACTACCAGTACGACCCGGAATACAACAATTACTACCACAATTATCAAAATTCCGAAGTGCACCCGGCGACGACGGACGGGTATTTCGAGAATTATCAAAACGTGGAGTACTCTCCGGGGAAACCTCCTGGGAGCTACTACGAAATGGGTCACCAAGGAGGGGAGGCGTCGTCCGTGCCGCACTACGGAGTGTCGTCTCCGGACCCGTTTCCGACACAAAACCAGCAACCCAGCGCCGCGGTGATGACGCCTCCGAACTCCGTCCGGACGGACTCGTCGGGCGAGTACTACTCTTCGGTTCACCCAGGGTACGGCTACGGACCCGACCAGCCGCCCCCGACGGGCCATCAGCAGCCCTCGGAGAACAGCAATTCGTCTTCGGACTTCAACTTTTTGACGAACCTCGCGAATGACTTTGCTCCGGAGTATTATCAACTCAGCTGAGATATTTCCTGAAGCGCGGCACCGTGCAATAATATGTAAAATATGTGATACAAATAGATGTCTTAATGTTATTTGGATGACCACAGGATCCTATATTCACCCGATACATTAATATAATTTTTTTGTTCTTTTTTCCTTTTTTATTATGTGAATTGAATGGTTACTGATATAAATTGAATCGACAGTTGTAAACGGAGAAGGCTTTTTATTCACTTTTATTCTTTACTAGCTGAAAAGCCTGCTAAAAGCAGGCAAAACGATTCCTCTGACTCTCCCCGCCACCCACTCCTTCCACCCCAAACTCCTCTAAATCTTCCCGCCTCCGATTCCTCTGACTCTCCCCGCCACCCACTCACTCCGCCCCAACTCCTCTACATCTTCCCGCCTCCGATAACTCTGACTCTCCCCGCCACCCACTCACTCCGCCCCAACTCCTCTAAATCTTCCCGCCTCCAATTCCTCTGACTCTCCCCGCCACCCACTCCTTCCACCCCAAACTCCTCTGAATCTTCCTGCTTCCGATTCCTCTGACTCTCCCCGCCACCCACTCACTCCGCCCCAACTCCTCTAAATCTTCCCGCCTCCGATAACTCTGACTCTCCCCGCCACCCACTCACTCCGCCCCAACTCCTCTAAATCTTCCCGCCTCCGATTCCTCTGACTCTCCCCGCCACCCACTCCTTCCACCCCAAACTCCTCTAAATCTTCCCGCTTCCGATTCCTCTGACTCTCCGCGCCACCCACTCACTCCGCCCCAACTCCTCTAAATCTTCCCGCCTCCGATAACTCTGACTCTCCCCACCACCCACTCACTCCGCCCCAACTCCTCTAAATCTTCCTGCCTCCGATAACTCTGACTCTCCCCGCCACCCACTCCCTCAGCCCCAACTCCTCTAGCTCCTCCCGCTTCCGATTCCTCTGACTCTCCCCGCCACCCACTCCTTCCACCCCAAACTCCTCTAAATCTTCCCGCTTCCGATTCCTCTGACTCTCCCCGCCACCCACTCACTCCGCCCCAACTCCTCTAAATCTAATCATAATCAAAATAATAATAAAACCTCTAAATCTAAATAATAATCAATTCATCTTAAAAGTTGAAAAAGTCGGATCTTAAGGGGGTTAAAAAAAGTCATGAGACAAATAAATGCAACTGTGAAACATTTTTTGATTATACCGTCGGAAAGCTGAGATTTTCATGATGTTTTTGCTGAAAATTGCATTGATTTTCCTCTTCAGGAAATAGGTGAAAATCTCTTGCGAATTTCTCCAAAAACTCAGAAATTGAAAAGTTGTCGATTTGGACTAGAAAAAATCAAACTAGATGCAATATTAAAAATATGTGTTGTAGCTCATCTAATGGTAAATTTAACGTTTTTTTCAACGGTGTGATCAGATTTGAATTTGCATGAAATATAAGGGAGGTATAGTCATATTAGTGAGACAAGGTCTAACATACGAGAAAATCTTAAAAACTAGAATAACTCGAAAACGAAGCTTAAAAAAAATTCTCCGAGATACTTTTTGTTGGGATTTACTTGTAGAATCGACCCCTAGAGTTTGGCCGTATCTTTCTTGGTCACCCTGTATTCTTAGGAATTCCAGCTTCCTCCTCTCTCTGAAGTAGGGATGAGCATCGACGGTCGATACTATTGAGCTATCGATGTTCAGCATCGGATATTCGATGTTGTCATCGTCGATGGTTTCAACCAATGTTTCACTCTATCAATTACTTCGATGTGATAGTATTGAACCTCTCCATTATCGTTATTACTCGGTATCAGTATCAAATTCAAATGTTCAGTTATTTGGTTAATGTTCTCTGTTCATTTAGTAGGTTGTATTATGTTCTGTTTAACTGAGCTATGTTTGAACTTTGAATCTGCCTTGTCAGTCCATCACGAAGTTAGGTATGTTTATTGATAATCATGTTTGTGTTCATACAGATAGGAGAGTTTTTTTTTCAGAAAATTGTTTTTTTTCAAAATACACCCACAACAATGGACATATCCGTGATCTGTTGTTTTTCCCTCTAAGAGAGACATTTATGTTGTATACTCAATCTCCAACTTCACAAATTAATTTCAGAAAAACTCAAAATTAACAAAATTTTCACTTCGAATTCTCCATCCCTAGCTCCTATTGCCCCCTGCTCACTCTCGCCTCCGATTCCATCCTCGTTTTTGAATAATAATAATATTAATACAACAATTAACGTTTCATTGTTTTTATAATCATTTTTCTCAGAGTATTTTAGAAAAGGAAAATTCTGTTTATTCATAGAAACAGTGAACACATCCATGATCAATTGTTTTTCCCTCTAATTTTCAACTATAATTATGTACGATTTTGACTACACATTAGGTAGGTACTTTAAGCACTTTTATAAAATCCCCACTCATGAAACAGCTTGTTAGAAAAGTTCAAATCGGCTTATAACATGTGATTGACCGTGGAGATAAAAACAAACTACTCACCATGTACCTATACTTACCTACCTCCGTATCTGCTAGTAATTATTATGGTTAAATTCATGTCAAATTAGCTCTCCAATTCCCATTGCTCCCGTGGGACTTTTTCTCGAATTTTTTGCCAAGTTCCAGTCTAGGAGACTTGAAAATACAAATAATGATGGAATTTGTCTTGTTTCGGTTATAAAATATAGTAATGTCCCCTACGCTGCCGTGCACAAAGTTTGCATTTTCACGTTACGTCCACAAAGTCGTAACGTGAAAATTTGACCAAATTGAGTTATTGGCACCCGAGGGTTTTGATGGTCGATTTCTATCGATTTTAGAAGTTTTAGAGTCGTATCTTTACTAGAAATGCCTCAAACAAGCCACCCGATTTTAGCGTTAAAGCGTGTTAACTTGATACTGCTAAGGAACTAGTCGTATCAGAGCGATTCAGAAGAAGAAAACAAGCATCTGAAAACTTAGAATTTAGTGGTGACTTTACGTTTATACTATACGTGAATAAACTATTATTCTATACGTGAATAAACGTTTATTCTATACGTGAATAAACGTTTATTTTGATTGATTTAGCTGTTTTTCTTACACTCTTAACACAGATACGAAATACGATTGACTTTTAGCCAAGAAGGATGACAAAATAAGTAAGGTGAAATGGTATCTTGATTTGAAGATAATTATGAAGTTTCAGGAATTAAAATGTGCTTAGCTATCCAAAGTCTCATGGTTGCGTATTCAGAACAGAATAGTCGTAACTTCGGGTTTTCGAGAGCGTAAATCATTTTATCATCGTTTTTTGTCGACATCGTGTTTTGAAAAAAATTCGACTCCGGAAATCGATTTGCTACTAATTTTTTTAAAGAAAAGCCTCGACTTGTGGTAGAAGGAGGAAAATAATCCCTTGAAAGAAATATTTTGCCACGAAACCTATTAGGTCGTTTTATCGAAAGTTGGGTGAAGTCAAGATACGACTTTCTGGCTTAGCACGGCAGTACAGGGGGCCTTGGAACTCAATGAAACAACACTGTAATGCTGCAGCAAAACATGTATTTTTTTATAATTGTATAGAATGAATATTTGAACCAAAGATCTGCTTGTGAAACTCAAGAAAACATTGCCGGTGAATGCCAACGTAGCATGATTCACACATCGATGTAGAATGTATGGCGTAATGTTTTTAGTACATGTGTACATTTAGTACAATAGGAGGACCAGAACTCATAGTAATTTAGCTTCAAATTGACTTCTTCAGCAGCCAGCCTCGCTGGATCGATACCAAATATGAAGAGACTACCTTTTTTTCGACAACCGGCTATATAATTTTTTTTTTTTTTTAATTTTTTTACCTCCTTTGAAAACCCGAATTGAGTACCTCCTTCGGCTCGTTGAAGTCGGTCAATGAAGAGACTTTGCCATATTTTTTTCCTTTCAATGAACCTCTGAGAGAGACTAAATTTTCATTGGAACTATCAGCTCCAGTTGTAGTCATGGTGTCTTTTCTGATGATTGCAGCAGTCGAGCAATTCTCATTCCTAGCTATTGCTTTATTTTGATCCTCCGTCATCTCTTCACAAGTCATTGACGATTGGAAATCATTTTTGATGTCATTATCACAAGAAGCCATTGTAATTTTTTGATCATTGAAAACAAACAGCAGTTATATTTACACTCATATGAGTCAACATCAGAGGCATAATCAGCTGGAATGATAATATTTCCATTTTATGTGATCAGGTTTCTATTACTGTCAACGCCTTTATTCAAACTTTTGGGATCTTCTCGCTAATTTTTATGGAGTGAAATCACCAATTCCGCGTATTGTCGCCAAATCTTCCCAGGCAGGTGGTTGAGGTGAAAAATGAGTTGAAGACTAGGTCTAAAATTACACGTAAATTCAAAAGTTAAATCAATTTTATTTTTTATTTTTACATGAACACTTGTAACTATACATGTTACAGTTTATACATGTAACAAAGTGGTTAAGACAATTGGGAACATAATAATTACACTACTTCATGTTTGACAACAGATTTCGTGCTTTGTGAGAAGTATTCACATGAGTGAGTGAACATCAGTGACTCATTAGGTCACTGATGACGATGAGTGCACCACATTCAGAGAAGGAACAATGGGAAATATGGACCTACTACCAGGAGTAAACTTGAAAAACTATAAATTATCCAATTATAGAAACCCCCATGGAAAGTTGCCCAAGGGGGGACCACAGGTAGTTTCACAAAAGGTCACCTCCCAAAGTCCCGCACAGAGAACCACCAAATTAGAAGGGCACCTACGAATATTATATCACATCACAAACCCACGAAAATGAATTGAACACTCAGTGAAACTGTTTTATAATATATCAGGACACCTAAAATTTATAAAATTCACTATCTTCAGATCAATTCGTTCAGAAATTCTCAACTGTAACAACACGCTAGCGTTGTTATTAACGGAGAGCGCAACTTAGAAACCCAACTGAGCGGTTATGCAGGTTGTTAGTGGTAGGATTGATATTACAATGCTGTTGATATTACAAAATCAAAAGTCTCCGCGATGTAATGAAGGAATAACTGTACTTTACACTTCCACTTTGGCAATCAGAAATCGATAGTAAAGTGTGGTCTCTTAGAAGGGACCTTGGGAATTGGAGAGTTAGAAATCTGTATTGGGAAAAATTTACGTATTAATAATGATCTACACTATTAGATAATAATTTGTTGTTCAAGGCTGTGAATAACGCATCAATTCGTAATAATAATCATAAATCAATTCAACCATTTCATTAATAAGTACTCAATTTTAAAAAAAATTGTTTTTCTGATACTATTGTGATTTGTATGTTTATATAATGTCGATTTTGAATGTATCCGTTATTTGCAGCTTTCAATCGCGAATAATTATTCGTTAGGTATTAAAATAACGACTCCATTTACATTTTTCAAACTGGTTCAAATTAATCATTTCGTCTTTTGCAGTAAAAAGAATATAAGCGAGTTCAGTGCAATATTGTCATCAAGATGCATTCGAACGTGCATTTTCTTCCTGTGGTCTCCGTTTGCTACTGAATCAAGAAAAACATCCTTAAAATAGTTGTGAATATTCGTGTATAAAAATTATACAAATTGTACTATATAATGACTTTAAAAAACTTTTGAAAAAAATAACCGATTCAATCGAATGTTTCCTTACCTATTAACTTAGTGAATCGGATTCTATTAGAAACTAAAAATTTTCACGGTTATTTATTAATGTTATTATTGATTGTTAATTTAATTTATGTTGACTTTATATTTGTTCTTTGTACATAGGTGTGTAATAAAGTAAATGTATTATTTAAAAATTCAATAGAGTTGAAATCCAAAATTTACTATTTCATTCGAGCATAGTGTAACAATGAATGGAACATAATTTTTTATGGTAAATGTCACTTAAATTTTGTACATACTAGCGGATAATGGTGTACGAATGGACTCAAAAAAATCAAAAAGTAAATTGTAACGATTTCTTGGCATTAAAGTTAGTGAAGTTCACATGTATGAAATCTGTTGAGTACCTAGTGATTACCTCGACTATCATTATCCACTCACCTTTCTAGCTTCGACTTGATTGTTTGTCTTGAAACCTTTATTTGGCTATTTGTTGAGTTTTTGTTTCAACATTCAGAGCATCACGATGCCCAGCTTATGCAACCAGTAAACTTATTGATCATTCTCAATTTGTTCTTTGTCATTCATATCGCTTAGTTCCCATTACAATAAATTAACGTTCTCAAACTCAGCGCTATTTAGAAGAAGTAGGTGCCTCATTTATTTCGTACCTACAGAAATTCTAAGGAGTCTGCCTCAATCCCAAATCACGAATAGAAAATAACCGTTGTTGGTACTACTTCAGCAAATCCAGAGATTCTTTAGGCCTGATGGGAAATTAACTTTTATCCAGTGCAAAATTATTGGGGAAATAAAAGTTGTAGAAAAGAGGGGAAACAAAATTAATAAATGAATAAAATATAATAAATTACGTAAGGATTTTGTATTCTACAACCATTACGAAAACTTTCTACGTCAGCCTACCCAATAATAGTAATAGTAAAATAGAGATCAATTTCAAAAACTTAACTCCATAACTTTGGGTAAATATACTGAACTGAACTAAGTGTGTACATCGCATAATTTTGAGAGAGAATTTAGCATGAGTAAACAAGGTTCTCTAGTTGATACAAGCGGAGAGTTTTCGGCTTGGCAGACAGAGGACGTTTGACGACAGTTACTCTTCAAATAAAACCATTGTAGCCTCCAAAATAATAGCTAAAAAAATTCGAAATATTATGTCGAAATTTTTTTTTTTCATTTCCTAATAATGAAATGTTGAATAATTTTATATAAAACATAATTTCATAAGTGTGGTGGCTCTAGTCATTTTAATAACTTTGAAAAAACCTCCTTAGTATTAAAAAATATTTGGAAATATGTTTCTTGACAACAATAGAAGAGGAGAGGGAGTTTTACATCCCATAGTTTTATAGTTTCTTCTGTAAATTAAAGTAACAGTTTGAGCTGTAAATCCTCTATGCAGTTTAAAGAAGAAAGTCTGGTACTCGCTAGACTACCTACGTACTGGTGGTTAATTCACTAATTCGTGAAAAAGTTATCTCCAGCAAGAGGTAAGTATATATTTATATAATGTTTTTGGTATAATCAATAATATTAATTATACCATTATATTATAATATATGTCAGTTTGGGTTGTACACTGCGTCTTGATTTTGACAATGCAAAGATAACTAGATGATCTGAAGGGTTGGTAAAGAACTAGGGTGAATCATTGAAAATTTCTAAGAACATGAAACTGTTCTTGTGACTCCAAGGGTTTTGTATGGTTTTATGTAATTTCGTCAAGGTTATGTGTCTCTCTCCGTTCTCTGGATACCATCAAGTATATTTCTCAAGTATTATCTAAAAAAACATAATTATTTAGGTAAAAATTTGTGCAACATAAGATTAACGAGAAAAGTTACCTAACAGATTTTTTAAAAATTTTTTTGGTTTTGTCATAGATTTGTCTGAAATGAAACTGTAGAGCAGATAGTAAGTTCTCTCATAAAGAACACAGAACTTGCTTGAAGAGTTAAAACATGTACTGGAACACCAGACAATCAAAATCTTAGCCATACAAAAAATAAAAATGAAAATAAATAAATAAATTAGTTCTGTGGGAATAACTATATTCCATTGGATATGATTGTATGATGAGATCTTCACACAACTAATGGAAGGTAGTTCTTCACATAATGTGGATAACGTGAGGTCTCCAAAACATCGTGCTACGGTTTTTTGAAATTGCACGTTAGTTATGCTAATACGATAATGTATAATATGACTGTAGGAATATATAGCAACCCCTTCGAGATTTTGTTTCTCAGCAGAAATGATTCACTGTTTTGACCAATTTATGGGTATTTCATAAGTCATGCTACGAACATTCAAAACCGCTAATAAATATTTTCCTAAATACCTACTTCTGAACACAGGAGTTTCCAAAATATTTTAACGTAGAATGTGTTATTGCGGGGATTTTTTCGACCCATCATGCAAGATTGTGGTTTACCGGATACCTTGAAACAAAGACTTGTTGATGACAACATCATCACCCAGGACGCCAAAAAAACACATTTCTGCGTTTCATTAGTTTGATCTTCGATCATATCATTGACAATCCATGGGTCTGGGGGTTTTACTCTAGATTTATTCAATTTTTAGAATTTTTTGAGACCACATGGAGCCCTGTAGGACAAACAGTTCGCTCCCTACGATAATTTAATTAATTTTCTGTGAATCTCAAAAGAGGCCTAATTTCCGTTGAAATTTTAGCTAACCAAAATTAAACTGTTATTCGCTTTATCGAGTTGTGCTCAGTTTTGCGTCCTTAGCAACCAGTATTCGAATTTTCCTAATAAAGGCACCCAAAATTCCCAATTTCTTCGCATTGAGTGCGAGTTCTTCTAAATAAACTCGGCTGTGAACGTAATATTTTGGAAATGATGCAGGCGAGTGATCTATAAAAAAAATTTTGTATGGTAATTGACTGCGTTTTTTTTTTTTTTTTTTTTTTTTTTTGTTCAGATTAGGTCAACTGTATTCAACAATGTTTGATCCTAAAGTCCCAAAGTCAAAATTTTTTCGTTCTAGTCCCGAAAAATTCCCTACGCCTATATTTTATCACTAAAAAAAGTTCATCAATTTTCGTAACAGATTGTCATTTCTTGATGTTACTAAATACTATTATTTATTTGATTACTGGCATTCAAAAAAATTGGTTTCAAAAACCTACTAACTCATTATGAAACTAGGTATCCATACAGGTAATTGGAAACAACATTATTATGAGAAAAGTTAGTTTTAAGGTGTCGGAGAGCTGGGACGTAGAGGAGCCTAAACGCCCAGACCGGAGTTTTTGTTTCAATCGATTCGGAAAAGGGAGAGAAGGAAGAGAAGAGAAGATTGATGCAGCGCGGATGACTAGATGAAAACGGTGCGGCGGGCGCATCAAGTCAGATGAATGTGCGGCGATGACACGTACATTGGATTCACGTGCTTCCGGGGGCCTGCCTGCATCCATAACTCCCCAGATGAAACGCAACCACGTTAGACTATAATAATGTCCTTCAGACAGTATCTTGACAATGGCATATTGTGGATAATTATTATTTTACGAAGATTATTTACTACAGCTTATTATTCCTTCAATCATATCTGGCAGTCGTTGGAACTTCGAATACCATCGGAAAATTAGGGCCCTATACTTCGGAGGAGTTAGAGGAAAACAAGTCTTACTGCGGGACGTCCTAAAAAAACTGTTCAATTTTTGCCAAATGATATAACAATATTTTTCGTGTGAAAGAAAAGAGTGTCCCCCATGACTAGGTATGGCATATCGAATGAAACATATCGATATACCGATCAAACGATATATCGTCAATGAGATATCGATACCTACGATATATCGGATAAAATATATCGATATTTCGATATATCGGAAGATCTAACTTGGAAAATCTTGTTGAAGTAGATACGTGAGTTAAAACGTTTTAAGCTATACAAACATCATGTTGGGAAAAATTTATCAATACACTCGACATATCGGAAGATTTACATGGAAAAACTCTTTGAAGTTAGTATTTAACCCGCTCAAAAGTGTCATGGTATACGTTACAAGGTATGTAGGGATGGCAAATCGAGTGAAAGAACTTACAGGCCTCAGAAAATTACTGAGTTTGAGCATTATTCTACCGATTTATATCTACCTACGTTTCAGTTTTGGATAGTGGAATTTCTTTCTCTCGAAAATCGTCATTTTACGTGCTTACAATTTGGTTTCGTGTCTGTTCTCTGTCAGCGAATCCTTGAAAGGGACCAACGGAAGTCATTTCAAGGGATTGAGGCAACTGGTTCTGGATGGTCTCCTACGAATTTTCATCAATTCATTGGGTATCTTTCTGATAGTAGTATAGTATCCTCGTTTTGCACGGTCTCTGGGTGTGAGCATAACTCGGGAAGCCAAAAAACCTCGAGATTTTTGGAGTTACGTTGGTTTTTTTGCCTATAACGCCGTAACGGCTCTTCCAAGTGTTTCGACCACTTTATAAAACCTGAGAGCCCATTAAATTCTGCGTCGAATGAGTAGGTACTACAACCAAGACGTAGGGTCAAAATCGGTAGTTGAAATTATTTTTCTGTCCAGATTACTCGTCTACAAAGAAAACTGCTTCGCCATTGCCACTAACTACCAACCATATTTTCGCTTCACAATTAAGTTTATTTTGAAACCTTCACAATCAAGTCTATTAGAAAGAACTAAACGCTTCACACTCGATTCGAATTCATAAACTCAATTTTAAATGCTTGCATACGAGTCTGGAACACATTGGGACTTTTTTCATGTCAACCACTACACAAAAAGGTAGTGAAGTAAGGTTGTTAGTTCATGTACCCAAGCATCAAAGTTTTCGTGACGATTTTTCAGTTCATGTGCCAAAGCAAAATGTAAGGTTGTTGATTGTTCTCTATGCAACACAGTGAGTCTATTTTATTTATTGGTCGCGTGAGCAAGATTTGCTTAGCTTTCGTGACGATTTTTCAGTTCATGTGCCAAAGCAAAGACTTGAAAATGTCAAAATATCGGATGATCACTTGGAAAATCTTATTGAAGTAGGTAGGTGAATTGAAACGTTACTGATATCATTTTGAAAGAAATACCTACATCGATATACTCTACATATCTGAAGATCTACTCGGAAAAACGGCTGAAGTAAGTATTTAACCTGGTTTAAAAAGTTACTGGTATGAATTATCGAAATTATCATACGTAGTTGAAAAAGTGCGAAAATGTCATGGTTGTCAGAGCACTAGGTCAGTAGCAAAGGGTTTTTGGGGTTGCAAATTTTGGAGATAAGCTACTCTCAGGGGTCCTAACAACATGATATAAAAAATCATAGATACCTACCCTCACCATAGCAATGTTTCATTGATTTATAAATTGCTTCAACTCGTATAAGTATTAGGTCGTTTTAATCTAGACACGCCTCCATTACTTTTGGCTCAAGTCAAATAATTGAGACTTGAGCGCCACCATCATGTTTGAGTTGAAGTCAGTAATCTGAAATCAACCAATCACGTAGGTACCTACAAAATTTGGAATAAAATTACTTCATGTTTTTACAGGTACAGGCGTCCCTTCTCATCTATCCATTTTAATATTTAATTTTTACTTGTTAAAAACAAGTCGCGATATATCGGTAAATATTTCGATATTGACCGATAATATCGGTTCTCTGTATCGATATATCAAACCTAATATATCGATGTATTACATATATCGATATATTGTTGCCATCCCTACCCATGACGGTGGCTGCACTTCTTGCCTCAGTCGGGGTCTCAGTCGGTCGCCGTTCGTTCCTCGTTCCGGGTAAGTATTTACCTGAATTGCAGGCGCTCAAACTTTAAAAGTTGTACCTAAATTTCAAATTTTCAAGAACTTTCGAAATGCATTAGTGCATCAGTCTAGGGAATCCGTTTATTCAGTTTGATTTCCCCATTTTTCTCTGGGAATTATTGGTTGATTTTGATGATTCCAGCGGCAATCTTTTAGTTTTTCAATTCCCTAGACTGGTGCACTAATGAATTTCGAAAATCTTTGAACATATAAAATTTAGGTGCAATTTTTTAATTTTAGCCCCTGCAATTTAGGGAAATACTGACGCGGAACGAGGAACGAATGGCGACAGGCTGAGACCCCCTTAAATAAGGCAACAAATTTTAGTTAGGTAATCGTATAAAGTTTATCAAACACGGTAGGTAGTCATCGGTTTGACACGGTGAATATATATTTTCCCCCATTTCATATAATATATGAAAAGTGATTTAAACTATGGTAACAATCCGTTGGATATATTATATCCAACGGATTGTTACCATAGTTTAAATTACTTTTTCACGCGAGCTTTAAATTGGAAGTTGAACGATGCTTTAAAAAGGAAGTTTTTGTAGTGTAGGTACCCATAATTATTAGCTGGCATACTGTATCAAAAACCAGCTGTTCAAGAGCCTCAAATACTTCTTACTATATCTATAGGCATGCCCAATGGTTCCAGGCGCCATAGGGCTCTTCAAAGGAGCTAATGGAACCCTACAAATTCTTATTGCTCTTTGAAGAGGCTTATGTAAGAAAAATAACGGAATCCAACTAATGAGTAAGAGATTACTATTCAACGATTTTTTCGTCAACGGTCATTTCCTACAATAGGTAAATTTAATTCTATAATTTTTTTTCTTCAAGTTTATTGCAATGTACAAGAGGATGCTGATGTATAAGAAAAATGCAACAACGTCTCTGGTGTATGTACTTTTTTTTAAATCCAAAAGTGATAACTACTTGTTGTAGGAAAGTGAGATAGGTGTCGGAACTCTCAGGTAAAATTACTATCCAAACCCAAAATAAACAGTAGTACCCCAACCCCACCCCACCACACCGTTGTCGAATCCAGTTCGTTCTGGTTAGTAGGGTGATGGGGCTAGTGTTCAGCGTAAACAGCATTAATTTCCATTCAGGTGTAACGATTCTTCATTACTTCCCAATCTCATAGAATATCGATAAGGTTAGTATCTCGGTACATAATATTTACCAAGAGTAACGTTGCGCTTGATTTTTCTATTTTTTAAATTTTTTATCGAAAGTAGACCTCATCCTGAGAATTTTGACACCAGCCGTTCTCATTTTGGATGAGTAGACCTTTTTCTATGATTTTTCAAAGTTCTCCTCCCGCCTGGGTGGGACCCCCTAGCTCACTGTGACGTCATAAACATTCGAAACTTTGAAAAGTCATAAAAAAAAAAGGTCTTCTCACGCTAAAAGGTCGCGGTTGGTGTCAAAATTTTCAGAATGAGGTGTAGTTTCGATTAAAAATAACAATAAACAGTTTTTCCGACCCATGCGCACACCTCATTTTACGTGGCATGGTTGGTTAGTTATATACGCAGCTGAAATTTTGATTACAGTCTGAAACAAATCGCTCCCCACGGGAAGTGGAAATTATCGTGGTACATATTAAAAAGACAGAGAGAGAAAAATACGCCTGTTGGAGTGGCGACGGTAGAAGGGAGGATCAGGCTCTCAAATGGTGGTGGAGACATATGGCCGGGCCAATATTGGGGGTTTGCGGGCCAGGCCTTCCTGCAATATACTGGATAGAGGAGTCATTAATCAAACAAATTGAAATAATCCTCCACTCCCTTCCACCCTTAGCAGCCGGACGAGAAGAGCCGTTACAGGGGAGATGGGCGGACTTGGACATCAAAAATTAAGCCTCAGAGCTAAGTAGCGGCCACTCTGCGGTCTCTTCTGATTGATCACGTAGCTTCATGTCAACAAAACGCTTCTCCGAGTCGCATCCACCCTTCCTATCGGTCAACCCTCGGTAAAATGAACCTAAGAGACAATACCACTGTCATACACTAGCTAGAAATAAAGTTGGTATTTTAACCTCAAATATTTTAACTTTCTAAAAATTTGAGAAAATTTTATGTCCAATACTTTTGAAATATTTGTTTTTTTACCTTACAGAATCATCTCAACTAGAAGCATACACCTACACTTGAACGCAACAAATATTTATGAGCGAGTAAAAATTAGTTATTATTCCAAACTGCTACTGAGAAATTTATTTCCAACCACAATGTTGGATACTTACTTTGCCAAAAACCCTTTCCTTCACAACTTCCTTTGGGAGACAGGCTTCGTCATCTTGCAATGACACTTGGCAGTGCAACAACAATATCTTTTCTTCCTTCCTTCACTTTTTATATGACCTGGGTCGATGACTTCATCAGATAGCTTAGCTCCCTTGGCTTTGGCTGCTTCATCTTCACCAGTCTCAGCCTTTATCGGCTCAGCTTCTGCTTGGATTCCGTTAGCTCCCTGCGCTTTTGGTCCCTGGGGTTCTACACCAATTGCAAATCTAGATCCTTTCATTGACATCAAACTTGGATCATCTTCTTCTGTACCCTTTCGATCCAGTGCAGCTTGTTCAGCCATTTTCCTTTCCATCTTAGCCAACTTTTTCTTCTCCATCGCTCTTCTAGTACGAAGCAAATCTTGAGCTTCGATCTCTTCATCAATTTCTTTGAATGTTGGCTCCACTCTAACTTTCATCGTCAATGGAAACGGCCCGAATCGTTCAATTTGGTATTCCTTTCTGCTGGCCAGCCATCCGTACTTTTAGAAAAGAGAAAAAATCATGAGTACTTCCAACATTACTCAGCAAAAATCATAATATTAAGTTCGAAACTGAAAACCACAACTCCAACTCGAGTAGTACACTACTCATAATTATGAAAATACTTTGCTTCTTACATACGGGAAAAAATTTATAGAAATTTATGAAAAGTGGGAATGATTTATATCGAGTTCGATTCAAGTAAATTCGTACTTCGTGATTTACGCTGTTTGGTAGAGGTCGTGGATTTTTTACCAGCGCTTTTTTAGAGCTGGTTTCTCTTTCCTGTATGCGAGCTATTTGTTTCTCTCTGAGTTCCTTCAGTTTGTCAATAGTTTCTCTGTAATCATAAATATATATGTTGGATATTATAATCCAAGTGCATTTGATATAAAAGTGTCAGTGTACATTCAACGCCACTTTACGAAAAAATTACCATTCTCATACCCCGTCAGTAGGTGGTATGAAAATAGATACCTAGTGCAGTATTCTGTACTTCCAAAAGCATGGAACTTACGCCATTACCCCAGACATCCACCCCCACTTGTCATTCCAGTTGAATCTTGCCTCAATTTCCCGCTCACAAGCTGCCGTCCAATTCTTCTGACCCTCTGTGGTCACCATCCACGGTTCAGTCACCCCCATAGTTTGAAATTGAATCTGTATAACTATACAGTTACTTTTATTGGAGATATTTTGTATGTCCTCTGGAAGTTCAATTTAACTCTATTCAGATCATAGGAGGTTGCTATGGCATGTGGAAACATGGAATTTATGAGTTACTGACTAATTATTGTGCATAACATTTCTGGAGTTGCGCAATAATTGCTCTGAATTGTTCCAAATCAATCTGGATGAAATTACATGTCAACCAAAATGATCACCACCGATCGACGAGTACCTACTCTCAGAGGATCTGTATTCAACACCAGAGGCTGTTGTCTGCAGGATGCTGGAAGGTGAAAGGAGCTGGACTGCTGTGGCAGAGAACATAGAAAGCATCCTGACAAGGAAAATACTCTTACAACGAGAAAGAGAGACGAGGAAGCATCTGGTCCGCCTCCTCACCCAGAACTGATTAAACGCACCAGGACTCAGTCCGAAGTAATGTGTTAAACGGTTCTGGGAAGAGTTCCAGCGTGGGAGAAAAAGAAGGTTTTTTCTAATGGGTTTGAATCCCACACAACCGGAAGACGCGAATCGTTCCAGGTATCTTAAGAGATCCAACTCCACCTATGTATCTTGAAGATTTTCTCTCCTGCCTGCCAAAAAAAAAGATTTGTATACCAAAACCAAAAAACCCAAATGTGTGGGGGTTTAGAGAAGAAAAACAGTGATAAAGGATTCTAAGAGATTTTGCAGAGAAAGGTATTGCTAAATGGTTTTGCTTCTTTTGCAATCACGTTATCAGGTGAAAAGTATGAGCAGCGTTCGAAAGCTTGCAGTACCTTAAAATATTAATAAAATCGGAGTTATACCACCAGAATTCTACATCTTACCCGTGGTTTTTTAAGAATGATTTCCAGGTACAAAATAAGCATATTGAGATTACCAATTTTAGGGTTGGCGATCGTCCAATGATCGTTCTTACCTGTCGTACAAAACTGCCCGTCTATAAATGAAATTAAAACAAAAATCAAGGCAGCTCTTCATTCTAACGGGGTTTTTTCATGACCTAATAACGTTTTTCACAGTGAGGCTCTAGTGGCTGATTGATTAAGACGTCAATGTCAGAACGAAGAGGGTTGCAAGCCTCGGCGGGTTACCCTGGCAACATAACTTCTCCTGAACAAGTCTCCGGCCTCTCTTGACTTAGCGTCACAATTTTATCGACTGATCGATGAGACAGCCATTATGTAAATGATAAAGAGAGAGAGCCAAAAAGGCTATACAACGGAAGAGGAAGAGAAAGAGAGGTTAGGAGAGGCAAAGAGAGTGGTTGAGTGGGTGCTGGGGGGAGCTCACAGGGATTTTTCCCCTTTATACATATAAAGACCTTAGGTCTTCTTCTTCGGTGTTCCGGGGATTTATTGTATATCGGACCCCCTTCACCACCTCGTCTTTGACTGTTTACGCATATTTTTACCGTTTTGTTGCCAACCTTCTTTCTCCTCTCCCTTTTCCCTTGCCTCTCGCGCTCAAACCGTTTCAGGATTTATGAAAGGTTCATTTGAATTTTCAACGATCTCGCCTATTCCAGGGATCGAAGACACGCTGCATCTTTTATTTATCAGTTTCGCTTTCTAATATTGTTTGGGAAAAAAAAATCTAAAATATAAATCATAGTTTAAATATGTTGAGAATATAATAAGTGGCGTATCTTTTAAAATAAATTCGTACGTCGTAAGATGTTGTTGGATTCACTTTCCAGGCTTTAAGCAAAACTAAAATTGTACATAGGTGTGATTTATACCAAACCACAACAAACGGGGAAAACCGAGGTTGAGAAATTCCATCTTTGGGATATACTTTCGTTTGTTGCAGATACGATCTGAATTCAACTAGAAATACTGCTATCCTCCTATTACGAGTACGTAGGAAAGTATCTAAATATCACTATTCAGATAAACATCTACTTTTTATGATTCTTAAAATAATATAGAGAGTTATTTTTCCAGTTCAACGCCTACTATTCAGTGAGTATGACAGTGAGTGTATTCAGTAAGTTACTTAAATGATACAAAAAACAAGCCCTTCTAAATAACAGGAGAGGTAATTTCCTTGGGTTGTCGATTACTGACCTTGGAAAATTGAAATCGAGGCATCAGTTAGAGAACCATTGCCTAACCATAATAACCATAATATGGTTATGTAGATGTGGGCGCGGGAAACTGGATAGTTCCTACCGATTCCGCCAAGCCTGAGTGCAGCACCTACTTACTTCTCCATGGAGTTTCGTATAGCAACCATGGACATCAGACGAGGACAGTTAGCAGAAGAAGTCAAGAGAGAAGTTATTATTATGAACGGAAGTTCGGATGGTTGTTGATAAGTACCTAAGTTTTTGATTGCTAATTATTAAACTAATCTACTCGTTGAAGTCAGTATTGTGTTTGATTACGGAAGACCTTACATCAGAAGTGGGATTTGATCTCAAGAGCTTCACAACAGACAAATGCAGCTATTCCTTCCGTCAAGTTTGATGAAAAGGTATGAGGAAAACCATTACAATCGTGAATTATTTCAAGATGAGTCTCAACCCCAAAGTATTGGATCTTGGGAAGAATCCGCTCGTAAACAGATGTGTTTATTGCAAGCAGTTTTTGATGAGGAACCCCCCTCCCGTCTATATTTCTGTGTCGCCCACATAGATATTATCTAATTACATAAGACCTCAAGCGTATGTACGTATGTCGCCCACCCCTCTCCAAAATTGGGAAAAAACCTACTCCGTGCAACTTGACGAAGACATTCTATCCAACCCTTCCGAATGCCATTTTTTGGAGGTTTCTGTTGATTCGCCATTTTCTAAAGCCTCTAATTGCCTCCGTTAGTTCCGATTTGCTTCATCGTACGTGACAGCCACTGCTGCAGAGTAGCACGGAGGCTCTTACGTTAAAAAAATTAGGTTTGTTCATTCTTTTCTGTTCATTATGCTCATTCAAGTTTGTTGAATGTTACGTTTTAACCCGGGTTCGATTCCAGGCCGTGACATCAAATTTTTTTCTAATAAAATTACGTGTTTTATCTCCGATTTGTTTTTGCCTGCTTTTAGCAGGATTTTCAGCTAGTATTAATATAATGGAACGACAGCCGAGTGAACTGTTTAAAACACGTGAAACAGAAATCGAGAAAAGTTATACTTGCCTGGACAGATCGGCGAAAGTTGGACCTACAGAACCAGGTCGGTTTTTGCAGTCAAAATAGACCAAAAAGGAAAAAATAATTATCACAGCTATTCAGATAGGCAGGTATAGGCGCCCATCAATGCGTGGGTATCTACCTATAACAATACGGTGTGATTATTATTATTCCGATTTTGGTGGTGTACTGAGATCAGTTATGAAGTCGGTCCTTTTATTTTGCTGAAAAGATTTTCATTCGATTATTTTTTCAATTTTATAAAATTTTTGAGAAAAACATAAAAATTTCTGAGTTTTTTTTAAATTTTACAAATAGTGGCATTTTTGAAAATATCAACTCTTCAATTTAGAATCCAAATGAAAATTAAGTGTTGAAATTTTCGAAACTGCCGTAGTAGTTTGGTAGTAGGTACCTATGGTTGCAACCTTGTCGTGGCGCGGAGTGTGTTGTGGTAAAAGTGCCACGGAGTTGCGGGAGTTGGGCATCTCGGTAGGCGTACTCTCGGCTCATATTTGAACTGGTGGACTTTTTATAGAGGTACTTCCCTTCATTCCTCTTTCGCACCCCCACCTGCTTCATCATCACTCATCTCTAGGGCTGGCGTCGGGTGAGTCCTGGGCGTCCTCCTCATTAATATTTTATTTATTTTATTTATGGCGTGCCCCCTGCGTCTTTCAGGGGAATAATTTTTTTCAAATAGGTAAAAAACAAAAAATAAATAAATAGTGACAATGGAAAGCTGTGATCTTCGCATACGAATGATCTATGCAAAAAATAATAAACCTTTGTGAAATAATTTGCAGCAATTTTTGGAAGAAATAAACGCTTCACACTCGATTTGAAAAATCGTCTCCAAAGATCACAGCTTTTTTAGTCGACAAAGAAAACTCGTCAAGCGTCTAACTGTCTAATGTCTACAATACTGTTCTCTCGATCTCTAGAACATCGGGTTTGAACTCACAGTATTACATAAACCACCTAATACTAATTTAATTAAAAGGTTGATGTAAACTTTTTGCTTCCGAGTCTACCAAGGTAGCGGAAGCTTTGTTTTCTATTATCAAGGTTGAAAAAAAAGTTCACCAAAATCAAAATTTCCACTCGCGTTTTACGTTTCAGACCTTTCGGAACAATTTTGGTTCCGTGTCTGTATGTCTGTCATGAAATCCTTGTAACCGGCATAACTATACGGAGTTATTGTCCGATTTCGATGAAATTTTCAGGGATTGTGCTGGTTGGCGTTTAGACAGGCTCCTATGAAAATCATCACCCCCGGACTGATCGTAGCTGCTGCGCATGCGCACAAGTAAAATCCTTGTAACAGCCATAACACTTACATGTTTCATCCGAATATGATGAATTTTTCTAGGATTGTTCAGATCAGCGTGTAGATGGTCCCCTATGAGGGTACCTAGTGGAAGGTACTTGGATATAGATGTTTTGAGATTAACAACTAAGCATCGGACCATCTATACAATCGGTTATGGATACGAGGAAGCTATGTGCCACACCCACTTGGCAGACTTTTTTAAATTTCCCTATTGAATCAGTGGTTGCATTGTAATGTAATTTCAGTAACGCTCAGTCTCAATGGAACGTTTCACCGGAATCCGGCAAAAATAATTGTGAAGCGATCGCACCGTTGAAGGGGCCAAGAGCCTGGCAAACTCTAAAGACGCTTTGAAACATTTATACGGGAACCCTGGCGAGGTTTGGCTGCTCTCCCCCCGCTGCCTGACAGACTGACATTGATGGATCACCACACCATCCCTGACTCACCAGAGACTATTTAGATGTATACCCCTCCACCGTGCGCCCTGCCGCCCCCAACTGCCGCCTCCAGTCTCTCGTGTGCCCTCTTGTGGAAAAGGCCCTCTCCGCCTTCCGAATCCATGAATTGAATTCATTAAACGCTTTTCTTCTATAAGGAAACGACGGGATGGCGGAGGGCGAGCGAAGCTGAGGCCGAACACGGAGTTTATTTGATTCAGGAGGGTACAGGTGGTATTTAATAAACGCTTCGCTTCCCCACATGACAAGGGAAACATATCCCATATTTGGTGGGTTTTGCATGCCGACATAGCTGCAAGCTTGATGAACCCGTCAGCCAGAATGAAAACTTGTCAACCAGCTTCACTCGCCTGAGAAACTGTGCTTATGCTTTCTCCTTTTATTTGGTACCTAGTTGGTTTTATTACGAGCCACTTGTTTAAACACTGGAAAATTTCTGCTATGGAGATGTTAGCATCTGGGTGATTCCTAAACTGGGGGCAATTTTAAACCGAGAAAAATAATTTTTCTGGCCGAACACGGATTTTTTTCCAATTATTGGAAAAATTTTTTTCCAAATTACTTGAATTTTTTGACATTTTCATGTCTTTCATATGGCACATAAAAAAAAAATCGTCACGAAATTTGATGCAACGATATTTGTTGCAACGATATTTGTCCCAAGTCGCCACAATGATGATTATGACCATCAGAAGTGAAGTTGTTAGGTAGGTAGGTACTTTACAGTTTGATATTACCAGAGGGGCATGAAAATGTTTCAATGTGTTGCAGACTCGTATGCAAGCGTTTTGACATTTTCATGTCTTTCATATGGCACATAAAAAAAAAATCGTCACGAAATTTGTTGCGACGAAATTTGTCCCAAGTCGCCACAATGATGATTATGACCATCAGAAGTGAAATTTTTAAACGGATTTTGGTCCTACCTTGTGAGTCGAAGTGGTGTGACAAAGTCGAGTCATGATTAGTGAATACGCCCTCTCCGTCATCAGAAGTGGGATCATTTTCAGCTCCATTTTAAATCATCAATTGTGTGAATCTGGTTTTAATTTCATCCAAATATTTATCAGATCGTATCATTGATGAACTTTGCTCGCAAATTTTTCTATGACAAAATACTTGGATTACGATTCTACAACGTGGCGAATGGATCAGAGGGGTTTTTAATGGGGAAATGTACATGATGACGCCTTTGCTTTCTGGTTACAATTGTATTATTTAACAGAATTCGTCACCTTCATTACACTCCTGAAGACCTTTGTGAAGATCCTAAGACCTCCGTATTCTGTTGATTGATTCAGTTGTAAACAGAAAAGCAGAGGAGTCGCTATTTACACTCAAAGATAAAGTATGAGCTAATTGACTCAATGATACTCAATGCTCGTACTTCCATTTCAACCCTTCATTTCTATTTGGTTGGTGGTTGGGGTTGAAATTTTCAAAAATTCCCTAGTAGGTAGTAGGTACCTATAGTTGGTAGGGAGGGATCTATACAGAATTGTGATCTATACAGAAAATAATAAACCTTTGGGCAATGATTTGCAGCGTTTTTTTTTTTTTTTTTTTTCAAACCCCCCTCCAAGACGGAGGGGCATGCCATTAATGAACAAATATGAAAAGCAAATCAAATATAACGGTGAGGAAGCCCAGGACTCACCCAACGCCGGCCCTAGAGATGAGTGATGGGTGGGGGCGGGAAAGAGGGATGAAGGGAAGTGCCTCTATAAGAAGACCACCAGTTCAAATACGAGCAGAGCAGTACGCGTCTGGTGTCACCACGGAGTACTCCTACTGAGATGCACAACTCGCGCAACTCCGTGGCCCCGCTCCATGATAAGGTTAAAACCATCACCCTGATGTTGGGTGCCACTCCTTTTAGCTTCGACACTGCTTGCCGTAAATCATCACTAACATGTACTTTCTTATCTTAGCCCGCAAGGTGCTATAATAAGTGTGCTCCATTTCCAAGCTGCCATTGACAATCTGCACATCCAGGATAATGCAAGACCTGTCAGGCTTGACGGCAACGATGTCAAACTTCCTACCCTGGTCGCTCGGCATGTGGTATAAAGGAGTAGAAATTATCAGAATACTAGTTTGGCGACTTTTGACGTCATCGAAAGAAACGCTCTTAGGTAACAGTAGGTAACACTTTTTGATTCTAAATGCTAAATTAAATGCATACAATGGCAATACAAATAACGACTATTCTCATAAACATTCCACGTACAATAATGACAATTGTTCTACTCGTCAGGATTTGAAAACAAATGTTTACTAACTTAGTGTGTGTATTGGTATATTATCTTCAATAATGAACGCTTGGAATCGAACGAGAAAAATAGTTAAACCTCCCTCGAAATTTGATGTTTCTCGTTTTGGTTTATTATTTTCAATGATGAACCTTTGGAATCGACCAAGAAAAAAAAATTTTAACACCCCCTCAAAATTTGATGGTTTACGTTTCAAGGTACGTAGAATCCAAAAATCGAATAAAAATTTGGCCGTCCGTCCGCCGTACGCGGCACTTTTGCCACTTAGCGTTGACCGATTTTGATGAAATTTGGTATGTAGGCTCCTTCTGTGGTCTAGTTGTGCCCCGAAGATTTTGGTTGAGGTAAATCACTCCTAAGGGTTCCAAAATCAATTTTGAAATTTTGAAAACGCCCTAACTCAAAAAATTTCGATATTAAGGAATTGTTTTTCCTTCAATTTAAGATTCTATAGAATTTTTAGAATTTTTTGAGACCAACCGGAGCTCTGTAGGACAAACCGTTCGCTCACTACGAGAATTTAAAGTTTGGACGTACGATAAATCAGAAACACGAGTGTGAATCGCAAAAGATCTAATCTCCTAATCGCCTAATCTCCGTTCAAATTAAAGCTGACCGAAATGCGATCGATATTTTTCTTCATGGTGGATGGTTGGTGGCTTTGCAGACGAGTGATCTATATAGAAAAATAAGAAATAATAAACCATTGTGTAATAATTTGCAGCGTTTAATGTACGTAGGGCTCTGTAGGACAAATAGTTCGCTCCCCATGAGGACTCAAGGGTTGGACTTACGGTAAATCAGAAACACGAGTGTGAATCACAAATGAGGCCTAATCTCCATTATACAATGGGGTGTGCGCATGGGTCGGAAAACTGTTCATTGTTATTTTTAATCTAAACTAGACCTCATTCTGAGAATTTTGACACCAACTGCGAACTTTTAGCGTAAGAAGACCTTTTTCTATGATTTTCCGAAGTTTCGAATGTTTATGACGTCACAGTGGGCTGGGGGTCCCGACCAGGCGGGAGGGACGCATGACGTCATAAACAATTGAAACTTAGAAAAATCATAGAAAAATATCTACTCATCCAAAAAGTAAACGGCTGGTGTCAAAATTCTCAGGATGAGGTCTACTTTCGATTAGATTCGCACCCCCATTATATGACCAAAATGCGATCGTTATTCGATTCTTCGAGTTGTAACTAATCGTTTTGCGTTCTTAGCAACCACTAATCAAGTTGCCTAATGAAGGCACCCACAACTCTTCATTTCTTCGAATTGAGTGTGGAACGTTTATTGCTTCGAAATAAACTTGATTGTGAAGCGAAAATATGGTACAAAATTATAAATTCAAATAACTATCTACTTTGCGCAAATATTTTGCGAATGATATTGTAGAAACCTAAAATGTTTCGGAACCAAATTTAAATCAAGTTGGTACTACTATGTACTTCACACGTAACTTGTGTCGTGCTTATTAATAAAATATTTGTGGAAGCGTACTTAAAGTAATAAAGTTCATGAAATAGTGCTTATAACTCTAAAGCATAAAAAAACTCTGCAAACTATTATACAATGTTTATTATTTTTCTATAGATCACTCGTCTGCAAAGCCAACAACCATCCAACATGAAGAAAAATATCGATCACATTTCGGTCAGCTAAAATTTGAACGGAGATTAGGCCTCTTTTGCGATTCACCCTCGTGTTTCTGATTTATCGTACGTAAAACCTTTAAATTCTCGTAGGGAGCGAACGGTTTGTCCTACAGAGCTCCACGTGGTCTCAAACAATTTTAAAAATTCTATAGTATCTTAAATTGAAGGAAAAACAATACCTTTGTATCAACATTTTTCGAGTTAGGACGTTTTCAAAATTTCAAAATTGATTTTGGAACCCTTAGAAGTGACTTACATCACCCAAAATCTCCGGGGCACAACTACATACCGAATTTCATCAAAATAGGTCAATGCTAAGTGGCAAAAGTGCCGCGTACGGCGTACGGCGGACGGACGGCCAAATTTTTATTCAATTTTTGGATTCTAAGTACCTTGAAATGTAAACCATCAAATTTTGAGGGGGTGTTAGAAATATTTTTCTCTTGGTCGATTCCAAAGGTTCATTATTGAAAATAATAAACCAAAATTAAAATTAAAATGATTGCAAGTTGAGTATGCGAGTGAATATTGCAAGTAAATTTTATTCGGTGTAGTTCGATTTACAAATACAAATTCGAAAGGAGCTCCTTGAATTATCTTTAATTTTCTCTTAATTCTAGGAGACTTGTTAGCTTATAGGAAAGTTCTGACCGTTTTCGTTGCTCTTTATTTCGGGTTGAAGCCAGCAGTAGGTAGTTCTGGTAGTCGAGGTCCAATTCGTACAGGACGTTGAGAATAAGTTGAACATTTGATGAAGAGAAGGGAAAAGGGCTACTTCTGAAGCCTCGAAATTTGAGCTGATGAATTAAGTTTGAAAGAAACATCCATAGGATTCTGGAGACCTGCTGCATGCGGTGATGGCGTCGCTTGAGTCGATAAATTGGCAGACGACAGGAGATTAGTAAGTTGATAGCTTCGACGAAGAACTGCAGAAAGGCGATGGACGCAATGCTGAGCTCCCCACTTCACTCGCGGGCACAGACGTCAGTCCACAGTTCATTTAGGATTAATAATATGCTAATCTTATCTTTGTGTCCTCAGCTCGGACAACCTAAGCTCTACGGTAGTGCAATGGAAAAGCTGTGTTCTTTGCTGGCGAGTGATCTATACACCTATTCCTCCATTATAACTTTCTGATTGTAACATCTGTTCCATCCCATCAGAGAGCAGAAATCATGAATTTTTTAAAGACCTATTTACCATGAAAATACATTAATTTGCATTTCCGTCTAGAGTGTTAAGCTTTCATTGTATAGAAACACTATACATTTTCTATCATACAAAGAAGCAGATGAATTCGGGGACCCCTCAAGTCCAGCAATGTGGAAGGCTGTCATGACACAAAACAAAAAACAAAAAAAACACTTTCAATCGTTCCATGAGAAGCTTCAAGGTCTAATCCCTGAGGTCATTTTGAAATAAAAACAGGAAACCGTCAGTAATAAATCGTAGGCCTTAATTCATCTCCCTCTCCACCATATTTAGCCCCCGGGCTGTCTTGAAAAAAACAAATCGAGAGAGGTAAAAATGAAAAAACTGCCATTAGACGGTCTGCCAAGGGAGCGATTAAAGGAGGGCGAACAGAATCGGGTAGATATCCGCGGCGGAGTCGCCGAGATGGGAACAAATTGGATTAATTTGTCCACGTTTGAGGTTTTGATAATGGTCGTCTGGGAACAATGAGACATTAATATCGGGCCTTCCCACTCAGCCTGAAGTCACCATGTCGAGTACGGAGGGTCCAGAATTGAGGGAACGGGCACACTATTATTGTAGAGGCATCCAAATCGATTCACAAAGTCATCTTACTTTCTTCAACACACCTAAAACGTTGAAAGAAACCTAAAATTGTAGAAACCTGAATGTCTGAAATACCACTTCGAAATAAAAGGTGTGAAGGGCAACTTTTTCTACGTTTGAGACAAAAATCCTGTGAAGCTCAATGTACAATATGTTTTCCGTGCTTTTTCGAATTTCTTCACTCAAATGGGGATCTTGATGGGGATCAATTTTTAGGACGTTTCACAGTAAGACTTGGGCGTCCTTATGCGAATGAACTGAGGTAAAGTACCTAGGACAACACTCAAGAGAAAAAAATAACCTCATAGCTGCCTTCCAAAGGAAGAACGTCCTAAGTCGATTTTTTGCATTTTGAGAAAAACGAGGTTTTGTGAAGTTGCCTGCGCTATTCGCCTCGTTGCAGATAGAAAATTTTTTTTTTTTGGTTTATTATTTTTTCACGAAACACCCACAAATATGTTTCTTTATTTTGTACTCCAGTGACAAGCACAGAAAGATTATCATTTGGGTAATTAATGGGTCATTTAAGCCCAATGGAAGGACATTAGGACAATAGGACGCTTTAGCCTAGCAACCCAGGACTTAGGACAGCTTGACTCTGCTTAATGCAGATTCTGAATCCAAATCCGCAAAAAAAAACATAGGTGAATGTCTGTGTGTGACAAAATCTCTGCACAAGCCTTAGTTTTCAACCTAGTTTTGTAGTTATTTTTTTTGTTCGACGCGGAAACGTGTCTAGCTATGCACTACGTCGCCGGAATTTCGAATTTTACCTTTGATGGAGTGAAGGGGGAAGGGGTTAATGCTTAAAAGACGTGCGTTTTCGGGCATAATCTTAAGTACACTACCTAGGGCAAAATATACGATTTTTCAATATTTCTGTTCCTTTATTACTATCCTTTATTTATTGTGCGTTTCACCTTGAATACGGATGAGAGCTACTATGGACTACCTAAACAGGGGGGGTTGACTCGAATTCGGGTATCGTAAGTCATGGATTTCAATATGCTGTATGATTGTAATGTTTTGCCATGTGGAGTCCGAGATTTCTTACACAAAATGGCTGCCGGGGGGGGGGGGGCAGGTAAGTACAAAAATGGAATTATACAGGATAGCATTTTAAAGTTTCAATTGTTATTCCTAATTCAGGAATCCACAATAATTTATACTTAACTCTGCCATTTTTTCACGGAAGTATCCTAAAATGGAAATGATAGCTCGAACTGCCCCTCAAATTAAATCGTAATAGTAAATTCAATGATTTTTTAAAAAGTGTCGAGTTACCTGGTTACGTGCAGTCTAATTTCCATACTTACTTGGTTACGAGCAATCACATTTTTAGACCTACCTGTTCACCCACCATAAGAAAACCTACTTGCCTGATTAAGCACATTTAGTAAACTGGGAAACAGTAGGTAAACTCAGCTACCGGTCTGTGCTCGAAACAGGAATTTCGGGAATGAGAGTTATAACCGAATAATCAGTAACGCCCCAACCAATAGGAAGCATGGTAGACTTACGCTGATACTCGCTCGAATGCTGACACAAAATAACGCCTACAGTGAAGATATCTCGATTTTCACCACAAAAAAACGACTTACGTGGTCCTCCCCCCCCCCCCCCCCCGCCTGCCAAATATTAACTAAATTATATTGAGTGATACAGTTATGTGCAGTAGGAAGGTAAATAAAAATGCACGTTTCGCTTACCTACGGGTGTAAATTGACCTAATGCGTATCCAATGGGACGTCCCTTGGAATGTATGCATTACTTAACAATACGTTTGTTATTTTTGATGACGAGCATGTGCTCGAGTAAGACCTCAGATGAAGGGCGCAACAGAAGCCACCAATAATAGAGATAAATCTGCGGTCCCTTGGAGTATATACATACGAGTATTTACCAATTTTTACGGTGTTTCATATAGAAGGGAACTTTCTCAAAATAATTCATGCGATAGCAGCGCTACAGCTGTATTATGGCTGCTCAGGAACCTCGTATTAGAAAACAACGAAGGGAACTCCTAGTTTTGAAGGCTTGATTCATCCCTTTTTATCATGTTCCTAAAATTTACCAGACAACTGTATAGATATGTCTCAAAACACTTCTTTATTTTTTTCTTAGATCCAGTAGTAAAATATGAACAGTATTGGAACGCTATTCACTTATAAATAATTGTTCATAAATACACGAAAATGTTGACCATTCTTATGAATATTTACTGCGTTCTCCCATCGATAAAACGATAACTACGGTGGACTAACGACATTATTTAGACAACGTTGCTTTTATCACGCTACTACAGTCCACGCTTTTATCGGGTTTTTGTTGTTCTTGACAAATCACCATGGTTGCAAATGGAATAGAACTACATGGGCCAGAGGGTGGGAGCTTAAAATTAACGGGGGTGAGGTATTTATCATATTATGATAAATGTGGATCACGTGATCCCATGCACTGGAACACTTTGTGACTGAGTATTATTCGACACCTTTTACCCCCGGGATGTCCCGATGACAAACATTTAGATGTCATACCATAATGCTGAAGATAAATCGGCCGTATATTTTCGGGGGTACCTATTCGGGTTTTTTGTGTCAAACCCCGCGAGGCAAAAACCAATAAGGGATATTCATAGGGCATTGATATCCACACCTAACGCGTACTCCGTCATTCCTAGCGCCGTCTTGTGGAATTCCAGCTCGTTTGAAGCTCATTTTCGTGACGTGATGAGCGTCCCAAATAATTCATGATCATGGATATTCGTTTGTTCTTTCAACAAACATTTGCATTTTCAATAAGATGATTGTAGCCTTGTCAAAAAGACTAAACTGTAGCCGCTTGATTTAAAGTTCACACGATTTTCTCTAACTATAATTGTGTTTAGGAGTCTCAAAGGTTATGGTGTCCTTAACGGTTGATGGAACTTTCTTAGTGATGTTCATCGAAAGGATTCGTGAAGATCAGAACGTAGATCTCTTCAAATTGCAATTGAGAAATTTCCTTACTTGGAAAATTGAAAGAAACGTTTCCTAATTCAGATTAACAGAATTTCTTCTTCCTTGTATATTAACTGGAAATTATATAAATTCATGGTGTAAAAAAGATTGATTGATAGTTGAATTATACCATATCTTTATATACATTATCTGATTCTCAAATGTGGTAAACGAACTCAATCATGTTGATCATTCCCCAATTCGAAGCTTGTTATCGCAATCATGTTGACAATTTTTCACAATGTGATGATGCTCTTTCTGATCGGATTATTATGAAATCAACAAGTAATTATAATAAAAGATTGAGCCCAGCACCTTGATACCCACCAAGTTTTAGCAAAATCGATCTAATTCATCGTAACAAATCTACGCTTACTGAAAATCAGGTGTGTGTGTGCTCAGTCGACACTTTGTTTGATAGCGATTGAAGTTATATGAAGCCTTATAAGGACAGTGTTGGAATGCTGGGCTCAGTGGTAAGTGCGGGTGGAAAACTATTCCCGGCACTTGGGGAATTTAGTTTTACTTATTACACAAAATTTAAATTGGGCATAATAAGAGAAAATTATGATGGTAGGTACCTGGATTCCATGAAGAAGCGAGTGTGCAGCTGCGGCGTGGTGGTCGCGATCCCCAACAGGACACAAGAGGTAGGGTGGCGCGAGAATATCACTATTTTTCACGAAATTGTACTTGTTTAATTTTCTCGAAACTCGCGACTTACGGGTACCCGTTAACGCACTGATGAGCTTCACTTTGGTGACGGAAACGGCCGCGGACTTTCGATTTGAGCGGCGATGATTTTCGAAAAAGGGTATTTCGAGTAGGTAGAAAACCGGCGCGAGAAAGAATTCCAGGAAACATGGCTCCACTTTCAGGAAAATGATGTGGCTGATCAGATCAGTGATGCTGCGCACTGTGAAGCCGTGGATATTGGTACGCCAAACCAAGAATTTATGCCCAATTTATTACATACAAAAAGGGCGGAGCTCTGTTTGCACTGAACGTTTAAAATTGGTGTACTACCTACATTAAATAACAATAGTAGGCAGACGATTTGGTAGGCCACTGCTACGAAAGGAAAACAATGACAACAATGATACGGGGCTATCAGACGACTAGAAGCTCCCGTGAACAGCCATTTTTGACGAAATAACAATAATTAGTTGGATTAGTATATATACATGGAATATATGAATAAATCTATTTATGAAACATAAATAAAATTTATGTTTAACTGATCGACGCTGAAAACTCTAAGTTGAGACAGACAGCATCGTAAAAAAAATGAAAACTATCCCGAAACAGGAAGTAGCCATTTTCAAGACAAGTAGACTTGATCCAAAACAAACCGGAGTTGCTTAATGAAGTTCTGATATACAACATAAAATACGAGTAGACATTTTTCTGATTTGATGCACGAATACAAAGTTCCCTTATCTCCAAAAACGACAAAGACAGTATAGGGATACCATATGTACATTTATAAAATAATATAGGAACTTTTAGATAGGAAATTTTTCTATTGGAACTTGTATTTGAGGAAGAATTTGAAGCTTACGAGACCTATCGAACAGTGTTCGATTCAATCGTTAAATTCCGGTAAGACTGGATTAAGTATGTTGGGTGGTTCGGATTCAGGGGTTGCAATCAATCATCGGTCCATCTCCCGTTTATCCCGCGCATTAGAGGGCTTCGACGTGGAAAGCTATTGCTTGGCATAACTTCATCACAACGCGTCATTATCTATGATAAACCTGGTCACTAAACTAACGACTGGATCACAAGGATAAGCCCTGGAGAATTTCTGAGGGCGGAGGGAAGCGAATTTTACAGAGTGTTAACCAAACTAAACCGTAAAAATGTAGTTCATGAAGGAGAGGCGTTGGGCAAAAACAAGTCACACAATTCATACTAGAGAGACTGCCCTAACATGAGATATCCTCCGTATCGGGAAGTTTTTGACCCCAAAGTGAAGTTTTATTGCAAAAAAAATTGCTATTATTAAGGGACAGGTACACAATCCCTTAACAATAGGCAAATAGTTCAAACGTAGCACTCCGATCTCATTTCAGTGTTTTCAGTGACATTTTCGAAAAAGATTGCCGAGTTTGGCACAAGAGCTTGACTAAATTTGGCATAGCAACTCCTATCAGATTAACCAACAAATTGATCTAATCGAAATTTGATGCTCTATTATAGAGCATCAAATACATATACAGTACATAATAAATACAGTACATAGAGTGTATTGGGTTATAATAACCAATGTAAATAATAAAACAATGTACCACCTACGAAGAGGTATTCTAAAAGTTCATGAAGTCACAGTTTGGAACGAGTATACCATAGTGTACGCACTAAGTAGACTAGAATGCCAGTTAATAAGATTGAAGACCATAAAATTTCGTTAATTATAAATCCTATTTTGTACGCGTGAATCAATGTCCTTTGCCCTGATGGATCACAAATTTTCGTCGAAACATTTCAACACCGTCTGTCACCTACTCAGTGAATAACGAAAAAAATGGGCATTTGGTTAAATTTGTAGGAAGAATTAGGTAATAGTTTTAGAGAAGAAAAATCGTTGATGGAGGGGGGGGGGGCATACCATAAACCATTTATAGATGCGTTCAGAAGTGGAAAAAATGTGAGTACTTAAGTAAGTACCCAAATCAAGGGTGAGAATAATACAAAAAAAACGATGATAATTCCTTCAAATTTAAACTCAAAATTCCTCTAAAATCATGCTAGTAAGATAATAATATTATCTTACTAGCATGATTTTAGAGGAATTATATTATAATATAGGTATTATCTTACTAGTGGTGAATATTATCTTACTATTATTATATTATCTTACTAGTAGTCTTACTAGTAGTATTACTTACCAATAGTGAAAAAAAACCTTAAAATTTGTAAAATAGAAGTGTAGAAAAACATTTTGATAGATTGGAATGAAATAAGCAACTTAGACAAACTCACGTCGATGATCGAAAATTCAAATAGGTATAACTGAAAACACCTCATTTTTCACCCCCTAGAAGTGACTGACGACAACCAAAAGCTTTCGCGGCACAAATGGACCCCAAATGGAGCCCTATATACCGAATTTTCCGGGTCCGGATAGCCGTGCTCGTTCGTCGACGCGTTTCTGGGTCCGAGACGCGAACCAATCCTAGCGGGAAGATCGCGAGTTCAAATCTCGGGTGCCGGGCGCGATTTCAACCAAAGCGGCTCGCTGACCCTCTCGTCAAAACTCAAGGCAGTGAGGCAATAGAAAGCCGTGAGCGAAATCAGCAGATCGAATTTTGATCTTTTCTTTGGAAGACAGCTGATGAAGTTCGCGACGCCAGGAGTGGCAGTCGGACAAAAATTCAACCTGAAATGATTGTTTACAACTAATACACCAAATTATGAGTTAGTACTATGAGAAATTATTAGTAAATAGCAGGTGAGAGAGCTACCTAGGCCAAAATATAAAATTACATTTCATAAGAAGATTGTATGAGGAGCATCTTATCATCGCACCAACATACCTCCTATCATCATCTTTGTTTCAATTTAATTGTTTCAAACTTCTAATTTATTATTTTTGAGGATGTGTCTAGGTAAGTTACAAAACTGGTTTGGTTCAATAATATTGAACCTAACATATTATGTTAGTGGAAACTATTCTGGATTACAGAATAAGAGTTGAATCTAGTCTGCTGTGTTAGTTCGAAATAAGGCGCCAATACACCACAGGAGACCCCATCCGGAGGAGGCTCTGCCATCTGTGGGACACCGCGTGGACTAGTTGGTGAACTCAGAGTTTCACCCTGCTAACAAAGAATGACGGACATTTCACACATTGAGAGCTCACGATGGGTTAATTTTTTTTTTTATTGCTCGATTCCAAAGGCTTATTATTGAAAATAATAAACCAAAATATATCAAATTTCAACCAAATCGGTTCATGGTTGCTAAGGAACGTGATCTCCGCAAAAAAACCATAGGTGTACGTCTGGGTGTGTGACAAAATCTTGTGTACTCTGCCCATGCCTCAATTTCCAACCGATTTAAATGTTTCTTTTTTTTCGACTCAGAAATCTTCCAAATTGCACACCATTCAACCAGAGTATCAAAAATAGCAGGAGAGGGATCGAAGGGGGGTGGGGGATAATATTCACAAAATATCCGATTTTCCAATATTTCGGTTTCTTTATAGCTTACTAATTGCATCCAAGCTTTGAAATTTTCATTATACCTCCGGATTTTCATAAATTATTCTCAGTACCACCTGGAACTAATAGTGGTGCCACCATGGTGCCAGGACACCATAAACCGCATATTTCGTGTTTTGCGTGTACTGCAAACCAAAACTAATATTATGAAAGTTCAACTTTACGATTGGTGCGAGGGGGGTGAACTATAGTTCGCATGTTGGGTAGGTATCGTAAAAATCATAGATTTTTAAATGCTCTTCAAATTCGAGTGTCCCATGCCACTAGAAAAAATAATGCTCAAAAAACGTGCGTTTTTGGACATAATCTTGTGTACTCTGCCCAGGTCTCAATTTCCAGCCGATTTTCGTGGTTCTTTTTTTATTCGACGAGGAAACCTATCTAGTTGTGCACTACGTCGCCGAAATTCCGAATTTTGCGTTTTGAGGGGGGAAAGGGTGGTTAATGCTCAAAAACGTGCGTTTTTGGGCATAATCCTGTGTACTCTGCCCAGGCCATAGTTCCCAACCAATTTGCGAGTTTATATTTTTGTTCAACTCAGAAATCTTCCAAATTGCACAATATTTCACCAGAGTACCTATCAAAATTCGCAAGGGGAAGGGTCGAGTGGTGGGGGGATAATATTCACAAAATATCCGATTTTCCAATATTTCGGTTCCTTTATAGCTTACTAATTGTATCCAAGCTTTGAAATTGAGAAAAAATTCTCATTAAACCTCTGGATTGCCATGAATCATTCTCTGTACCACCATGGAACTAATAGTGGTGCCACCAGGGGGGGGACTTGAATTCACATGTTGGGTGTCGTAGATCGTGCATTTAAAAATGCTCTTCAAATGCGAGGCTCCCATACCGCTAGAAATGTTGTGGTGAATAATGGTGAGGCGGGTATTTCTAGCCTAAAATACTTATTAAATTACATCGAGTGAAAAAGTTTTTTCGCTTACCAACTGGTTTAATTGAATTAATTCACCTAATGCTCATCCAATGGGACAGCCCCTGGAATGCTTGCATTACTAAACAATATGTTTCTTCCCTGAAATACAAAATAAATCATTATGTACATCGAGTGAAACAGATCTGTCGCTTAGGTACCAATGGTTTAAATTGACCTAATGCTTATCGAATGGGACGTCCCCTGGAATGCATGCATTACTTAACAATATATGTCTGTGTTTTAAAACTTGTGCTCATGTTGCTGAAGCTAAAGTTCATAATAAATGTAATATGAGTTCGAGAACGATGGAACGATCACCTCCGATAATTTTTCAGTCCGCATCATTAATTTTTGTTTGAGACAATCCCAATGCTAGGAAAAAACGCTGCAAATTATTACACAATGGTTTATTATTTTTTATTTTTCTATATAGATCACTCGTCTACAAAACCACCAACCATCCAACATGTAGAAAAACATCGATCGCATTTCGGTCAGCTTTAGTTTGAACGGAGATTAGGCCTCTTTTGCGATTCACAATCGTGTTTCTGATTTATCGTACGTCCAAACTTTAAATTCTCGTAGTGAGCAAACGGATGGTCCTACAGAGCTCCGGGTGGTCTCAAAAAATTCTAAAAATTCTATAGGATCATAAATTAAAGGAAAAACAATACCTTTATATCAAAATTTTTTGAGTTAGGGCGTTTTCAAAATTTTAAAATTGATTTTGGAACCCTTAAAAGTGACGTACATCAATCAAAACCTCCGGGGTACAACTAGACCCCAGAAGGAGCCTACATACCAAATTTCATCAAAATCGGTCAATGCTAAGTGGCAAAAGTGCCGCGTACGGCGGACGGCGGACGGACGGCCAAATTTTTATTCGATTTTTGGATTCTACGTACCTTGAAACGTAAAACATCAAATTTTGAGGGGGTGTTAAAATTTGTTTTTCTTGGTCGATTCCAAATGTTCATTATTGAAAATATTAAACCGAAATGGGCGCAAATGTCATATTTCTACTTTATATTTAATATCTCCGCAAATAAGTATTGGGAATATTAGGCGAAAATTGGTACCTATGTACCCACTTTGCCTACATTGATCAGCCGCCTATGGTATGGAAGAAAAGTAAGACTAGGAAAAGAGTAGGACTAAGTAGGTAATGTGCGTTCTCGAGACGAATGTAATATTACGAAAACACAAAGTCTGACTTACATTGACTAGTGGTTCTTCTGGTTTATTATTTTCAATAATGAACCTTTGGAATCAAGCAAGAAAACAACATTTTTAACACCCCCTCAAAATTTGATGGTTTATACGTTTCAAGGTACGTAGAATCCAAAAATCGAATAAAAATTTGGCCGTCAGTCCGCCGTACGCGGCACTTTTGCCACTTAGCATTGACCGATTTTGATGAAATTTGGTATGTAGGCTCCATTTGGGGTCTAGTTGTGCCCCGAAGATTTTGGTTGATGTAGATCACTTCTAAGGGTTCAAAAATGAATTTTGAAATTTTGAAAACGCCCTAACTCAATTAATTTCCAAATAAAGGAATTGTTTTTCCTTCAATTTAAGATTCTATAGAATTTTTAGAATTTTTTGAGACCACGCGGAGCTCTGTAGGACAAACCGTTCGCTCCCTACGAGAATTTGAGTGTTGGACGTACGATAAATCAGAAACACGTGTGTGAATCGCAAAAGAGGCCTAATCTCCGTTCAAATGTTAGTTGACCGAAATGCGATCGATGTTTTTCTTCATGTTGGATGGTTGGTGGCTTTGCAGACGAGTGATCAATATAGAAAAATAATAAACCATTGTGTAATAATTTGCAGCGTTTTTTTCATGGCTTTATTGAAGAAACACTATTGCGATCTAGTGGGATACAAGCGGACTAAGGACGAGAAGATTCCACCTCCTCTCCTATATTAGTAAGCCAACCTGCTAACAGATCGCTCTGAAGGCTCCGAATAGACGCCCTTCGAGCAAGAATGAAGAGTGTGCCTCTCAAAACAGTAATAAGTACTTACATTGAATTTACTCAGTTTTACTTATTTACTCGTGTAAATGTAGGTATTCAACAAAATTTTCGTCAAAATTAAAGTAAAACAATGTCCAATCGCATTAAAAAAACACTGCAAATTATTACACAAAGGTTTATTATTTTTCTACATTCGTAGATCACTCGTCTGTAAAGAACACGGCTTTGCCATTGTCGCCACCTACCAACCATATGTACCTTCCTACCACACACCACAATGTACCTATGTGTATTTTGTGTATTTTCTGTATTTTGAAGAAATAAACACTTCACACTCAGTTCGAAGAAATAAGGAGTTGTGGATGCTTTCATGAGGAAATTTGATTATGTAAGTACCTACTGGTTGCTAAGAGGAGATTTCTCTTTTGCGATTCACACTCGTGTTTCTGATTTATCTTAAGTCCAACCCTTAATTTATCATTGGGACTGATTTTTTTGTTGCCAGGTACCTACTCCCAACCAACTTTATAATCAAGTTTATTTGGAAGAAATAAACGCTCCACACTTGATTCGAAGAAATAGGGAGTAGGATAGGAACCATTGGGAAATTTGCACACGGGTGGCTAAGGAAGCAAAACTGAGTAAGTACAACTCGGAGTTATGAACAGCGATCGCGTTTTGGTCAGCTAAAATTTCAACGGAGATTTCTCTTTTGCGATTCACACTCGTGTTTCTGATTTATCCTAAGTCCAACCCTTAATTTATCATTGGGACTGATCGGTTGGTCCTACAGATCTCTGGATGTTCTTATTCGATTCCAAAAATTCAATAGTATTTCAAATTGATGGAAAAACAATACCTTTATATCAAAATGTTTTTGAGCAAGGGCGTTTTAAAAATTTCAACATTACATACCTATCAACCCTTAGAAGTGACTGATATCAACCAAAAGTTTTGGGGCACAACTAGACCCCAAATGTAGCCCGTTTAGAAAATTTCATCCAAGTCGGTCCATGAGAACTAAGAAAGTGCCGCGTACGGACGGAAAAATTGTTATACCATTTTCGGATTCTACGTACCTTGAAACGTAAACTAACAAATTTTGAGGGGGAGAGACGGGTTAAAAAAAAATTCTAGGTCGATTCCAAAGGTCCATTAATGAAAATAATAAACCAAAACGAAATACGAATTAGTTAATAATATTAACTACATATTATTATTACATATTATGTAACATATTATGTATTATTACATATTATGTCTGAAATCCGGAGTGGGTACCTACTTATCACGGTAAGGGGGGCACCACATTTCACTGGTTGCAAACCCAAGAACATGTTCAATGTTTATACAAATTTTAATGATTAGGTACCTTTTAAGTGACACACCATCTCTCCCACCTATTACCCTTTCAAACACGAACTTGGAAATTCAGATGAGCCGGTAACAAATAAATAGAGAGTTTTCGCCACGTCAGACGTGACGACTTGAGATCGTGACGACTCGAGACAGATGGGGCCAGCAGACGCAGATGCTAACTTTTTTTGGTGGATTTCGAGTCGTCACAAAATTAGGTGCGGACTCTGGAAGTGACGCTAAACAGCTACCGACCTGTGAAGTCACTTGAAAATGGCCGATAGCGAACAGCTGATTCAGACTCCGGGGGTCTCGAAATGACTTTTTCAGATCGAAAATAAAAATGTTTGCCGTATTGAAAAGGCAATCAATTTTTTACTACTTGGGTGCCTATTTACATCCCTTTCTGACCCTACATTGCGATATAAAAACCTACCTACTGATGATTTTGATCCTTTCCACCTTTAGAAAGTAGTGAACTACACTAGCTTTTCCAGAGCTCTTACTGCATTTTTTGTGTCTATAATACCTACTAACTACCGATTTTGCAGTAGCTACCTTTCTACTGGTTCCTTGTTTGTCTTACAACACGTCCGTAACATATCTATAGATAATTTAGAGTAGGTAGGTACTTCGTTTCTACCTACCTACTATTACAAAAACGGAAGTGCAGATCTATCATACTAGGATAGATCTACGAACTTATAGACGTAACACCTAAATGCAGACATCCATAATTAACCAAATACCTACTATTGTGTGAAAAGAAGGTATATTTTCAAAGGTAATGAACTTTATGAATGAAAGGTAATGAACTTTCTAATTTGACATGCAACTTACAAGTACGATGATCACAGCAAACGGAACTACCAGTTGAAATCTTAAATGGTACCTACTTACGTGAACTGACTCCCGTTGCCTGTTTATTGTAGATCTGTCGTTAGGTATATTGGTAGATGAAGAAATAATATACAACATTAAATGAAAAACAAGGGTGCATTTATTCAGAAATTTCATTGACATTTAAACAATGTAAAATTCGCACAGAGTCAACAACAGTATACGTTGGATTCACTTGATCTTGATGTGAAGATAACAGAATTCTGGTGACGAATAGTTTTTTTCGAGAGATGAAAAACTTGATAATTCCCGGGAAAAAGAAAACTGTTCGAGAAATGAAAGCTAAAATCGAGAACCAAAACACGGGAGTCGACCGTCGAACACAACACAAAATCCTGCTTCATCCGATCTAAATTGAAATTGGTTATAAAAGTGTGAGGTTATCAAGGGTAGAGTCGTCAAGAAAGCCGTCGTTCTCGACGCCGTCAAAAGCCGGCATTTGCCGGCGTCCAAGACGACCGAGCTCGCCGTCCGAGTCGTCACGCATGCGCAGTCACCATTTTCAGACGGTAGCATGGATATTACACGCGGACGGTCGTCACAAAAGACGTGGCGAAAACTCTCTATTAATCATAATAACCACAGAGTAATGGAGACAAGTTAAGTCGTTGATAAGTTGATAATAATAAGTTGATAATAATAAGATAATAATAAGTTGATACAAGATAAGTTGATAATAACGGATATTTCGATACATTGGACATTTAGACAATATTGTAAACTTGAATAGAAACAATTTCATTTCAACATTCTTGTAAAGGTAGTCACCTTTTTCACCGGAAACCTCATGTAATATTGCTACATGCGCTACATCCATCTGTTGGCCTCTGGCTATGCACACTTCATGCCAATAATTGAAAAGAGCAATCCGGTTAAATCGATTTCGTTGTCATGAAATAAGATGTTTTCAAATGCTATATTAATAATTTATTATTACTTTATAATGATTAATTTTGCTCATGAGTCTACCAAGGTAGCGAAAGTATTGTTTTCTCTTTTGAAGGCTGTGAAAAAAATAGTTCTCCTAAATCAAAATTTCCACTCGCGTTTTACATTTTACAGACCTTCTTGAACAACCTTAGACGTGTCTGTCTATCAAGAAATCCTTGTAACGTGCAGAACTGTACGAAGTTATGGTCCGCTATGAAAATCATCGCCCCCGGATTGACAGTAACCTCTGCGCAAGCATAAACGTAAAAATCCCTAATAAGCTCAATTATACAGTTTTCATTCGATTTCAATGGGATTTTCACGGATTGTGTAGTTGATACTCAGGATGGTTCCCCATAAATGACATCGTTATGTGAAGTTTTATTAGGTAGGAATCTACTGTTCATTGGATCATCTGTACAATGGTGTTATGACTATTGGAAGCTATGTGCCACACTTATCTCTCTTTCAATTTATTTATTCATTTGTTTATTTTTGCGAATGAATTTACTTGTTGGGTAGGTATCTTTATACCATACTGGGAAGGCTAGGAGTGTTTTCGCCTTTACGTTCCTTGTCGACCCAAATTCTTTTTCTTTGACTATCTGCACAGCCTAGACGTTCGTTTAAATTGACTAATGAATTACACAACAAAAATTATTACTTTAAAAAATATCTATCTTAGTAAACTATAGAGAAGTGTACGTTATTTTACTTTCTATTAGGATATACCTATATAAATGGATTAGGACATAGTAGGAAATTTATTTACAGCAACAAGTGAATCAGGAGCTTACAGCAACTCATTTCCCAACACGAGCTAATGCAGCTCTTATGGGAATATTAACTTTTCCAATTTATTTTATGTACCAAGTTAAAATGTTCTGTACCCTAATGGAAATAAAATAAATTAAAAAAAATGTTAGGTATTACCATGAGTCTCCATTCAACATATTGGATCTGTCCTTACTGTGTAGTACTTCACTACGTGCAACAAAATGACAATGAAGTTATGAGTTCGCTTACTCAACTATCCTTTGCCTTTCTCCAAGTTCATGAGTATCCCCCCGGGGTGCTGAGTGTTAATTTGATTCCAAACTTCAAGATGCTGAAATAGGGCATTCAGGAATTTTTGGACAGTTCTGGAAGACCTCCCCATAATTTAGCACTCTCTCTCAAATGGGATACAACATTTACTGTTGAATGTGCATTGGTCAGTTTGGAAAGAAATGATTCAGGAGTGTTGAGGGTGAGAAGATAGGAATCAATAGAGGTACCAACACTACAGACTGTACAAAATTCAAATTTTCATCGTATGATTGTCAGTTCAGTTAATACGCTATTTTCAAAGTTAAAGATCAAGGCTGGTGAAGTTAATGGGTGCATTATTATAATGAATACGGAAATAGAATAAAGATTTTACAAAATCAACTAAGATATAACCTCTCTCCTACGAAACCGTGTAACTTTCATATTCACCACTCATTGTGACGAGGGAATCATATTCCACCGATTTCGGTTTTCTAGGCAGGTATTTGTATTCCAATCTCAGGGGGGAAAAATCCCCGGGATCGACTTTACGATGAAAAAAATAAGTCAACAGACGTGAAAGAGAGGGGCTGAGGGAGAGACAGGGTGAGCGACGCGGCACCTGGAATGCCTTACAAATCAGCTGGCTGATCCATCAAGTTGCCATGAATAGTGCTGACATCTTGGCATACAGGGAAGCTGATTATGGGGGTATTCACTGATTTCCTCCGGAACGTGTTTCTGGCCCTGGTGGTCTTTCTCAGTGTTCATTTTCCGTTCAAGCCGACCCTCTTTTCAGCGGTCCACCATTTTTTCCATTGATAAATTTGTTGTAACCAACTGCCGAAACGGCTAACACAACGATACATTAACATGAATAGGGTATTGAATAAAATTGTGAGAGTGCAAGAGGAACGTCTCAAGTTATTTGTGGTGAGTTACGAGCTATTTACTCTCTATAACACCTAATATAATCCCATTCATTCCATTAAACAACACTTTTCAAACAATTTTTAAACTTTGGTCTGCGTCTGCTGTTTATGAATCTGTTAGTTGGTATATCATGTTGATCGAAAAAAGAGAGGCAAAACATTATTATTTTTGACATTTTATGTCTTTACTATGGCACATAAATGAAAAATCGTCACGCGGGGATCGTCACGCGGGGAGCGTTACGCGGAAATTTCTGATGATTTTCACGTACAACCAATCGTTCCTAGGGAAAACTAACTTCCTCATTTTCCACCCCACAAAAATCGTTCACTACTCATTGGAAAGCTCTCAATTTATTAAACATAAGACATAAAATGTCTCTCGTGGTTGCGTACTTGTACGAAAGCTGTATCCACCGTTTGTGTTTAGTACTACAAGCTGCGCAGCGTTACAAAGAACTGCATGAGTCCGACGGCCGAGGTTTGTTCATTGTGGTGACTTCAAATTATTAGGAACAGTATTCACTGATGATCTTTTCGTCCATGAACAGCTCATAGGATCAGTTTTATATTATGTTTTATTTCTTCAGTTACGACGAAATTAACAAAAACTAAGGAAAATCAAGTGTATTAGGAAATGCCTGCATGCGAGTTTGCAACACGTTGGGACATTTTCATGTCAACCACTACACAACAAGGTAGTGAAGTAAGGTTGTTAGTTCATGTACCCAACCATCAAAATAAGAAAACAGTTGACTGTTCTCTACGCAACACAGTGAGTCTATTTTATTTATTGGTCGCGTGAGCAAGACTTGCTTAGTTTTCGTGACGATTTTTCAGTTCATGTGCCAAAGCAAAGACATGAAAATGTCAAAATGATGACGAACGTTTCGACTTATTTAATAAGACTGTAAATTCTCATTATCACCCAAACATAAAAAAATATTAGGTACCTATACCGGGTGTCCCAGAAGTTATGGTCCACCCTTTTTATCTCCGTTGTTTTGAGGAGTAGACAAAAACTTCAAGCGATAACCCCCCTTAATTTTTTACGAGGAATTCAACTATCACACTTTCGCGCATTGCGCACCTGCGCAATCGTGCGCAACGCACACCAACTTTGTTATTTCAAATGGGAACCCCTATTTTTTATTGCAGATTCGGATTCTACGCAAAATTTCATGAATTTTAGACCCATCAATCGAGTTTTTTGGTTGCGCACAACCCGTCCAGTGAGCGTGCAAACATGCGCAACCCCTGGATTGCGCCAAAATTGAGATGGAGGTAGACCCCAAGTGTGATACATGTTTTTTTCATTAATTTTCGACGCTGAATCACGTGGTGGTATCCGTTTTCGGATTTTACTCAAATTTCTCGAAACGGCGGCCGAAAAATGAGTAGTTTTTAATACAGGGTGTCCGCAAATTCGTGCACAACGCACACCAACTTTGTTATTTCAAATGGAAACCACATTTTTTTGTTGCAAATTCGAATTCTGCGTCAAATTTCATAAACAATTCACCCCTTGAACGAATTTTTTCATCGCTATTTTTTCATTTTTTTCATCGCACATGCTTCAGCGCTATTTTTCAACCCCGAATCAGGGCGTGATATCCGCTTTATTATTCAACTTGATTTTATGGCGACTATTGCCGGAATAATCAATTTTTCTAATCAAAACTCACCATTTATCGGTCATTTAACTCTCAATGTGGATCGAGTTATAATTTTAAAATAATTAGTAATTGAAAATGGTTACTCAAAGAAATCGCGACTTGAATCATTTGAGAGCAAGCAGGCATTCAGGGGTTTATTCCTTGATTTCTTGTTTACATTGTTTACTTTGGAATAAGTGGATAGTTGCCTAATACAAATGAGATACTTTGAAGCTTGTATCGACTTGTCATCCCTCCGCCAGTCAGATTCTGACGATAAAACAGGCTCAACTACCTATTTTTCAGCCGCCGTTTCGAGAAATTTGAGTAAAATCCGAAAATGGATACCACCACGTGATTCAGCGTCGAAAATTAATGAAAAAACATGTATCAGTTGTTGTCGGTCGCTCGTGAAGTGAACACGTCCTCTGCGTTTATTATCTCACAGTGTCTTCTGTCCTTTTTCATTGTGTTTTCCGTCTCACTCTATCGTGTTTTATCGCACCTCATCGTGAGGCTTATCGCTTGTCTTCTCGTTATCGCCTGGGCTCTTTGTATCGTCGGCTGAGGTCCAGAGGTATTATTTGTAGAAATGGATTGTGCCAAGTGCTCGCGTGATTTATTCTCGCCTAAGAAGACAGTGAAGTGTGTGAAATGCGAGTCTTCGTATCATCCATCATGCACTCGCCTCAAATCTGTTGAAAATTTCCGGAAATTGAGGAAAGAGGCGAGAGAAAGGTGGGAATGTGATAGATGTAAGGGTCTGGAGGAGGTTAGCTCTGAGGATGAAGATTCACTTGACGGGGTCAAGGAGGTAGCTTCAAAATCGGAATCTACGAGGAGTAGTGCCGCTGAACGTGCGATTTGTGATGTGAATCGCAAACTTGACAAGCTGTCATCGGTGGCTGGGGATATGAGGGAGCTCAAGGAATCCGTCGGTTTCATGAGCACTCAGTTTGATACCTTCATGGAGGAGATGTCCAAATTGAAAACCACCGTCGATGAACTGCATAAAGAGAATAATGACCTGAAATCAGTTGTTAGGGAACTGCAACAAAAGGTGGACTATCTAGAGCAGGATTCCAGAAATAACAACGTGGAATTGCATGGCATACCTGAGACGAACGGCGAGTCCTGCGTGGATATTGTAAAACAAGTTTCAAATTTCCTTAAGGTGGAGTGCGGCTCTATTACCAATGCATTCAGGGTGGGTATCAAAAAGGATCGTCCAAGGAAAATTCTGGCTGTTCTGAAATCTCCTGATGACCGCGAAAATTTGGTTCGTTCTGCCAAGGCTGATAAAAGCCTCACAGCCCGCTTGCTCTACAAGGAGTGGCCTAACGATCGGGTGTTTGTGAACGAGAATCTCACTGCCTTTCGTGCTGAGTTGTTTCGTCGGGCCAAAGCTAAAGCCAAGGATGTAGGTATGAAATTCGTATGGTTGAAAAACTTTGTGGTGCATGTTAGAAGAGCTGAGGGTGATCGAGTGAGGACCATCAGGTCTTTTGACGACATTGATAGAATGTAACCTAATCCTACGATTGTAGCACCGGCACCTACCTAACACAAAAATGAATAATTCTCCCTCCGCTATCGACGATTTCTTAAACCCACAAATCTTGATATCTGATACTTGTGCCTTATTTAATGACTTTAAATCTTATATGATGAAGATCGATCTTCGTAGAAACTTATCGTTTGTACACCTGAATATTAGAAGCTTTAACAAGAACTCTGAGGAGTTTTTCGCTCTATTACAGTCGGCCAATTATGAACCTGACTTTATAATATTGACGGAGGTCTGGCAAAGTCAATGCATGATTCCTCTCGCACTTCCAAACTATAATGTTCACTTCACTACTTGTCCGATAAATCGAAATGATGGCACTATTGTATATGTTAAGTCATACCTGTCTTGTGAAGTCGATGAGGTCAAAATGATCGATGTATCAACTTTGGCGATCCGTTTCAAGCTACCTAATAATGAAGAATATCATCTGTTGGCATTGTATAGACCATGGTCTTGTATCTCCGTAACTGAGTTTCTGATTGCACTCGAATCCTACTTGAAAAATGTTAAAGCGCACCATTCATTCATTATTGGAGATCTAAATATTGACCTATTAGGATGGGATGTAAATACCGAACTTTATTCAGAAATCATGAGCTCCTTAGGATATACAAATCTCATTAATATTCCAACTAGAATTCAAGGCTCGACTGAGAGTTGCTTAGACCATATAGCCATTAAGTCCTCCAATAAACGTACCAAAGCAGGTGTCATAGAAACACATGTAACTGACCATTTCACCACAGTACTAGCGTTTCCAATAACTAATCAGATTATAAGACACTCCAACGTATGCAAAACGATAACATCTATTGACTTTTCCTTAATGAATGAAAAGTTTCTGAAAGCTGATTGGAGTCCAGTTATTGAACTTAGCGATGTTAACGAGGCTGCTAGTATGTTAGTCAAAACGGTTGTTGATATTGTTGATAACTCCACTATATCTAAAACAATCAAACCAAAGCACCTAAAGCTAACTCCTTGGATAACTGAGGGTTTGTTAGTTTCAATTCGCAATAGAGAGGCGTTGAAGAAAAAGTTGAAGAACCAACCTTTCAATACTCAATTGAAAGCGTATTATACTAAATTCAGAAATAAAGTGAATGACTTGAGAAAAATAGCAAAAAAGAATTACTACTCTGAACGACTTGATAAAGCAGAAAATAAAGTAAAACAACAGTGGGAAATCCTGGATGAAATAATTAAAGGTGGTCGAGAAAGTAAAAAAATTCTCCCTCTGGTCTCTGAAATTGCAAAAAATGAGAACATCGATATTGAGTCAGCAAAAAAGAGAGCTAGTAATGAATTAAACAACTATTTTGCCAGGATTGGAGATTCGATGGCTTCAAAAATTAAGTTGAAACCAACCTATGTAAAGTTCAAATCCCATAATGTTATTAGTAAAATTTCGAAATTTAAGATAAAAGAAATAGCTGAACAAGACATAATTGACATAGTAAACAAAATGAGGGGAAATTCAGCGCCGGGGATTGACAAAATTTCATCGAAAACTTTGAAGTCTGCAATCGCATATTTATCCAAACCACTACGGCATGTTTATAATTTGAGCATCAGAAATTCTTGCTTTCCAGACATATTCAAATTGGGTAAGATTGTTCCGCTTTACAAAGGAGGTGACAAAACCGAATTAGGTAATTATAGACCAATCTCCTTACTAAGTGTGCTTTCTAAAGTTTTAGAAAAATGGGTCAATAGATGTTTATATGACTACTTGGAAACAAACAATCTAATTTCAGACCGACAATTTGGGTTTAGGAAAGGCAGGGGAGTGAATGAAGCCCTCTATGAATTGACGTGTGACTTATACAAAATAAGAGATGATAACAAAAAAGGTGTTCTCGTGTTCCTCGACATGGCTAAATGTTTTGACTCAATAGACCGTTCTATTATGATTGAAAAATTAGACGAAATGGGAGTTGATGAACATAGTAAAATGTGGTTCAAAAGCTACCTCGACGATAGACGACAAATTGTTGAAATTGATGGTGTCAAAAGCAGCGAGTTATTTAACAACTATGGTATAATTCAAGGGAGCACACTTAGTAGTACGTTATTCCTCGTATATGTAAATCATGTGGCTAGTATAAATTGTAAATGCAAAGTTTATATGTTTGCGGATGACACTTGCTTGCTGTTCGAGGGTGCATCTTGGGATGAAGTTTACAAATGTGCAAACTCAAACATCAATACTTTCCAGTCTTGGTATGATAAGAATTTACTTACGTTGAATACTGCTAAAACAAAACTATTAGAATATGGTACAAGAAATAGTAACGATACTTCAAATCAAATAATAATTCATAGCTGTCATGATGGAAAAAATTGTTTATGCAGTCCAATTGATAAAGTTAGTCATCACAAGTACTTAGGCGTAATTTTTGATCATAATCTGAAATGGGATATGCACATTGAATTTCTTGCCAACAAGTTAAAAAAATTTACATATATATTTTATCGAATACGTCAAGTGTTACCTGTTGATAAATTGAAAGTTGTCTATGACTCTATGTTCTTATCGGTCCTACAATATGGAATACATGTTTGGGGTTCTGCGCTGAACGCATCTATACTCAAACTGATAGTAGTGCAGAAGTCAGTCATAAAAGTGCGTTTCTGTTTGCCCCGTAAATTTCCGTCCAACATCCTATACACTCATACCAAAACTTTTTCTGTAAAGCAATTGTTGTGCAAAAATCTTTTATTGTTTTACCACAAACATCCTCCTATAATTAATTCTGAACAAGGCCATCCTTACCAAACTAGGTATGTAGTTGAAGGGAATGTCATTATTCCTCGACCTAGACTCCAATTAACAACCCGCAGCCCGAACTACGTCATCAGCATCATCCATAGACATTTAGATAAGGAGATGAAAACTCCTGCTGATTTCTCAAGGAACAGTTACAAAAAGAGAATATTTAAGTTTTTGATCGACAATGGACCCCTGCAGATCGAACACTGTATGTCCAGCCAGTATATTTAAAAGAAAAAAATAATAAATAAATAAAATAATAATAATAAATGATTTATAACTAGGTACACCAGAGGAAGTTATCAATCTTCAATTTTAAGGAAGCTCAACAACAACCCCCAGTAGCAACACAGACTTAGTCTAGTGCTACTGGTCATTGACGCCACTTTTTAGAAGTTTATAGTATTATTTTGTCTATGTTATCCCTATGCATTTTGTTCTTATCTTTTTTCCTTTGCTTTTTTTTTATGTCAATAAACCAAATTTCTTCTTCTTCTTCTTCTTCATCACACTTGGGGTCTACCTCCATCTCAATTTTGGCGCAATCCAGGGGTTGCGCATGTTTGCGCGCTCGCTGGAGGGGTTGTGCGCAACCAAAAAACTCGATTGAGGGGTCTAAAATTCATGAAATTTTGCGTAGAATCCGAATCTGCAATAAAAAATAGGGGTTCCCATTTGAAATAACAAAGTTGGTGTGGTTGTGTGGCTGGAGGGGTTGTGCGCAACCAAAAAACTCGATTGAGGGGTCTAAAATTCATGAAATTTTGCGTAGAATCCGAATCTGCAATAAAAAATAGGGGTTCCCATTTGAAATAACAAAGTTGGTGTGCGTTGCGCACGATTGCGCAGGTGCGCAATGCGCGAAAGTGTGATAGTTGAATTCCTCGTAAAAAATTAAGGGGGGTTATCGCTTGAAGTTTTTGTCTACTCCTCAAAACAACGGAGATAAAAAGGGTGGACCATAACTTCTGGGACACCCGGTATAGAAACATATCCTTCCTGCATATCAAAACGATTAAGTGGTTATTACCATTTTGCCGATTATGTAAAGGAAAATGAACCATTACTCAGTTGGTAAAAGAACTGCACAACCTCCTTCCTCAACAGCACAAGAACTGAAATTTTCCAGGTAGGGGCATTCAATGGTTAAACCATTCCATTATTATTCTTGCAACTTATTGACTGGAAGTTCCATACTTCTTACTAATATCGGCTTTCCGTATAACCTGAAAGAAAATAGTCTTACTGAAATCAAGTTTGCTTGTTTGTAGATGGACTTCTGGTGCGACGAGGATAAAATTTATTCGGGACCTGCCATAGACTGATACTTACTCACAGGTATGCCCAAAACACGCCAGACAGATAGCCACAGAACCAATATTGTCCTAAAAGCTCTAAAATGCAAAATGCAAAACACAATTTTAATTTTGGTAATTTTTTTTTCAGATTTTGATTTTGGTGTTTTTTTTTTTTTTTGGTTTTTGATTTTTTTTACATGAATGTGTCTTAGTTCTGGGGGTCATTCCAAAATTTTCGACACACAAAACAATGCAACGTTTTTTTTTTCTGATGCTGTTGAACGCAGGAAGCTGAAATTTGAGAGGCTGGGTCGATCGATACCGTCTTCTATACATCATCAAAGTTGATGATCACTGATCAGCTGAGTGAGCTCCAAGGCCATTTCCTCTCCTGTTGAACGCAGGAACCTGAAATTTGAGAGGGCGGGTCTATGGAGAATGCTGAAGGCGCCTGAGTGGACATATCCATGTACTGATGTATCTGCATGCAGTGTAGATTTCTGCATGCAGTGTAGATTTTGGTTTATTATTTTCAATAATAAGCCTTTGGAATCGAGCAAGAAAAAAAAAAATTGTAACCCCCCCTCAAAATTTGATGTTTTACGTTTCAAGGTACGTAGAATACGAAAATCGAATAAAAAAATTTCCGTCCGTCCGCCGTACGCCGTACGCCGTACGCGGCACTTTTCTTAGCAACACTGGACCGATTTGGTTCAAATTTGGTATATGGGCTCCATTTGGGGTCTAGTTGTGCCGCGAAGCTTTTGGTTGATGTAGGTCACTTCTAAGGGGTGAAAATTAAGGGTTGAAATTTTCAAGAGTGCCCTAGCTCAAAAACTCTCGAAATAAAGGTATCGTTTTTTCACCAATTTTAAATAGTATTGAATTTTTAAAAATTTTTGAGACCACCCGGAGCTCTGTAGGACAAACCGTTCGGTCCCTACGAGTACTTGAAGGTTTTCCTTCGAAAAAACAGAATCATGATTGTGAATCGCAAAAGAGGTCTAATCTCCATTCAAATTTTATCGGACTAAAATGCGATCGCTGTTCATTTCTTCGATTTGTATACAGTTTTGCCTTCTGCGTAACCAGTAATCAAATTTCCATAAGAAGCTTTCTATTTTTCCAATCGAGTGTGAAGCGTTTAGTTCTTTCTAATAAACTTGATTGTGAAGGTGTGAAGCCAGTATGGTGTGGTAGGTAGTACCTAGCTGGTAGGTAAAAAAAAGTTGGTAGGTAAAAAAAAATGTTGGTGGGTAAAAAACGCTGCAAATCATTGCTCAAAGGCTTCTTCACTCTTCAGATCACTGATGAGCTGAGTGAGCTCCAAAGCCATTTTTACTCCTATTGAATGGAAGTGCTCTTCCAGGCGTCTCCAGCATTCGAAAAGATCTTCTTCACTCTTCAGATCACTGATCAGCTGAGTGAGCTCCAAAGCCATTTTTACTCCTATTGAATGGAAGTGCTCTCCAGGTGTCTCCAGCATTCGAGGAGATCTTTTTCACTCTTCAGATCACTGATCAGCTGAGTGAGCTCCAAAACCATTTTTACTCCTATTGAATGGAAGTGCTCTTCCAGGTGTCTCCAGCATTCGAGGAGATCTTTTTCACTCTTCAGATCACTGATCAGCTGAGTGAGCTCCAAAACCATTTTTACTCCTATTGAATGGAAATGCTCTTCCAGGCGTCTCCAGCATTCGAGGAGATCTTCTTCACTCTTCAGATCACTGATCAGCTGAGTGAGCTCCGAAGCCATTTCCAATCCTATTGAATGGAAATGCTCTTCCAGGCGTCTCCAGCATTCGAGGAGATCTTCTTCACTCTTCAGATCACTGATCAGCTGAGTGAGCTCCGAAGCCATTTTCAATCCTATTGAACGCAGGAAGCTGAAATTTGAGAGGGAAGGTCAAGGGAGAATACAGATGATGGTAGGTGCTATTGATGGAGAACCAGTGATCTATACAGAAGGGTGATCTATACAGAAAATAATAAACCTTTGAGCAATGATTTGCAGCGTTTTTTTAGTGTCCTCCAAAATCAAAATTGTCTCTCATAAACTAAGTCTTAGTTAGTTTACTTTGAAGGATACCTAGTTTCATTGACTTCCTCAATGAGGACAAAGAATATTTTCAATGTAAAATAGGGTGTGGCACATAGCTTCTTCTTATCCATAACCCGATTGTATAGATGATCCAATCCATTTTAGCTAATCTCTAACTACCGTGCACCAAATGTCTTCGAAATCGAATGGAAAATGTGGAAGCTATGGCATGAAGGAATTCAGATTTGCGCATGCGGACTGACTACTATCAGTTCCAGGCGATGATTTTCATTGGGAACCATCTACACGCCAATCCGTACAAATCGCTGAAAATTTTTCCGATATTGGATGGAAAATGTAGATGTTGATATTCGAGGCTGACTTCTAAACCATTGCTCTGTCCGTAGACTTCATGATTAGTAAGATTCATGATTAGTAAGAGTGATGCGGTGTATTGAAGACCCCTCGAAATCCAAGATTTTAGCGTGGATAAACTACCTCTCTGATCTCCGATCTACTCAACTCGAGTTCGGTGCTCAAGATTCACTCCAGTCAGTAAATTCAATGTTTTGGCTCCCGACGTCTGGTACCCAATCGAGTCTCATAATTGTAGCACCACATCGGTCTTTCAACGCTCTGTAAAAAGAGGCAAATAGGTACGTACAATGTAAATAGAAGGATGTCTGAGTTCCGTCCTGTTGCATTTGACACGGAATTAGCAATTTAGACTCCATAATGCGGCGTCGATGGACAGTTTGTTTGAGGTTGAGTATGTTAAATGTCACTATTTTGGACATTACCAAAATATTGGGCATTTTTAGATGACCCAGTATGGACCACCGACATGATTGGAAAAGTAATGCCAGGATTTTTCGAAAAACAGCGCGATCGAGTTGATTCCAGAAGACTGATTCGAAGATCCAGTTCCTTTCCCTGAATAGTGGTCGAATGGAAACATGGGAGAGGAGGACCAACAACTGATAGCAGACCACAAAATTATCACAAGAGGGATTTAAAATGTCGTCCTGTCGATAGTAAGGGACGTGATGGGATAATCTTCCAGCGCTCCTATCTCCCGTTGGGGGCTTAGCTAAACAAACTAGTGGCCCAACAGATACCGGAATCTCTCTTCAACAACATAAAAAAAACTTTTCCTAACTTCACTTTTATCGGAAAGCAACTACGAAATCAAACCGTTTGGACTTAGTAGAGCCGAGAGAGGAAATTTTGGTGAATTTCATACTTTTTTGTATTTCTTAATTTATTAAGAAGTTTGAATCTATAACTTATGCATATAAATGATGAAGTTAACGCAGATTAGACAACCGTTAAGTAACAGACAAATGGTTCAACAAATAATTACCAAATTTACAGCAGGAAAGAAATACACCATTTTAGAATATAGTCAAAACTTTTAAAAGGCTCTACCACTTTTGATGGGTATTTTTGCATTGTCCCCATTACGTCCCTAAATATAGCAAGTGTATTCAGAATTTACTTTAACCACTGCGTTAACCAGGAACATTGTTTTTCTATCTGGAATCCATTACTGCCAAAATGGCTCAACCAAAGCTGAAACCTTTGTACATCAGCCTTACGATAGGGAACAGGGTGTTTCAGTAGCACCAACAACTATGTTAGCAGTAGCAACTATGCGCAACTTCCTGAACTGATTTGAAAAGCAAGTTTTGCATCATGTTTTAGGCCGAACTATCATTTTGCCGGAACAGAAACTTCTTTTTTAATTTCAATTTCCACTAATTTACTCTAAAATACTAGCAGTAGTATCACCATGACTGTAGCTTGTCAACTTGAAGTTATCATGTGCATTTTCCTGAATCAGAACTTCATTCTATTCCAAGCTGATATCACGGATGAAAAAAGATTTTAGTTTTTGATTGTTTGTCCGTACCGTAAGGTGATACTTGTGAAGGCGGACAACACCGGAAATTCTTTGTTAAAGGATCAACATTATTTTTCCGAGAAGATAATCATTGTAATGGATGTGGAGGACGTAGAAGCATTATGATATGCATGTTGACTCTGTATGATGCGCGCTTGGTGTAAAGTAAACTTACTGCAGCAACTCCATAATATATGTATACACCTCATCTGACTAATGGTTGATACTTGACAAGAAAAAAAAAAGAAAAAAAAAAACGCGTTGAACACCAGTGTCAAATGTCGTAATGTGAGAATATGCCACCATCCTCGTTTTTACTAACTTGATGAGCTCTAAACTACCTAGCTAGGTACTTTATCAAGTTGTGAGGGAAAAACTAACTTCAACGTAGATGTTTGAATCATTATGCTTCTTAAAATTGAACCAGTATTTCAGGATATAATTACTTTTTAGGCAACTCTTCGGTCCTTGTATACACGGCCCATTTTACTTGTCATTCTAGTACGCCAAGAACTAACATTCTGCCTTCACAAGAACTAATTTATTAATCTAATAAGAATTCAGACTGGACTTATCAAACCATATTACACTAATTTTATTCAGCTAATGAGAGGTAGTAGCTCTATGTTGGTTTTTGTTAAATTTAGCAGTAACATTATTAATAATTATTTTCGTTAATATTGTATGATGGTAGTATTCATTGCAATGCGTAGGGTTTGGTTATTTATGTTGTGCTTATTTGTAAGTGAATCAAACTCCTAAATGAATTTGTGAATTTTGTTCCATCTTTTCAAAAATTGTTGGGAGAATTCGTCCCGTTGACAATTTCGTACCTGTTACTTTCCTTTTTTTAGAAACTATTCTATATCTCAATCTATGACCTCCTTCTAACTTCGTAACCATGACCAAGAGTTCGTTACGACCATTGTCATCTTGATAAATTTCAATTGTTTCTAAATTATTTATGGCCACTTACTTGGGAGACTTCTTGCATCAAAATATGATCTGAAATAATGAATAAACATTTTTGGAGGTTACATCTCTCCTTCCTTACTAAAGAACGATGGAGAAAGAAAACAATGTACTCCAAAAAAATAACATTCACTATAAAAATAAAAATAAATTATTCAATATCCTATTAAGATTCTAGATACTCCTAGATAATAATAATAATATTATGATGATTATTTAGGATCGTTTCAAAAGGCCTCGAGACCATCCTCAGTTTTACGGCTCCCAAAGGATAGAGTTGTGATTCTAACTGCGTAATTGGATCTGTGTGCTCGTAGGAAGGAGGCAGGTGGGGTTATATAATCTGCCATATATATATTTACATGACCTTGTCAATATTTGTTGAGGATTGAGTTCCCACTGGGTTCCCCTACGTCGCCTTTCCTCCCCAAAAGCCGCCACCGGACTCCTCAGTCATCGACGTTATTCAACTCGTCCTTTTGGGTAATAGCTGACCCCCAATTGCGGAAAAATAGAGAATGAGATGGAGGTAAATTTTTTAATGACGGTTTAATGACCTGCCCCTTCTCATCCAATCAAAATCATTTTTACAAGTTGAAATTTCTGCCTTTAATCTAAGGTATTTTCAAATTTAGGTTTTGATGCAGAATTCAAATTTTACAAGTATTACAAGGACAACATTTTTGTTCAATTTTGAGAGAGAAGAATTCATTCCATCGCTCGAACGTTTGAAGTAGTAAAAATAATTGCAAATATCCTTTAAATTGATGTTAAATCCTGAAAATTGATTGTTATATCTCATACCTAAACACAACCAAGTTTAGGTGAATCACCTGATCATTTTATTTCATCAAAAAGGACAATGTAATTTCAAAACCGCTGCAATGGTTTACTATCTCACCGGCCATCAAAGACCACGGCTTTTCCATTTTTGGTGCCTAACACTACGTATATTACCGCGCAAGGATTGCTATCAACTTTATTTTGACTTAGTGAACCTACTTGTTCTAGAAATAACATCGCTATCCGAGAGTTCTGGCTTTATTATGAAATTTAGTTCATGGTTGCTAAGTAGGTTTACACAACTGAGAAAAACACGAAACTCCAAAAAAAAAAAACGAACAATGATCCCATTTGCTCAGCTGAAATTTGAACGAGATTAGGCCTAAGCGTGTTTCTGGTTCATTTCAAGCCCAACCCTAAAGTCCTTATAGGAAGCGTACGGTGTGTCCAACAGAGTTCTAGATGGTCTCATTTGATTTTAAAAATTCAATTACCCACATATTAAATTAAGAAACTACAACTTTATAACAAGAGTTTTTGAGGTAGGATGTTTTGAAAATTACAACCCCCATTTTTAACCCCCTAAAACTGGTGGCACTTTTCAAATGCATCGCGACACAACTAGAATCCAAATAGAGCCGATATACCAAATTTGATCAAAATCGGTCCGTGGGAACTGAGGAAAAATAGTTTGATTTGCGGATTAAGTACTTTAAAACGTAAACCATGGAATTTTGAGGGGTGGTTAAAAGATATTTTTCTTGCTCAATTCGAAAGGTTCCTTCATTATTAAAAATAATAATCAAAATTCAATTATTTGGATATCCATTTTAAATTTTTATTGCAGATTTTACGTTAGATTCAATAAGATTGTAGTGTTAAACAAATCTTCAATAAAATATGTTACTGCTGTCAATTCAATTCAATTCAATAAATCTTTATTCGTTATACGAAAATGTACATGAATGCGTCATCGGTATAATATCTATGTAGGGGGGGGGGGGGGGTATATATTGGGGTAGTATCTATGTATCTATTGGGTAGGTGTAGTAGGTTATTATTTTTTTTGTGAATTTAATATCTGCGATTGCGAGGTGTTGATATTGTCATGATATTGTGGGTGCGCTAAAAGCGCGAGTCCCGCCGGGCAGCCCGGGCAGACCCATCCACCATGGCGGCTCCCGGGGCTGCTTCTTAATATAGACAGTCCTAACGTTTTCAACGTCGCAGAGCGTACCAGGCGTGCCGCCCCCGGGCCGACCAGACTACCCACACGTCTCCAACCAGGGTTTCACGGGTTTCACTTGTATGTGAAAACAATAATAAATAAACAATATAACTGTTTATTTACAACATGTTCAATTGAATTGTTCAGTTGAACATGTTCTAATACGTTTAAATACTTAAGCCGTGAATTATTGACCTATTCAGAATTTGAGTTGAGTTTAAAGGTTCATTGAGGACGCGTATTCAAATCAACGAGACAATTTCGTTACCAGCAATCTTTGGACTTGTGTGTGATCTCCAATAGGGGGTGCACCTTGATTTTTTTTTTTTTTTAGATTTTTAATCGAAAGTAGACTACGTCCTGAGAATTTTGGCACCAACCGCGACCTTCTAGCGTGAGTAGATCTGTTTCTATGATTTTTTCAAAGTTTCGACCGTTTATGACGTCACGTGCCCCTCTCGCCTGAGCGGGACCCCCCAGCTCTCTCTGACGTCATAAACAGTCGAAACTTTAAAAATTCGTAGGAAAAGATTTACACACGCTAGAAGGTTGCGGTTGTAACCAAAATTCTCAGAATGAGGTCTACCTTATATTAAAAATAACAATAAACAGTTTTTCCTACCCAGGCGCACACCCTATTAAAATACATATGTATTCATAGATATCCTTGTCAAAAAAATGTATATTCATTTATGACTAAAATAGTGGTCTGGTGGTTAAAATTAGTCCAAGTATGTTATGATAAATCAGAAGGGGTTGAATCATTTGACCCACAGAGGAAGTTGATCGCACCTGCGGATTGTTTGCAGTCACCAGACCTGCAATTGCGGAGAACGGAAGGAATATTTACCCCACTACGCTCACTTCGAGGTAATTTTAGTAATTTCTGTAACGTACACCATTATTTATGACTCCAAATGGATCAGAATCGATCGACATTTTTAGGAAGCTACCCCACTGCTTCGGGAAAATCCCTGATTGATCTTTTTATGGAGCCTCTCTAAGTGTCCTAGTTTAATGATGTTGGAGGCGAATTCCTTCTACTTCAACTTTCTTTTAAATACTACAAATCATCCAGCAACCTGGCTTGTTTCAAGTCCTGGAAATACCCATCTCTCCAAAAGAATCCAGAAGAGTCAAATCAGAAAAGGAATCAAATAAGGTGTTGAATACCCAACTTCCTATTATCATTCTTATATATCATCATTTTTTTTTTCTAAAGGGGTGGCTTCTCAAATAGGGAATTTTTTTAATTACCTAAACCGAACTAATATACATATAGGTGATACCTTTCTCACTTGTAGGTACTTACTGAGTAATAAAGTACAAAACAATTAAATATAAGCAAATAATATAGTATATAAAAAAATAACATAAATATATGCATGAATAAAAATAAAATAAGGTTTAAATTTATTATTAATAACTTGTTTGTTCACAACAGAAATTGATTTGGAGGTTTTATTTAAATTTCATCGTAACTCCCCTACACCAACTATAGCCATTGCTGAAGGTTGATACATACAATTAGGTATTATTAGTAGTTATCCAACAACTATAAGTGGTTGGAAATGTTGTCATTTTGGAATTTCGTTATAAAAATATGGTTGCGTTGATGAATCAACTTCAGTCAAAGTGACCCTAGGTACCTTCAAGCTTGTTGGTCCCAACCAAGGACAGAGTGAATCAGCCGATCGTGGAAGTGACATCTTGACATCTACGTTTTTTATTTCCTGTGACATCCGGTACGTGACAATTGGAGGTAAAAAACTGTGGTGGTTATCGGTGGTTGTAATCAAGAGAGAATGTTGTCTTGAGATTTGATCTCTGTCGTATATCATTTAGCTTCCGCTCTCTGTACAACGGTATCATTATCTCACCTATGAAAGGTGCTTTGGCGGAAATGATATGAACGTGTACTAGTTGAAAGGATTTCCTCATCAATTTGGCCTCGAACTCTCTCCTTTGGAGAGTCGATTTTCTTGTAGGTGTAGAAATGAGCAGTAAACTCAATTTCTGAAAATTCACATTGTATGTGCATTTTTGATCATCACAACAGATTTTTGGATTTTTATTGTTCAAAACTGCAATATTTATTGTTCCTCAGATTATGCTTGCACCGTCTTAAGTTTTGTAATTATTCCTCAGGAGTACATAGGTGGGGTATTTTGCTGAATAATACATTTTTATTTCAACTGTAGGTAAACGTAGCTTGGCTTGCAAAACCATTCTTCGAAGCAGCTCAATAATATATTTAAGTTTTCTGCCTAAAGATGTACGTCGTTAGACGTTTATTACATTTTTACATTCACCCTGGCTGCCAAAGACTTGTTTTGATGGATATTAGAAGAGAGTCATTCTCTGGAGTCATGACTCCAACTACCTTCATAATTTGAGCAAAATTGGACAACTACCAGCATTTGTGTTGACGGAAATTCACACTCTTTGTACTTGCGTAGAGGTTAAATTCGACTGGACTGAAAATGATTAGGAACAATGGGGTATTTGGGTGGGTCGGAAATTCAGGTTTTTGACCTCAAATTTGGATTTAGCACCATTGAAAACCTATATTCCCAAACTTTTTGCCCAATGTTACAATAACATGCGGTAGAAAAATTAATTAAAGACATCACACATTTGAACCAGATCGATCGCATAAGGACGCCCAAGTCTTACTGAAGGACGTCCTAAAAAAAGGCGGCCCTCTCTGAACGAATACACACAACGCTTGTGAGTGTACTATGTAGTATTTTATAGTATCAAAGAAAGGTACGTTACCTAGGTTAACCTCAGGAAAGGGAATGGATACTCTCTCTACTCTCTGTGAATGGATACTTTTTTCAAAGATAGTTTTTTCAAGCCGAGCAACTTAATACATCACACAACTTGCTACGTTACACCCTGCTGCCATCGTTCAAAACTTCAACTTTTATTAGCTTCCCTAATTTCTTCGAAACATTTTCTCGACGAACAGACCCGATTACCGTTATTCCTCAGCCATACTCATTTGAAAATTTTTTTTTTTTTTTTTAATTGACTGAAATACCCAATTGGACAATTTATTGTGACTTTTACAGTCCTCAACAATCTTATTGAAATGAAGAATTGAAATTAAAATATGCTATGAAAAAATATTAAAAAAAGATCATATTTATTACCAACTATTTGAATAAAGATCGGAGAGTTTTTTAGAAAAAAACGAGTATCTACACTGCATGCAGATACATCTGTATATGGATATGTCTTATGATGGCAATTTAAATGATGAGCTCACTCAGCTGATCAATGACCACTCAGGCGCCTTCAGCATTCTCCATTGACCCGCCCTCTCAAATTTCAGCTTCCTGCGTTCAACAGGAGAGGAAATGGCCTTGGGGCTCACTCAGCTGATCAGTGATCATTCAACAGCATCAGAAAAAAAAACATTGCATTGTTTTGTGTGTCGAAAATTTTGGAATGACCCCCAGAACTAAGACATATCCATGTTTGTTCAAAATGAATGTTGAATTTGTTCAAAATATTTCAAAACGTTGATCACACTTCTGAGAAAAAAAAACAGTGCAAATTATTACACAAAGGTAATAATTATTTTTTTTGCATAGATCACTCTACAGCAAAGAACACAGCTTTGCCATTTCACTACCTACCAACTAAGTTTTCGCTTATAATCGAGTTTATTTAGATGAAATAAAAGCTTCTCACTCCATTCGAACAAACAAATAATTCCTTCTTTTAGAAGTTTGATTACTGGTTGCTAAGGAAATAAATGGTTGCTGAGGACGCCAAACTGAGTACAACTCGAAGAAACGAACAGCAATCGCATTTTGGTCAGCTAAAGTTTGAATGGAGATGACATCTCCACATTGTGGCTTCTCTTGCGATTCACACTCGTGTTTCTTAAGTTGTTGTTAAGTTGTTGTTTCGTAAGTCCGACCCTTAAGTTCTCGTAGGGAACGAACGGTTTGTCCTTCAGAGCTCCGCGTGGTCTCTTACATTTTTAAAAATTCAATACTATTCAAAATTAGTGAAAAAAGCGATACTTTTATTTCGAGAGTTTTTGAGCTAAGGCACTCTTGAATATTTCAACCCTTAATTTTCACCCCTTAGAAGTGACTGACATCAACCAAAAGCTTTGGGGCACAACTAGACCCCAAATGAAGCCCATATACCAAATTTCATCAAAATCGGTCCACGGGAACTAAGGAAAGTGCTTTCATTATTGAAAAATAATAAACCAAAATTAAGCCCTGTGTCGTTAAATCTGATCCGAATGGTCATGGGTGATTCGGAGTCAGTTTATTAAGGGAGCACGTCCAATTAATTAAAAAGTCGGCTATTAAAAAAATAGAAAAACTAAATTTGCAACTTTTGATAATAATAATAAAGCGATTGACTCTACCTTGGAAGTTTGAACATGCCTAAACCTGTCTACGCGCCTAAAGGTATGTGATTTATTTCCTTTTTTTGGTTCATTTTACAAGCATCAGGAAAAATGGAAATGTAGTTCGGAAACAAACTGTGAGAGAATTTCCGAAATGGAATTAAATAAAAATTGGAGTTTTATTGGGTACATAATATTTGGCTATTACCCTCGAAATATTGTACACTTCTTGTTTTTGGTATTGTTAATCAAAGAGTAATTTCACACGTAGTACACTAAATTACTCCTTTATTTTCGAAAGACTGCCGAATCATCTTTTTTTTTCTTTTTTTTTCGTTTACTGGCAGAGTGAAATATTCACCTTGAAATCCGTCAATCTGTTCCCCTGAAGTCTTTATTAAGAACGAATCGGCGCCTGAGCCGACTATTATGTTTACACATCAAGCCAAACGTCACCTGCTGACGCGTCCTCTTGACTCTTGAAGAGGAAACTAATCGAAGGTGGCAATTGCTGTAACGAGCCGGATGATGGATGATTATGATTAGCCGTTCGCTCCAACTCGGTTCTTCTCCAATATCTGCAGGCGACAATACAACATTCATATCAAGCGGACACTCCCAGTACTCTGATAAATATGTCATCGTTATTATCAAATTATGTAGACACAATAATTTACCAGTAGATCACTTCATTGGTGTATTCGTAGATAGAAAACAATAAATCGGTACATGTCCAACCATCTCCAAACTACGAGTTTTTTTTAGATTTCAATTCCGGCTGTACGTTGATCCAAACAGATGGGGGTTTTGTCAGGCACCGACAAAACTTCGAACGAGATTTTTTCAATTAATGTTAATTTTGGTTCAATATTTTCGAAAAATCACAAAATAGAATAATGCAAAAGCAATAACAACACCTCGAAATTTATCTCCTAAGAGTAATCTGGAAAACGAATTAATGAAATCTATCCGTTTCATGATGACTTGGAGTAATTATGTATTGGATAAAAAATATCGTTCCCCTTGATTTAAAACGCTACAAATTATCACACAATGGTTTATTATTTTTCTATATAGATCACTCGTCTGCGAGTTACCAACCATCCAACAAGAAGAAAAACATCGATCGCATTTCGGTCAGCTATAATTTGAACGGAGATTAGGCCTCTTTTAGGATTCACACTCGTGTTTCTGATTTATCGTACGTAAAACCCTTAAATTCTCGTAGGGAGCGAACGGTTTGTCCTACAGGGCTCCGCATGGTCTCAAAAAATTCTAAAAATTCTATAGGTACTGTCTTAAATTGATGGAAAAACCTTTATATAAAAATGTTTTGAGTTAGGGAGTTTTCAAAACTTCAAAATTTACTTTTCAACCCTTAGAAGTAACCTACATCAACCAAAATCTTCGGGGCACAACTAAACCTCAAATGAAGCCACCCTGTCAAATTTGGACGGAAGGCCAAATTTTTATTCGATTTTTGGATTCTAGGTACGTATATTGAAACGTAAACCAACAAATTTTGAGGGGGTGTTGAACTTTTTTTCTTGCTCGATTCCAAAGGCTTATTATTGAAAATAATAAACCAAAATTGATAAATTTGATTTTTTCCTGTACTGAATACTTTTATACACTTCCATGATTAAAATAAATGCACTATATTTGAATGTAAAACCTATCAAAAATGCAGGCAGGGGCGAAAGTCACGAAAATTGATTCTACGCTGAGTGTTTATTTATTTTTTTATTAAACATTACGGGATTTCATTCCCAATTACATATTAAGAATTTTTCAACAATTTTCAGCTAGTGAGTGAAAAACAAAATGAAAGTGATAAATAAGAAATTAAATTTGTCACAAGTAAACTAATTCAATACTGCAGGTAAAATTTAGATAGCATTGAATTAATGTTATTCACATTGTCGAAAAACGGATCAATGTCGCCTGGTGACTCGTTCGCTGTCCGTTGAAATCGTGTGAGAGGGCTATTCATAGCGTAGTTGGTTCCCTCAAAAGATGGTGAGAAAAAGACTCTTGACCTAGTCGAGTAAGACGGAACCCATATATTCACAAGGTTGAGCAAGGAGGGTGAGTCGTAAGAGCCATTTAACAATTTCACTAGGAAAACAATATCCGCTATTTTCCTCCTCTCCTTCAAAGAAGCAAGTCCAAGAGACACCCGCACAGCAACATCGCAGAACTCATCTCCATCACTCCGGGCCCTAATAAAATACTAGGCATTTCGAAAGCGATACCCCATTCCAGTATTATAAACAGGGGCGTTGGGTGACCCCTGAAAGTGGTGGGGCACCATACCAGAAAATACATGAACTTGACCCTAGGATCACACATACCTACACACCTACTTTTGCGACAAACAGAGGACCCAGTGGTGAAACATCACATCTCAACTTCATTCCAGTTAACGATGAAAAAAAAAAAAAAAAAAAATCATTTCTGGGACTCGAAAAGATAAAAATGTTAATTTGTTACTAAAACATTAATTATTCAATTTTTTTTTAACAAAAAGCACATAATTTCTTAATCATAAAGACGAGATCATAAAAAAAAGTGTCTCAACAAATTCTACATAATAGTCGAAATGTCTATAAGGCTTTTCGAGGGTCATATTCCCTTTGATGACTTTTAATTGTCTTTTGCAACGCCTACGTAGCATTTATATATGAAAAGTTGTGGAACTGAAGAGCACCAGGCTGCCTATTGTATTTCCCCACACCGAAATGTTGAACAGAAACGAAAAAATACGATAAGTAGGTAGGTAAGTCTAATCAGTGGTCAACTCCATCAGATCGTATTACAACAAACACCAAGACGACTTGAAATGCAGAGAAAATGGAATGGAAAACCGAAAATGATAAGAGGACCAGGAACGTAAACTGTCATTGTTTCAAGACACTTTAGGGAACACAGTAGGTAAAGAGCTCCAGAGAGACCAGTCATTTCGGAGAAAAACCCCTAAAGATAACAACTTCAACAATATTTTAAAACTTCGTTTCAACTTACAATAGTTTTCACTTACTTTCATGCCTATGTGACAAAATCTCTGTGTAGCAAACGCCATCCACAACAATGATAACACTCCAAAAATCATAATTTTGCTGTCAATCAGCAAAATTGTACCATGTCATGATGTAACCACCCTCCTGTTTATCAGATAAACTTTATCTATTGTCGGTAAACACACAAAACACCTAATCGTGCAGTCTGGGCAACATACTGTGAAAATCTGTAAAAGTGGGGAGTATCCATTCAATTTTTAACCCATCTATAACTGATATAATATATGGGATATGATATATATTAGGATGTAAACTTATGGAGTACTTCATATTATGAAGTACTCCATAAGTTTACATCCTATGAGGAGTCCATTGTTATTCATGGAACTTTCATGGCAACCTGAACAGAGTATCCATCCATCTAGTTGAATCAAAACAAGTCATCACCAGAAAGAATAAAAATCGATTTTGTCTTCCAGGGCAGTGGCCGAGAAAGGGAGGGGATAAACTAAAATAACACTACTGCGCATGTGCGGACGAGGAAAAACTAAAAATAAACAACACGTTGGCATGACGACGCCGGGGTCTAGTAGGGTCTAGCCCCAGATCTTGGGAATTCGGGAGTGGAGAATCGATTGTTTGATACAAATCGATTGTTGGATACCTATCGATTCCATCTTACATCTTCTCTCTCGTAGCAGGCCATGGAGACAGCCTTGGGCATGGACCTAGTAGTAGGCATGGAAGCTAGCTCCATGGCCTCGGGTTTTACCATGGAAATTTGACATAATAACTGCATGTCAGTGTAGAATTATTTTTTACTTGTAAAAGCTCCATGCTTCCATGGATCATGAGTGAGTTTTGAGGAAAAAACTTTCTACTAGGGATTTTTTTCTACTTTGTGGAGAACACTTTTTGAAGGGAGTTTTTCCAACTTTGGGGTAGAAAATCTAGGTTACAGTGAGAGAAATTTTGCCGGGGCTAGACCCAAAGTGGCCTTATGGACGCCACGCCCCTGATTATAAATGGAAGAAAACGAAACGTAGAGAAATCTATGGAGACTGTAAAACGTAGATATTGTTAAATAGTGAAGAATTGCAAGCCTTCGAGTCTTCGAGATTGCTTATTCAAGTGATGTCAAGAAGGGGAAGAATGTCAAGAAAATTACAATAAGTAGGAGGAGGTTCGAAGGAGGAGCCGTGATGGGAAGCTTTTCTGCTAGATTTAGTATTTACTTTGCTGTCTGAGAATCTCACCCAAAGTGACAAGAGATATTGAAATGCCAGGTGAGGCGTTACAAGAGGAGACTGATTGAAGGTGGCGATTTGGAGGTACCCAGGAGGATGGCTGAGGATGATGGGCGAACACTGATGGAAGGGACCAGCGAGGAGATGGGAAGAGGGGGGTACTCGTGAGGACAATAGCAAAAGGGAGGGGTGATCCATCATACGGCCGTTCGTTCTCGGGTGACAACTAAATAGAAGATAGCGCAAGAGGGCGGGGATTAGCCGAGAAGCACTGCCCCCCACTCAGGGCCTGGCCACTCCCAGGGAGCCCTCTCCCTGCCATGCGGGAGTAGGAGGTTTTCCTCTGAAACTTCCAAAGGCAGTGGTTTAGTGAACGCCGTGATGTGAAAAAGATGATGACGATGAACGTTGGGATGTACCAGTACGAGCCATACTCCTTCGAAGAGCAACATTTCCAATACGATGAGCAAGAGTGCCATCCTGGCAGCCGGACGGCGGGGTACTACAGTGATCCGGGGTACCAGGAATACAACGACCCCAAATCCGACTATTTCCAGACGCAAGACACCGTCACTCACATAAACGGGTTGTCTTACACCAATTTGGACTACTGCTACCAAAAACCCGACCAGTACCCCGACTCCCGGAGTCAGCCCGATTATTTCGACTACGGAAGCGCACCAGACCTGAGTTATCACCATCAGCACGTCAAAGAGGAAGCGCACCACCACCACCACCACCAATATGAACAGCACCAAACGCAACAAAATAGCACGAACCCTTCACAACAACAGGCATCCAACTTCCCGACGTACAAATGGATGCAAGTCAAAAGGAATGTTCCTAAACCAAGCGGTGAGTCTCTTTTCTATACCTAAACTATCAGAAACTTCATAATTATCTTCATAATAATTTGTTCTTATTATAATTGATTATCAGTTTTCCCGGAATTGATATCGATCGAATTGAAGAAAATTAATGTCTGAACTACTGGAGTCGGGTTTCAACTACTAAAAGGTGATTGTCATAATAGCCACTTTCTGCACTTCAATTTTCGGTACAGCTTCTCAGGAACCCCTGGAGGTGACAGGAAATAAGAAGAATCCGTAGTTCATCTTACATAGCGAAAAATTAGATGTTTAATCTCCTGGAAACCTCTGGATCAACTAGTTATTAAGTCAGTTGTGGAAACGATCTAAGCGCCGAACTTGAGTTCGTAAATCTACCCGCATCAGTCATTTTATAACAAGATGTGTAATCCCCCCAAATACAGTTCTTTTGGGACAAGTCTCAAGCAAAAAAGGCGTGGTACCACCCATATTGTCTCAACCAACCCCTATTATGTAGATACCTTTTCCAGTGTATCGGATTTGATTAAACGCCCAGATTCTTCCTGCGAGGAGCAAGAATATTCGCAAAGCTGAGGCTTCAGTTGAAACCCATCAATGTAGGCGGAGGAGGATTAGGTTGGCCCAACAAGGATACGACGCCAATTCCTTTGCCACCTTCCCTCACAGGCATTTTTCAGTGAAGGAATGCTTACGAAGAGCGTCACTTTCCTTGTATTAGAAGATTTACCAACCACACAATATCTCAGAAGAGCCAACCAGGTTATTATAGATATAACCAGGTTATTGGAGATATAATATTTCCATAAGATGGAATTAATCTCTAATAACCAGGTTATGGAAATTAGAAGAGATTGAGATAAGAAATATTTGCATCATGAAGTATGGAACTAAATACTTGGTTGAAAAACATTTCGTATTTAATGGTTATTAATAGTAGATTTGTATGTGTTTACATATTTTTATTTGAGTCACATGATATCCTAATGAACAGAAGTGTAGAATATTCTTTCATTTCTTCTCCATTTTTTCCATGAAACTGTGTTTTTGAAGTAAGGAGAATGGATGTTTGAATTGAAACTTTAAATCCACAAATTCAATATTCATTAAGTACATGGTGAAGCCATTAGCTGAAACAGAAGGATTATCATCTTTCTCTATTAGGTATCTTCCAACGACGAAATTACAAACATGCCAAAATCAGAACTTTCCCAACCTCAACTTTCTAAATACCTCAATTGATTAACACTTCAACAACAGTAAGATGAACAGCACCTTTCACTATCCTGGTTAAGAAAACCACTCAGGCTTATACATAACAGATAACACCCAATCAATACTGAGTGAAAACATGTACGTACTTCATCAATTTACAGCATAGTCCAATACGCAGGTTCAATACGTCCTTCTTGTCCTAATTAGCCCAGTTGATTATCCAAGAAAAGTTAACTGCAACATCAGCTTGTGGATAGTATTTTAGTCATGGCCTTCTTCTTGACATCTCCTCATTGCATCCCTCTTTGGCATTTCCAAATCATATTCTAAATATTTCTGAGCATCAACAGAGGTTTTTCGATCAAACCGTCTGATGCTTTGATTACCTACCTATAAGAATCAATTAAACACAATCGTGAAATCAATATAATAATGAGAAAACCTACAAAAAGCAATAACATTATTAATATTGCCTTTGAAAGGCTAGGAAGTAAGATGGTCAACCTCTTCAAACGAATGTTATGGTCAGCTATTCCGACCAAAACAAAATTTGTAAAAGCAGTAATATTTTCCTTAAACAATTTAAGTAAAAGTAAAAAAAAAATTGACTGTAAAAAGTAAAAAATGTTGTCCTCATCAATAAAATTTTACATTCAAATTCTCGAATTTTAGATTTTTTTGAACATTTTGTAGGTTTTGTCTCTGTCAGTAATCCTCAAAACTCCTTGTGAAGCAGCAATACAATAGTAATATGGACTCTCACGATTTCCATCATAACTCATACCAATGGCTTTGAAATGTTTTCTTGAACTGTTACTTACTTTGTACCGACATCAGATCGGTTTCCACATCCGATTGATAACTGGAGGTATAACATATTGCCTATTATTTTCATCTTGATTAGTTTGACAACCTCCATACCTACTGAGTAATCTCACACTAGTATAATTACCTCGGCATGTACAAGTTACAAGAGACATCTTCTTGCACATTATTGTGCTTTCTTAAATGATTTCTGCTCCGAGACATGTTTCTTATACCAAATAGTGATCCCTTATGCTCCTGAATGGTGGAATCAACTGCAATCTATGTTGCTGCCTCTTTTAGCAAGCGATCACGTGATAGAGATTTGATTTGAAGTAATGCAATCTTGAACGTGTTTCTCAGGAATGTGATTTGATTACGTTAAAACATTCCAAAAGTTCAGAAAGGAATATTGTTTGTTATGATGTTGTGATAAGCAATCGATTTATTTCCCTCTAATCCTCAGAAGTGATGTCCTCTTCAACCACTTTATGAGTACGTAGTATGGAACCCAAAATGTTATCATAACTGACAGTTGTAAATTTTTCCATTACTCCCTTATTTCTTCAGTTTTTGGTAAAGAAATTCAATTTTAAAATGCTGATAAACCAATGTGAATTTACCTATCAACTCTTAAAACGCTGGAAACCCGATACTAACGGGTTCTCCTTTGCATAATCATATTTTTATTTTTGGATTTATCTATTTTTGATCTTACTACGGGATTTGGTTGAATGTCGGAATTTAGTGTTTCAATTATTGGGCTCGGCACCAGTGGTCACGATGTCAAACGCTCAATTTGTTATTCATTCCGCCTATTTTCTCTGAGAAAAGTGGTTTTAGCGCCCCCTCTTTCTGCAGTATGGACTCATCACGTCATCAGGACTTGAATATATTCCTAGTACACGAAGAGATCTTCAAACAGCATCCCCCACCCCTCTCATTCATGACAGCCTGTAACAAAATTATCTATTAACCCATTTGTTTAAATTGACTCTTCATAACGTCAACTATATTCGCACTATAAAGGTACTATGGATCTCATACGCATATCCTCTTCCTCTCAAGAAAAAATCACTGAGCTTAATCCTGTTATAATACCAATACCTACCTACCTTCCATACCGATACCCATCTTCCAAGTGCCAAGTTCCCTCTTAAATTCTTGAACTTCCGGCACCCACTTTTTTGAGATGCCCTTCATCATACTCCAACCTCTCTAATCATATGACTCAATGTTCTGTCATCAATGTTCATCCTATACCCCTACCACAGAGTAACGGAGACAAGTTAACCCCTACCCACGTAATACCCTCTATAACTACCAAATTTTATTATCAACCAATTACAAAATTTTATCCCACTCCTCCTCACACAAAAAACTTAAAAATAAATACCTCCAGCTCTTTTAAACTCAGAAGTATTATTATAGGAGATGACAAGCCATTATAATACCATGTAGCGATATAATTATATTTCAGCAGAAGGACGTATCTCGGTTTTTCTCGCTATAAAATTTGCATGCCTATTTTTCGCTTCACTGTCAGTCCAACGCCGGCAAATCAAATAAAGAATCTCAGACCGTCTGTCGACAGTTCTGGCATTTCAATTTACACCTCCGAGTATTTTTAGCTTTTTCTGGAATAAAAATACGAGTGAATGAAGAGTTTTTACATACTCGTAGAATTGATCCAAATATAGCGTTTAATTGTTATTTCACCAAGTTCGTGCCAAAGGGGAAGATGTGGGGGTGAGGCGGTGCTATTCGAAAATCCTGGCACCCCAGAACCTAAACCCTGGTCCGCATTTTACAATCATGTTACAAGCTGAATATACATACAGCGAATAGGTAATGTGAGATACAAATGTACGTGACAATATAACAATTCATTTACATCGAAGAAATTCGTAAAAATATAATTTTGAGCCTGAGTGTATAATATATATAATGAATATTTATCGCAACCGATCATAAAGTTTACAAAATACAAGTACCCAGGTACTACCTACATCCATACAGGCAAACAAGATGAGCTGGTATGATCAACTTCCAACTGGATTGGAAGTCATGGAAATTCTAGCATATTAGTACTTAGTATGGCACAACTGTAGGTTCTCCACACTGTCCGTTACCGTTGACATTAATTTATTAGAAATAGTAACTCACCAGATTAATGAATAAATATTCGCGTATTAAAAGATGTAACTTACTATTTTAGAGCCATGAAGGTGTGCGAGTGAGAAGGAAGAGGCCAACAGTTTTCGCGATTTATCTCAGCTGTCGGTCGACCGAATTTAAAATTTAAAGTGATCTGAGTTCATCTTGACCAAATATAAGTAGCTGTATTTTTCTTTTTTGCGGGAAAGTGTAATTTATTAAATTTTTATTGCTTCCGAGTCTACCAAGGTAGCGGAAGCTTTGTTTTCACTTTTCAAGGACGAAAAAAAAAAGTTCTCCAAAATCAAAATTTTCACTCGCGTTTTGCGTTTTAGACCTTTCTGAACAATTTTGGTTCCGTGTCTGTCTGTTTGTGTGTCTGTGTGTCTGTCATGAATTCCTTGTAACGCGCATAACTATACGAATTTATTGTCCGATTTCGATGAAATTTTCACGGATTGTGCGCGTAGGTGTGTAGACGGTCCCCTATAAAAATCATCATCCTCGGACTGATAGAAACGACTGCGCATGCGCAAACGTGAATTCCTTGTAACGGCCATAACTTCCACATTTTCCATCCGATTTCAATGAAATTCTCAGGGATGTTACAGATTAGTGATTAGATGGTCCCCTATGAAAATCATCACCTTCGGACTGATAGTAGTCACTGCGCATGCGCAAACGTTAATTTCTTGTAACGGCCGTAACTTCCACATTTTCCGTCCGATTTCAATGAAATTTTCAGGGATGTTACAGATTAGTGTTTAGATGGTCCCCTATGAAAATCATCACCCCCGGACTGATAGTAGCCGATGCGCATGCGCGAACGTGAATTACTTGTAACAGCCATAACTTCCACAATTTCTACCCGATTTCGATGACATTTTCAGGGATTACGCGGATTAAGTTGTAGATGGTCCCCAATGAAAATCAAGGCCTTAAAATTTACAGTAGCCTCTGCGCATGCGCAATCGTAAAATACTTGTAACAGCCGTAACAGTTGCGTCTGAAGAGAGGATCTCAAAAACAATTAACAAACCCCTCTGTAGATCAGTAAACAAAGTACTGGACTCACATCTAGGAGTTCCAGGTTCGATTCCCAGTCTTGCTATGAAATTTTTTGATTCCAATCACTACCGCACTTACATTTTTCGTCCGAATTTGATGAAATTTTCTAGGATTGTCCAGATTAGCGTGTAGATGGTCCCCTATGAGGGTAGTGAAAGGTACTTAGAGATTGGTGTTTTCAGATTAACTACTATGCATCGGATCATCTATATAATCGGGTTATGGATACGAGGAAGCTATGTGCCACACCCACTTGGCAGACGTTTTTTTTTTTTTATAAGAATTAATTAAGTATTATTTGAAAACATGTCCAGCTCGTATGTACACCTATTATTCTAAGCGTTTGCAATCATGAGCACATAAAAATATAAATTAGCCGAAGCGGCTGTTGGTTTTTGATTGAAATATTACTGAATTAGACAAGTAGCAAGTGATGGCTCAGCTAAGAGAGGACATGGAAGGAAGGTTGGGTAAATAGATCGCTTCAACTTCTTCTTGTTCAACATAAAACTAGAAGGAACCTACTTCCTACAGGTTTGAGAAGTTGCTCTGTCTTCGACGAATATCAATTTTTTTTTTATCAAGTTGACAGTTTACAGAGTTTTTGAGAGTAACCTCTAGGGTTCAAAACACTGAAACTCATTGATTCACTCGAGAGAAATGATCTCTACGAAGGGTTGTTTTAACCTCTAACTCCTGGAAAATATCGAAAAAGAAGGTTGAGAATACCGAAACTCGTTGATTTACTCGAGAGAAACAACCACTTCAAAGGCTTGTTTTAACCTCTAATTCTTGGAGAATATCAAAAAGAAGGTTGAGAATACCGAAAATCGTTGATTCACTCGAGAGTAACGACTTTCACCTCCAATTCTTGGAAAATGTCGAAAAAAAAGGTTGAAAACACCGAAACTCGTTGATTCACTCGAGAGTAACGACTTTCACCTCCAATTCTTGGAAAATGTCGAAAAAAAAGGTTGAAAACACCGAAACTCGTTGATTCACTCGAGAGTAACGACTTTCACCTCCAATTCTTGGAAAATGTCGAAAAAAAAGGTTAAAAACATCGAAACTCATTGATTCACCCGAAAGAAACGACCACTTCAAAAGCTTGTTTTCATCTCCAATTCTTGGAAAATTTCGAAAAAGAAGGTTGAAAACACCGAAACTCGTTGATAAATAGGTGATGAGCGCACTTGGCCGTAGTCACCCTATTAATGCGTGACTCAAGGGGGGTTATTGCAATTCAAATAATTATTGATTATATTAACCTAGAGCAAATGTTTTGAGCATCAAAACAAACAGCGTCAATGCGCATCAACAGCGTGTGCTGTTTGCATAAGCAAACAGTGTCAATTAACAGAAGATTTGATTTGATATAAGCATATCAAATTGGTTAATTCTATAAGTGAATTTGCAAATTCGCCATCAGAGGTAGGTTACATACTTATACGCACGAGTATGTTAAAGTGTTATGTTTCATTAATTAGTAACATACCATTTTTCAACTCAATGGGAGATTATCTTCCAGATCTGTTGAGGTTTCTATTTAGGGACGAATATTTGGAAATATCACTGTTTTCATTGGAAGTAAAGAGAAGAGCCCTGAACGGGCAAACGCCAAAACCTCTAGAATCGAATGCCGGTACGGCCGATAGAGCCCATAGCTTCCGACAACATTATGAGGGGCCACCATACGAGATTAGACCGAAATTTCCATTTTGGCGAGTGCTCAGCGACTCACGACACCGGATTGACACCTAAACCTATCACTATCTTAAACAACGTGATAATTATTTCAACGTTAAGTTCTTAGTTCCTTATGGAATACGGGTGAATTCACTGATAAATTAACACCTTCATTTCAACATGGAACTGAGGTGTACCTGCTCCCCTCCCCTCTCGCATAAATGTCTCTCTGATTAAAAAAATAAAAATTCCTAGTTTTTTGCAAATAATATATTTTTCACTTTTATTTTTTACTCATTCTTTAATGAGAATAATGATTGGAACCTAAATAATCAATTAATAATTAAGGTGTTTTAGATTTATTATTATCAATAATGAACTTCTTGAACTTAGCAAGAAAAAATAATTGTACCCCCTCTCAACATTTTATAAAAGCGTTCGCCATTATGGCGATGATGCGTATGATACGCAGCACTTTGCCAAGTTATCGTAAACCGATTTAATGTTCTTTGGTACATCGGCTCCTCTTGGGATTTAAGTAGTTGTGCCTCAACCTTTCAGTTTTTTCATTGATTTGAAATAATGAAGATTTCTAAGAGTTTAATGACACCACCCAGAGCTCTGTGAGACCAACCTCCCGTCTAATGAGGAAAAGTAATTACCTAAATAGTGAATCTTCATGACTTTTAACACAGAATGTGTTTTTGCGATGACCTACCGAAAAAAAATCGTCACGAAAAAGCGACAGAAAAAACCGTTACGCGCCTTTTATAATGATTTTCACGTGCAACCAAGCCGTTGGTAAGGAAATAGAACTCCCGCAGTGTTCATTGCACAGAAATTGTTCACCATTCGTTGGAAAGCTCTCAATTTATATAGTATTTTTCTTGTAGTTACATATTTATTTATATAACATTTATAGGGTTTTAGACCAAATTAAATGTCTAACAATTATTTATTTTATTATTGCCAAAGACTCCACATTTATTATTGTTGTTTTTTATTTAACGGATGACTAGCATCGCAAAAACACATTCTGTGTTCCTATGATTTCATACAGAGTATGGAAAAAGAAATAAACCGGGGGGTGCAGGGGACGGAGCCCCCCGCCGAGGCGCAGAGCGCCGAGTTTTCATCAATTAAAGATAGTCTTAAATTCCTCGTACAGAAACGAATGATACCACAAAGACGATACTCAAAAATACCTACCTAGTTGAATGGGCCTTTATTGTGAAATTTATCCAAACAAGTGGGTTCTTATAGTCTGTATTTTGGAGCCCAAATCCCTCGCCCTGACTTTGGGCCTTAGAAGGTAGTTGACAGCTCTTTTGCAACGAAACTTTTGGTTAACGAAAGGTTCATTGTCGGAAGTGAGCCAAATTTTAGCTGATGAAATGCGACATCTTCTTGTTCGTTCCTATAGCATGTCTATCACTCGAGAATTTTTTACAACCAAGAATCAAAGCAATTGAAGGTATCCACAACTTTGTGATAACGTTATTTAACTGGTAGGAACTTTCTGACTAAATAAACACGATTTTCAACCCTGGGCGATGATAAATATGGTAAAATACTATTAATGGAAAAGCCTTGTTCTTCGCAGATGGGTTATCTTTTCAGAAAAATAATAAATCGTTGTGTCATAATTTTAAGCGTTTTGGTGAACATTTTCCTGAACGGGAGGATGGGCTGGTTTTTCCGCACTGCTCTCTCGTGAATCCTTTTAAAGGTATACAAAAAAAAAAAACCGTTCCTTAAGATTCCCTTTTGAAATTGGAAACTGTGAGACCTCTTTCTTCTTGTTTTTCGGTGTTTCCAAGTTGGTCAAAATTCGTTAACCTTCATAAAGTTCGAACCTATAAAAGACGTATCGAACAAGAAAATTAAGTGCCGGCCATCAAAGACAGACGCAAAAGGGTGGGTGATTAGTCACCAACTCGTTGGTAATTAAGAGCTAAGAGTGTTCTTTCTCCCCTTCCGTCGAACAACTTGTAAAGCTTTGTCAACGTCAGCTTTCCGTCTTCCGGACGTCTTGGAGGAGGAGACGAGGAAAACGGTTTTGAACAAACGAAAGGATCTCATCCAATTCCAGTCGGCAAACATATAGGGGAGAAATAGAACTATGGCACCAAAAAGCCCAAACTCAATCAAACAACAACCTATATTGTCTTCATTGTTTGTTGAATGGGTTTGTTTCCGATGAATCGATAAAAAATCATAACTCGTAAAACTGGACTACTTACCATTTATTTATATGAAGGTATCTCAGTATGCCCACTCTTTTTTGGTTTATTATTTTCAATAATGAACCTTTGGAATAGACCAAGAAAACAATTGTTGAACTGAATATTGGGTATTCCACAGTAAGAGTACCCAAGACCATAACCGGACACAATATCCAACGTGTAACATTTCATACGTTTTAAACTATCAAATAAACAGTAATTTAAATGTACCAGAGTATCTAATGTCCCAAAACGTCCAACGTGGTAATTATCCAAAATATCAATAGGTCTAAGGAATCAATGTGCCCAACGCACCAAAATTGTAGTTGATTCAAAGTGTCCATCGTATTACAATTTCAAATGCATCTTAATTTTTAACGAATAAAATTTTATGAAATATTATTCATTTGATTCGTATCGAACGTATCAATTAGGTATTTTTGAATTTAATTAATATCCCATTGGAATAAAGTGTCCAATGTATCGAAATTGCCGATGTATCAATAACTATCCAACGTTTAATCGTAATATTTAAACGTAATATCTGAGGTACAATATTTTTTAACGTTTTCGAATTTCCAATGCATTAACGCCTATAATGTACCAAACCAAGGTAACAAAATGACCAAGGTGGTAACTACTCAATGAATCAAAATGTTTAAGGAACCAAGATTTACAACTAATCACAATATCCATAGTATCAAAATGTGTGAAGTATCAAGATTTCCAGGTATCAACATTTCCAATGAATTTAACTAAGTAAAGTAAACAACCATCTCGGGTTAAATTTTGCCGACTGCCATTCCTAGCATATTAAACTATCCATTGTATCAAAATGTTTAGAGTTAAAGCATTTATTTATCAAAAACAAACATTACAAGGATTTAATTAATCAAAGTTTTGCAATCATGGGCCATTACTTTTCCTAACTTTTTCATCCAGCAGTATAATATACTGCTGGATAAAATCCGTCGCAGGGGGGTATTCGCTATTTATTTTTGCTATCATGTCTGTTTATACGTTCATGTATCGTTTATTTATAACTAATGTGCTTTCTTTATTATATTCTCTTTTTTTCGTACAAACTCTCCAATAGATTATGCATAGTTGAATTAATTTACCAGAAATTGTCTATACATACTTGATTCTCTTATATATTTAACAAGGTTTCCCAATTTGCCGTTACCATTCCACAATTTTACTATCTCTCCTTCTGTGATTGACCCCTTGCCCAAATATAGCACCCTAAACTCCCTCAAAATCGGGCATCTGGAAAGGAAATGGAATGACGTTTCGTCTTCTTGGCGGTTGCACATTGAGCATTTATTCACTTGCCCGTCTCTCCACCACCTGTAGTTAACCGTGCGCATTTCTGTTCGGGCCCTTGCTATCATTCTAATTTTATATAATATATAAAATTAGATGACATATTATGTCATCCAAGTTCCTGTACTAAAACTCATCAAAATGTTTTAGTTATCGGAATTTCCAACTTATCAAAATATCCATTGAAGCAACATTTCTAACGTACCTATCCAATACAATCCAGTACAACTGGTAAGCACAAATGCAACCAATTAGACGTGATCGTTTTGACCAGATCATCGGAGGCTACTGTGCAATGAGTATAGGCTACTGTGCAATGAGTGGGACACCTCAAACATTGGGGGTTGGTGACACATGAAAGATGTTTTTGTAGACCTTTTTTGTATCCTGGAGATGGACTTGGCAGTTCTCTCTCGAACGTGAGGCAAAGGAACACATCAATTGCACTGAAGCTCACTGATCTCCAATAAGTACCTAATGTATAACCCACAAATTACATTTAAAACTCACAAAAATTAAGAAGTAAATCAAGGTAGTCTTCCTATTAGGTTCCGTTAATGAAAATTGAATTTCACGCGCACAACGACCCGTTATTTGCGAAACTTGAGGAGAAGTTGGTGCAAATATATAGGTAGCTTGAAACAAGTGTTGCAATAAGAACATTTTTTACCCACCCACTGCATGAGCTTGCAAGAAAGAAATGAGTTGAAAGAATTCCACTGTTCCACACATGAGCTCTACTCAACAAGTATTTAAACTCTGGAATCGAAGTTTTTAATGCCTTCCAATCGAAACTAAAAAATATAAGACATATTCCGAATAATCCACAAACAAAAAATATGCTGAAGAACCACTTATTTTATATTTATGTTTACCTATAGGTATAAATCCAGCTGAAAATTAATTAATAACACGAACATAGCTTGAATAATAAATTTAGCATAATATAGAGATCATGAAAGGAAATATTTATTAAATTTAAAAGAAAAAGTGCTCATTGCATTATTTGAATTATTCGTTCTTTCGTGAAAATGAAAGAAAAAATGTTGAAACGGTATGCATTTTTCTCTTTTACAACGAGAAGATTGCAGTAATCAGAACCAATTATTCCCGATTTGTCAATAAAAATCGAATATCGAAATGCACTTTTCGTGCTTCGGACCCGTCCGATTCCGTCAAAATTAAAACTGACGTTTCCCATCCTCAGGTTTGATTTTTAAATCTCCCTCTCTCTAGAAAATGAATTTCGCCGTTATTTCAGAAAAGCGTCAGCAACGTATTTCAGTGGACTGAATCAATATTGAGTTCAGTACTTGTCTCGTTGATTTTAAATTAATTTATTGAAATGGGCTGTGTTCATTGATGGGGCTCATTTCTTTGAAATACTACTCATCAACAGAATAGGTAGAATAAACTTGTCACCGGGAATATTTTGAGCGTTTTCCACTTACACAATACCTACAATTGTTGTTTGACAATTTCTTCAAGTCACAAATAGTTAGATATTTAATCAACTATTTTTACAATTCGTAGAACGTTGAATTAATTATGAATCTACGGGAAATATATGTCAGTCATTCAAGCGCACTTTCCATCGATATCTTCAAATTTTTGTAAGTTATAAATTGACCTTGGAATTTATTATACTGTTTTTGGTTCTAGTGGTGCCAGAAAATGATTCACAAATGACGTAAGATATTGTGCTCTTGCAAGTTGGTGACATACTTTGAGTTATTCCATTTATTGACCGACTTCAAATCCGTCGTAGGCGCACTTGATTCGGTGTCTCATAGGACTCTAGCTTCTGAGTCTACCAAGGTAACGGAAGCTTTGTTTTCACTTTTCAAGGTTGAAAAAAAATGTTCTGCAAAATTAAACTTTCCACACGCGTTTTACGTTTCAGACCTTCCTGAACAATTTTGGTTCCTCGTATGAGTGTCTGTCATGAATTCCTTGCTACAGCCATAACTTCTACATTTTTCATCCGATTTCGATGAAACTTTCAGGGATTGTGTCGGTTGGCGTTTAAATAGTCTCCTATGAAAATCGCTGCCCCCAGACTGATAATAGCCATTGCGCATGCGCAAACGTGTTTTTCCTTGTTACAGCCATAACTTCCACATTTCCCATCTAATTTCGATGAGTTTTTCAAGGATTATGCGAATTAGCGTGTAGATGGTCCTCTATGAAAATCATGGGCCAAATTGAACGTATTTTGTGCGCATGCACAAACGTGAAATCGTTGTAGCAGCCATAACTTCTACATTGTCCAACCCCTAAAAGGGTAGTTGCAAGGTACCTAGATACTACCTTGCAAGGTACTTAGATATTGATGTTTTGAGAATAACTACTATGCATCGGATCTTCTTTACAATCAGGTTATAGATACGAGGAAGCTATGTGCCACACCCACTAGGCAGATTTATTTTTCTTTTTGGTTTATTATTTTTGTATGAGCAGTTGAGCAGCTTGCCTTTTTCTCATACTGGTACCAATCTGCCTGATTCTTTTTAAATGTGTTCTACCAGTAACCATGATGATCCTGTTTCAAACTGTTTTCATTTTGCTTTGTCGAAAGTGTCGAAAATGAGTGAAAATAGCAGAAAAACATGGTTGTTGATTTTAGGGTGATTATTCCGTATTCACGTAGGTACTCGAAAGTCCTCCTGTAACTTTCCACTTTCCACTTTTCATTGATGGATTATTCGTGTGTAATCGAATTAAAGTTCTTATTATAAGCTTCAAAAGGAGATGGTATATGAAGGGATGAAGGAGGGGGGTGTCCGAAAGGGGATACTATAATAGTGGTTATTCGTGCAGTAGCTCCATGAGCCTCATCAAACGTGTCCATGCAAATAGGTAAGTTTCCCTACCAAATATGAGAAAAATCGGACAATTACGCGATGAGAGTAGTCTGTCAAATGGGTATAGCACATTTTTTTTTTCTTGAATTTACTCAATTTGACTACCTTTTTATTACCAGTAGAAAGCATCGTAGTAGAGGTTTTGTTGTGTAACGTCAAAACGCGTTGTAAACAGCACGTTTTTCCATTATGTATTATTTTTCCATTATTTTGAGGTCTATCGGTGTTTTGTTTAAAAAGTTTTCATTTTACTATTTTTTGTAATACTTACTCTACATTAAGTAGGTACATAATTTCATTGATTATGTAATTTGATTATTAAGTATTTATTATTAATTTGTAGATGTCTTTCAGATTTTTAAAATAATGACACGATCCCCAAATTCTGGTTTATGTTATTTGCTACAATCAATTCATTTGTGATTTTTTTTTCAATAACCAAGTCTTTGTTTAAGATGGATGTGAGTAGTATCTACTCCAGTAGCCAGCACGTTGTACCTATTATTGATTTGCATTAGATGACAAAATAGTCCCTGAATGCGATAAGGGAGGAGGATTTATTATAATAGTGCATCTTTTCTGGATTGTCACTATAACGAATTTTGAAAAGGGCCGCCGCACTTCTAGGAAGGAGTTCGAAAATCAAGAGCCCCGAAACAATCCTGTGACCGACGTATTCGTGATGGTCGAGGCACGCTAGCACAACAAACCTAACGCACAACAGTTCGGTATTGATTTACCGTCCGCGGCTGTTCAGATGACCGGGCCCCCTCTAAATACGTCTAATTATTCACACACCACATTTCAACTCCACGAGAGCTCCACTCAGATTTTTTAGGAAAGAAAAGGCCCTCTTCCACATATATATGTAGTATTCACTATGCCACTTATTAACCGACACCAATACTATTACTATTTCTTTCAAATAAGAGTAATCAAAAAACATATAATTTAGTAATCATTGGATGCATAAATGGATGTCTGTGAAATAGAATGTATAATGAAGGTGAAGAGGATGGAACTTCATCATAATTAGCAGCTATCTTATATCTACTCTGAAAAAAATTCCATTTCAAAATAGGGAGTGTGGTATGAGATCCTATATGAAGGGTGTCGCCAGAACTTCCAATTACACTTCAAGTTTCAGCAAAATCGGACAGTTAGGTGATAAGTAATTGGTAATAAGTTTAAAGATATTTACTTTTGAGATTGGTAGATTAATTATTATTAATAATTTAACTAAAATGGAGTTTATACAGAACCAACTTCAGCCCAACCTGCACCATAGGTACCCGAAAATGCCCTCTGATACGAAAATTGTGGTAGTTATTTCGGATACAAGGATTTAAAATTCGCGCAGGATGAGTGGTTATCGATTATTCTGTTACGAAGAAATGCAGGGAAAGAAATGTGAGGGGTTCAGCTGTGGCTGAGCGAGTTGCGGCAAGTGTCTCTGGAGACGTGACTCGAACCGGTTGCGGGGCCATGAGTTCGGGGCTCGCCTCTGGAGCATATTTTCGGGTAAGCCGGTCGCAGTTCCCCCTCGTCCCAACCCGGGCGGTGAGGCCAATGGGAAGCCATGAGCGAAATCATCAGAACAAATTCTGATCTTCATTTAGGAAGACAGCTGATGACGTCCGCGACGCCAGGAATGGCAGTCGGATGAAAATCCAACCTGAAATGATTGTTTACTTTACTTTACTTACTTTTCATTCTGTTACGAAGAAACGCATTGGAGACTCTCTGAATCTATGAAAATGTCATCGAATTGGTCGGTAGCTTTGTATATTGTTGTTTAAACGATATGCAAACACGGAGCGCTGGCATGCACATAGGCACTCCCACATCTATATTGCACAGAAAAGTCTAACTGGAAATAATTCTTCCGCTACCATTGATACTATAGAAAATTTCAACATTTTGGTTTTTACTTATAAATAGAATGAACTTATGGAATGAGAAAAAAAATCTGCTTGAAAATCAAAACTTTCACATGGATTTCCTGAACAAGTTGAAATTCGCGATTAATTGTGTCTGTGAGAGATTGATTGATGATTGATGGTTTTATTTACCGACCAGGGAATATTTAGAGCCAGGAGGCCCTCTCTTGCAGCATCCCTGAAGCAAAAATTACGTACAAATATCTTGATACTTAGAGAGAGAGAGAGAGAGAGAGAGAGAGAGAGAGAGAGAGAGATTCCACAAATCCTTGTAACCTGAATTGTTGAATAAAAACGTAGTTTTTAGAGACCCTCATACACAGGATAGCTCCTGGATAGATCTTTGCTTCCGCGCATGCAAACTCGTAAAATCCATCATACTCTGTTTCTCACCTTTTCTAAACTAATGGTAGGAGATAGTCAGATTTACATTCTATCTACCATGAATTTTACTGGCGGGAATTTTTTTTAAGGGGATTTGGTCTAAAAATCTAGTCACAATACTGTCGTGACTCCAGTAGGGTCGTAATTCTGAATAAATGTGTGGTCAGTGCCAGCTCGACGAAGGACAACCGTTCTAACGGTCAAACATCCAAAGGCGTCTCGCCGTCACCTAGACTCCCACCAGTGTACAGTAGCCAGAACAAAGTGCTCGGCTACATTACAAAACAACACACCAGGAGCACGAGGAAGAACCGATACTCTTTTAAAATCTGAACTCTCGAGCTATAACTAGCTGAGCTCTTTCAACTAATCAATTTCCAACGTAGAGAAAATTCTAGTACCTTCATTACCTCTCTAATAACCTGATTTTGATAGACTAGAAACCACTACATCACTATCCTGTAACTAGTTTTGATAGACCAGATACCAGATTCCTATAAAGAAATGTCCTTCTCACCTTCTCCGACTTTTCTTCTACCTGGTGGAAGAGAGCACCATCATTCACCAGGCGGGGTTCCTGGAGAATCCATCATCTTTACCTACAGTAGAAATTCCAATAAGAATCTCAGAAAAATGACTTTTAAGTATGAAAATTTGGCCATTATCGTTCCATTTATTGAAAAATATAGCAAGGTCGGTTTAATAAAAATTAAATATGGTTATTATGAACAACCTATAAACTTTTCGTTTTATAAATGAAACTTTGAAAACCCAAGAAAAACGGCCGTTTGCTGGTTTAGTGAACTGGTTCCGGAACCAGACGGACCGGGAGACTATCTGGATTGGTTGCCACTCGAGAGCAGTATTGCAGGCCTTGATAATTTTTCGGTTGGCCGTTGGTGAACCCCTCTCCACTTAAGTGGTTAAGGCAATAAGTAGCCATGAGATGAATCACCAGAACCAATTCTAATCCTCCATTTGACGACGTTCGTGAAGCCAAGAATAGCAGTTGGACGAAAATTCAACCTGAAATGGTTCTTTACCTTACTACTGTACTTACAAATCCTTAAAACACAAAAACATAAAATACGAAAAAACTGTGGCAATTCTTGATGTGATCTGATGGTAAGTAACAGTGGAATCCTAATTAGAAAGAGCGGGTCCCCGACAAGATGTGGTTACCTACTGGTAATTTACGTTCCATTACTGGGACGGCGATCACGCGAGGCAGCATTTAGAGGGATCACAACCGGCTATAAATAATCCATTCATAAACTGGTTGTCTGAAAGCAATAACTCATCCGGTAATGAGCTCTTGGGAGTTGAGGAAGGATTAATTTTGAAGCACCCAATCACAGATAGGAATCCATACATAATCGGAAATACATTATGAATAATTTAGATATTTGAAATGGTTCAGATTTTTTTCTCCTTCCAGTGGCTAAGGGTTCAGGTGACTTGCCCATTTTAGATATATTTTCTCCTAGTGAAGCAATTGGTCAGTTCTGAAAAGGTACTTGTATAGGCCTGTTTACCCAAATTTTCAATACATGATAGGAAACCCCAAAATTCCTCGACTCCATTGCAAATATAGAGGAAGCAAAAATGTAACAAAATTTATATTGTTGAAGAACACGTTTTTATATTCCAGGGAATGTGGGAAAATTGAGATAGCGCAGTGCTGGATCCTAAGCGATGATGTACATTTTAAATAAACGGATCATGTTTTGAAAAAATGTTTTGAATTTATTATGAATTCAACCGTTAGAAATTATCCCCAAAAACGGAGAAGTTATCCATCTTGCATTCATTTGGTCTGTTATCACAACTATTACATAACAATAATTTTTGAAAACAAGACCGGCTAATTGAACGATTTTCTCGAGCGATACCGTTCAGATTTTTTACTCGGAAAACGTCACCTCGATACTTGTGCTCCGGTTAGGCGTTGTTGGGAAGATGTCACAATCTCTGCGATAAAAAGCGAGCAACCTCGCGCTCGAGAGATGAAAGCCGCTGTGACATGTTTGCTCGAGGTATCATTTGAGTTGGAGAGATAAGGAAAGGCGCCTGCCTCTCAATACACCTGATCTCAATTAAGATATTTTTCTTGGGGTCCCAGGAATAATCGGTGGGCGATGATAAAAAAAAATTGATTTTAGAACGTTCAGAGGAGAGGAGAAATTAAGATGTACACCGTTTTGGCGCACAGGGGTGATTCAACGTGATACCCAAAGAGTCGAATTCAAGATATAGTATTTACAATTTCGATTGATGAACTTTGAGGAGTCGGGAGAACATTATCCTGTGACGTTCGAATCCACTCAGGTTTGAGTCCTCTTCTCAATAAAAAAAGTCTGCCAAGTGGGTGTGGTACATAGCTTCCTCGTATCCATAACCCGATTATATGGATGATCCGATAAACAGCAGTTAATCTCAAAACACCAATCTCTAAGTACCTTCCACTACCCTCATAGGGGACCATCTACACGCTCATCTGGACAATTCTAGAAAATTTCATCAAATTCGGATGAAAAATTAAGTGAGTAGATGTATGTGATGGGATCAAAAAAATACTTAGCCTCGGCTGGGATTCGAACGCGCGACCCCTGGGGGACAGTTCTATGCGCTACCCTCTGAACTATTGAGGCATAGTAATGTAATGAATAGGATTTGAGATTCTCACGGGGACCATCCCTCTATGAATAAATCCCTATATGAAAAAACATTTCCTATGATTTTCATAGGGGACCATCTAAACACTACTCTGTATCATCCCTGAAAATTTCATTGAAATCGAATGGAAAATGTAGAAGTTATGGCCGTTACAAGGAAATTCACGTTTGCGCATGCGCAGTGGCTACTATCAGTTCGAAGGTGATGATTTTCATAGGGAACCATCTAAATACTAATCTCTATCATCCCTGAAAATTTCATTGAAATCGGATTGAAAATGTCGAAGTTATGGCGTTACAAGGAATTCACGTTTGCGCTTGCGTAGTCGCTTCAATCAGTCCGGGGATGATGATTTTCATAGGGGACCGTCTACACACCAACCCGCACAATTCCTGGAAATTTCATAGAAATCAGACAGTAACTTCGTATAGTTATGCCCGTTACAAGGAATTCATGACAGACAGACAGACACACAGACACAGAACCATAATTGTTCAGAAAGGTCTAAAACGCGAGTGAAAATTTTGATTTTTGAGAACTTTTTTTTTCATCCTTGAAAAGTGAAAACAAAGCTTCCGCTTCCTTGGTAGACTCGGAAGCAAAAGGAACTCTCCAGCATCTTTAGGCTTGTCGCAATAAAAGAAGGTTTTAGAGCGCAAACTTCGAGCTGCCGCCTAAGCTAAATGGTCAGTAAATGAGAGTTGATATTCCTGGTTAATTCCAAGGATGTTAGTCTTGAGAAGTAGCAGAACTCCATTAATCATAAAGGTGTGAAGAACAGGTGAGTGAGCACGGTAGAAAGAGGTGACTGCCCAGAGAGGGTCAGGCCGTTGAGGAGACTGCACTGGCAAAGGGCGTCAATTTACTGCTGCAGAAGAAGGCAATCAGATGGATAATGAGCAAAACAATACGAAGTTGCTGTACAATTGTGATGGAATTTTCAAAACTTGATCAGGTAGGGAGTGGATGGTCCCGAAGATATTCATCGCCCCGGAAATTTGGTATATGGGCCCTATTCTGGGTCTAGTTGTGCTCCCAAGGTTTTGGTTATTGTCAATCACTCCTAAGGGGCATCAAGTGGGAGGAAAACGTTTCCAAAACGCCGAAGCTTCGAAACTTTCGATGTAGGTACAAGTACGACTTTTAAGAGTTTAGTGACACCATCCAGTGCTCTTTATGGCCAACCGTTCGTCTAATGATAATAATTAATTGCCTAATAACTGAATGTTCATGAGGAATTAGATAGTGTCTGTGGTTTGTTTTCTGAAGTGTATTTCATTTAGTATGAGTCACATGAATTTTTTCTTCTTTATTTCTCCACCCTATGAATGGTCACCTATTCCAAGCTTAGTCCCCGATGAACTGGAGAATGGTCCGTTATGAATTTCTTGCGAGTAAATGAAGTTTTCATCGAGAAAATTTGTCTTCGAAGAACACGGCTTCTTCGTTTGCCTTTTAGAGACCAGTGATAGGTGGGGTGAAGAGGAAGTGTGGCTCCTCGTGATCTGGCCCACATGGGTGATGGTATTCTGACAAATTTCACAATTGCTCTTTTAACGATAGATGATCATCTAGGTGGTTTCATTCGTTTCTAAAAATTTAACACAGTATAATTCCTCATGAACATTCAGTAACTAGACAATAAATTATTATCATGCGAAGAACGATTGGTTTTTAAGACCACTGGGTTGTGTCATTAAATTCTTAAAAGTCGTACTTGTACATAAATCGAAAGTTTTCGAGCTTTGGCGTTTTGAAAACGTTTTCACCCACTTTATACCTACTCCTTAGAAGTTCTGTCTTAGGAGGTCTGTTGTAGCTACGGTCGCTGGGGCGAGTGTTATTAGGTGGTGGAATTTGGACCGACTTCTGCGAGGGTCGTGGTATGGTTTTTCACATAATCCATCTGCCTTCTCCTGCGTAGTAAATTGATGCCCTTTGCTAGTGGAGTCTCCTCAACGGCCAGACCTCTCTGGGCAGTCACCTCTTTCTACCGTGCTCATTCACCTGTTCTTCACACCTATATGATTGATGGAGTTCTGCTACTTCTCAAGACTTGCATCCTGGAAATTAACCAGGAATATCAGCTCCCATTTACTGACCATTTAGCTCAGGCGGTGGCTCGAGGATTGCGTACACTTGGGTTCATGAAGAGTAATTCATGAGAATTTACTAATCCCTTAGCATTAGTAGCCCTCTTCAGGAATCTTGTTCATCTGATCCTTGAGTATGGATCTATCATCTGGAGCTCTCAGGGTGACTCCCACATCCTGTGGACTAAGCAGATCTTTAGAGCTTTCCTTCGCTTCCTGACTTTCAAGCTTGACATTCAACGATCAAGTAATTTTTGCTGATCGCTCTCGTCGCTTCAACCTCCTGTCTCCACCATCGCACAATGGTCCAGAATCGTAAATAGTATTGAATTTAAAAAAAATTTTGAGACCACCCTGAGCTCTGCAGGACAAACCGTTCTGTCCCTACGAGTACTAGAGGGTTTTCCTTCGATAAAACAGAATCACGAGTGTGAATTACAAAAGAGGTTGAATTTTAAGCTAACCAAGACGCGATCGCTGTTCGTTTCGTTTCTTTTCTTAGTCGTATTCAGTTTTGCTTCCTTATCAACCAGTAATCAAATTAAGCACCCTATTTTTGCTCATGCGCAAACGTGAATTTCCTTGTAACAGCCATGTCTTTCACATTTCCCATCCGATTTCGATGAAATTTTCAGGGGTTAATGCGGATTGGAATGTTGGTAGTTCCCTATGAAAATCATGGCCCACAATTGACAGTAGCCTCCGCGCATGCGCAAACGTAAAATCCACGTAACAGCTATAACACCTACATTTTTCATCCGAATTTGATGAAATTTACGGTTATTCATATTGACTTGTAGATAATCCCCTATGAAAATCATCACCTCCGGACTGATGGTAGCCTCTGCGCATGCTCATACGTTAATTTCGTTGTAACAGTCATCACTTTTACATTTTCCATCCGATTTCCAAGTAATTTTCAGGGATTATGCGGATGTAGATGGTCCCCTTAGACTGTAGTGCAAGGTACTAAGAGATTGGTGTTTTGAGATTAGTTACCATGCGTCGGATCATCTAAAAAATCTGGTAATGAATACGAGGAAGCTATGTGCCATACCAAAATGTCAGATTTTTTCTTGCAACTGGTCTCGTCCCGTTTATTTCACTTTAGATAATTAAAAATAAATAAAATTCAAGGACCAAACAAATATTGTTCAGGAAGGTCTGAAACGTAAAACGCAAGTGAAAATTTTGGAGGATATTTTTTTCCCTTATATGTATAATACATCTGTGAATGATGAATCTGTGAGATGAATCTGTGATAGAAATGAGTTTTTATTTCCGGTAAACCGTTGAAAATTAAGACATTTCTGGACTTTATTGAATATGTACGCCTACTTGACGTGTGGATGGTTAAAAAGTAGTAAAGTCTGTAAGGTGATAATCTAGGGTTAAGATTCCCTCTTCTAAAAACAAAAACCTCATTTTAGCTAATTTTGGAGAAAAGGAAGCTATTGACTGACCAAACTAGTCTTCAGATTTTTTTTTTTTTTGTATCCTTGAGAAGTGAAAACAAGTTTTGGAAGCAATATTGTTGAATGTAGTTTTAGATCTGTTCTGATAGCTCTCTCGATTCTTCGAAGTCGATAAAGATCTGAAACTTGATTCCTTAGAGGGAGTACCAGTCTTGTTCGCAGCGCTACCGCAACCCTTCGTGCAGAAATTAGAAATCCACAGTACGAACGCGATGAGCGCGTCCCGCAGCAGCAACAACCGCCGCGGCCGCCTCTACATGGAACCGGGTGACGTGCGGTGGCCTATCGCGGGCGACACGACACAGTCGCTCGAGCCTGGTAATTTTATCGAGGCACCTCGCGTTGAAGGAAACCGATAGAAGCCGGCTTTTTGTTATTCCCTTCTAGCCGGAGCGTTCGGGCGTTATCGTGGAGCACGACAGGAGAGGCCGTCCGATAGGTGCGATATGGTTTGTTGTGGCGCTGAGGGGGGGCGCCACAGTCCAATTAGCGACTGGTCACGGGAACTTTTTTTACTGGAGGAAATTCAGAATAGAGCTATTTGCCAATTACTGGAGCTGTGGAGTGCCCATCATTCGATTACAATATCTACCGCCAAAATAATAAAACATGAAATTGTATTGCCCTTGGAAATAAAGACTCAAAGGGATTCGTCTCTAGATTACCACCCATACGTCTATCAGGCATGTGTTGTCGCTTCTGAGTCTACCAAGGTAGCGGAAGCTGAAGTTTTAACTTGTTACAGCGATAACTTCTACATTTCCCATCTGATTTTGAAGACATTATCAGGAATTTTGCAGATTGGCGTGTAGATGGTCCCTTATGAAAATCATCACTTCCGGACTAAGAGTAGTCGCTGCGCATGAGGAAACGTAAAATCCTTGTTACAGCCATAACTTCTCCATTTTCCAACAATATTCAGAAATTGTGCGGGTTGATTTGTAGATGGTCCCCTATGAGGGTAGTGTAAGGTAGTGGGAGATTGATGTTTTGAGATCAACTACTATGCATCGGAAGGCTCTTAACGACTATTCGGCTGTGGTCACCGAAAATACTGAAGCAATTAAAGAAATTAATACTAAATTGGATAACCTCTCTACTCGAATCGACTCCATGGTTAATGACAATGCAGTCAGAGATAAACAAATCGCCGACCTTGAAGACAAATTCCATGATTTGGAGCAAGCCCAACTTGACAACCAAATCGAGATAAGAGGCTTCCCGGTCACGCCGAATGAAAATATTGTTCAAATCGTGCAGAAGCTTGGCATGATTTTCGATGTTGACATTTCTGAGTCCGAGATTAATAAGTGTTATCGTACAAGAGGGCGTTCCGATGTGTCATCCCCGTCCGTCATCGTGGTCGACTTTGTTCGCAACCGCCTAAAACAGCTGATACAAAGCAAGGTCAAGGCCAGACCCAGGGGATCCCCATTGACAACTCGAGATTTCGGCTTCATGAATGGGGAATCAGAGAAAATCTACGTCAACCAAGCACTAACATTCCACAACCGCAAGCTTCTTCGCGATGCCAAGCAGATAAAGAGGGAGAAGGGTTACAAGTTCGTGTGGTTCAGCAACCGAAAGCTCCTCATCCGCAAGGATGAATCTACTGAGCCGATTCTCCTAAAGAACGCCAAAGACATTCTAAAATTTAATTAATATGCTAGATTAATATTTAAGACTTCTTATTATGATCATGTCAGAGGATTTATGTTATATTCATGATTTTTCACAAACTAATTTTAAGGAGTGCAGGAGACATCAAAAATTTCCCACACAAATGTAGAGTCCCTCGTAGCCCACAAACACGATTTTTTATTCTGCTACAACAATGACATCTTTGATGTTGTAACGGTCAGTGAGACTCTTTTGAAGCCAGAGCTGCCTTCCTCGGTTTTTCGGTTAGACAACTTTAAAACCTACCGTAATGATCGCATCGGGAAAGAAGGGGGAGGGGTAGCTCTGTTTGTTCGCGAAAATCTTCGGTGTCAAATACTCAAACAATCACATGGAAAATATACGAAAAACATCGAATATATCATAGCCGAAATCTGTAATAACTTCAACAAAATTTTAGTTTCAGTTGTCTATCGTCCCCCAAAAGCCTCAGGTCTGAATGATTTCTTCGCCGAAATCGAAAGTTTTGTTACCTCTTATGAAAATATCTATATCACTGGAGATTTCAATATCAATGTTAACCTGTCAGCAGATTCTCAATATAAGAAGCAACTACTAAATCTGGTAAAAAATTTGAACTTTGAAATTTTGCCCCTAGGACCCACTTTTCACCGAGACAATGTGCAATCAAGCCTCGATCTAATTATCACCAAATATGCCGATAACGTTCATAAATTTGGTCAGTTTCCATCGACTGGCATGTCAGGTCATGATACTGTTTACGCGTGTCTTCCCTTTTGCCATCGCCCTAAAATTCATAAAATAATAAAAGTCCGAAATTTCAAGAAGTACGACATAAAAACGCTTGAAAGTGATGTCAGTGGCTTTGACTTTTCTCCCATATATAATTCAACTGATCTTAATGAAAAAGTTTCTTTGCTCAGCGGATTTTTGCAGCGGCGCATGGACGGGCACTTTCCTCTTGTGGAAGTCCGGGTAACGAAGAAACCTGCGTCTTGGCTGACGCCAGAAATTCAGAATCTACAAAAAGACCGTAACAAAGCGTCCCGTAGGTCTCGGCGCTGTCCGCAGGATGAGGGTGCTCGTTTGTTGTATAAGAAGTTGAGAAATAGGACAAAAAACGCAGTTAGAAATGCTAGTTTAAAAGCAGCTAAGAATCAAATAAAAAATGCCAAGAATCCGAAAGAACTGTTTAAAATTTTCAAAGAGCAAGGAATAGGTAAGATTAAAAACACTAATAATGACGATCCTAGCGTTGATTTAGATGGCCTTAATGACTATTTCTGTAAATTAGGTAGCGATCAAAATATCGATCCCGAACTTTTGAGCTATTATGCGCGGATAGCCACAAACGATGGAGCTAAGTTTGATTTTGCACCGGTTACCTCAGACGAAATCATATTAGCTATAAAAAGCATTTCATCCCAGGCCATGGGCCCTGACAACATATCGTGTATTTTAATAAAATTAATAGCAGATAAAATTATAAATGTTCTCGTTCACATTTTTAATTTTTCATTAACTAATGGAATCTACCCACATATATGGAAAAGTGCGTTCGTACTCCCGCTAATGAAGAAAAATCCTGCTGTGAATTTCTGTGATTTTCGGCCAATCACTTTAATAAGTGTCTTGGCCAAAATCTTGGATAAAGTAGTGTATTTCAAATTTTCTGCGTTTGTCGAACAAAACTCAATTCTTGACGAATACCAATCTGGTTACCGAAAACATTTCAGTACTCAAACTGCTCTGATAAAAGTAACCGATGATATTCGAGAAAATATCGATAAAAGTGAATTAACGCTATTTGTAAGCCTTGATCTCAGCCATGCATTTAATAGCCTTGATCATCAATTGTTTTTGTCCATACTTAAGTCAATAGGCTGTACCGACCTGGTGATATCATGGTTTAGGTCATATTTAAGTGGCAGAAAGCAATGTATTAGGACGACTAATGGTTCCACCTCATCTTGGTCTACGCTTGTAAGAGGAACACCGCAAGGTACCACGCTGTCGAGCCTGGTTTTTGCTCTGTACTTGAATCGCATCTCTGATGCCATTTTAACATGCAAACGAAGTCTGTACGCAGATGATTTGAACTTATATCTATCAACCAAAATCGACAGTTTTAATTCAAATATAGAACTTGTTAACGAGGATCTTAAGAACTTGTCGAGCTGGTTCAAGAGACATGGGTTGGTGGTTAACCCACGAAAGAGCACTAGTATTATTTTTGGCCACTCTCGGTTGTTGGCAAATGTGTCACAATCGGAAGTGCCCAGACTCGAAATAAACAACGAACCGCTTGAGTATTGTAATGAGGTTAAATGTCTTGGTATTATATTGCAACAGAATCTTTCGTGGAGTAGCCAAACAAATAGAATATGCAGTAAGGTACGATCTCAACTGTATGCACTGAATAAACTACTAATTTATAGATCGTTGAACATCAAAAAAAGTCTGTTTCAAGCAATGATAATGCCGCATTTATCTTACTGTCTTTCAGCTATGTGTGACATGAATTCTGAATGCAGGCAGAAGTTACAACGACTACTGTATTCAGCCGTGAGGTTTATCTTAAATTTGAAGTTTGATGATCGGGTATACGACAAATTTAAGAAACTGAGAATTCTGAAAATTGAAGATCTGATTCAATTTAGCATTTTAACAACGATGCACCGCATAATTTCCTATAAAAAGCCAATGTATTTAAATGACAAATTTCAGACTTTCTCTACAGTCCATGATTTAAACACTAGAAACAAAGATACAAATTTCCGTTTGCCATCATGTAAAACCTCTGCATATCACGAATCTTTTCTCTGCAGAAGTATTTTGTACTTTAATGGGTTGTCCCAAGCTCTGAAGGAGATCAAAACCTATGACTCTTTTAAGATTAATTTGAAGAATGATTTATTTTCACGCTATTAGCACTTTTACTGTAAAGTCTAGTGCTTAAACGCGATTCTGCTTATACCTACTATATTGTCATTTCAAACACTTTTTCAGTTTTGTACTGTCATTGTTTTACCATCTAATTAGCCGTAGTACGTAGACGTAATTTCAGTTTTGTACCTATTTTATGTTCTGGTTAGGTGTAAGAGTGGTCGCCAGATTGTATAATAAAGACGTTATTCATTCATTCATTCATTCATTCTCTCTCTCTCTCTCTCTCTCTCTCTCTCTCTCTCTCTCTCTCTCTCTCAGTCGATCACCGTTTGTTCCTCGTTCCGGGTAAGTATTTCACGAAATTGAAGACACAACAACTTAAAAAGTTGTACCTTATTTTGAAATGTTTGAAGGATTTTAGACATTCATTAGTGCACGGCCCTAGGGAATTGAAAAACTGAAATATTTCCGCCGGAATCATCAAAATCGAACAATAATGGCCAAAGAAAAATGGGAAAACTACTGAATAAACGGGGTTTCCCATGTTTTCCCCATATTTCTCTGGCAAATATTCTTCGATTTTGTTGATTCCAGCGGCAATATTTCAGTTTTTCAATTCCCTAAGGCCAAGCACTAATAAATTTCTAAAATCCTTCAGGAATTCAAATTTAGGTACAACTGTTTAAGTTTTTGCGCCTTCAATTTTGTGAAATACTGACCCGAAAAAGCAAGTACTTGAACAAGGAACTTTTTATTGGACTTCTTATGTTATATATCGACAGTAACAATGTAAAACCGCGTAAGTGAAAAAACTAAAAATTTTTCAGGAGGCTAAAACAACTTCTAAATGACTTAAAAATATAAGTTTTGGTTTATTATTTTCAATAATAAGCCATTGGAATCGAGCAAGGAAAAAAATTATAAATATTGTTTAAGATAATTTGTTCAGTTAATTTTAAAATCATTTAATATCAAAATTGCACTTGCGAGATGAATAAATTATTATTCAAGAACCATCTCAATCTAATGTACAAAACTCCGATTTACTACACCAAATTCTAACAAAACGAGAGAAAAAAGATTAATTCAAATCAGTAAAAGATTTGGCTAATCTATCCTTGGCTGAGGGTTGCACAATCAAGAATGAAGATTAACTCCTAATCCCTTCGGTTTTTATGGGAAATCTTTTTATTTCATCTTCCGTCGTCAAACAAAATTGGTAAGATAGCGCAAAGGGTATGTCGCGGTTGGGAGATAAGAAAAGCAAACCAACTCGTGTAGATAAACATAGTTAAGACAACAAAGGGATTACCGTGCCGACTTTGTTTCTCAAAGCTGAGCACCCTCGAGCGAGAGATAGGTACCGAACGGGCGCACGGATTAATCTTGAGATGTGATGTTTTTTTTTTTTTTTTTTTAATTTCTCGTCGTAGAGGTTTTTGAGACTTTAATAGATGTTTCAGCTGTATTTACATTAAGAATAAGTACAGCGTAATACTTATTCAATCGCAAAAGCGTAAAATTTTGATTTAATTTCTTGTTGTAAACGTTCTGAGAGTTCTGATGATGATTTATTTATTAAATGATTGTGATTCTCGATATTATTACACAGAACAATTCGAACCGAGGGCTTTAAGGAGGCCTCAGTCGGTCGCCATTCGTCCTCGTCCCGGGTTAGTATTTTACGCAATTGAAGGCGCAAAAACTTGAAAGGTTGTACCTGAATTTGAAATTCCAAAGGATTTTAAAAATTTATTAGCGCACGGCCTTAGGGAATTGAAAAACTGAAATATCAAATTCAAAATAACTGAAATATCAAAAACCGCTGGAATCATCAAAATCGAACCATAACTGCCAGAGAAAGATGGGAATAACCGTTAATTCAGTTATTGGGCGGAATGGGAGGGGATACACCTCGTGCTCTCCAAATTCCAAAGGGAATGAAAAAACCTAAATGGTTAAAATTGCTCTGAAGGACCACTGGAATTAAAGGATTCCAGACCTGAAGGGTATATTGCTTTATTGAACTAAATTTTGAGTACTGAATTTTATGAGTGTGTGAGCAGAGGTTCGAAATGAGAAGATGCTATTGAAAAAGTTGTAAAGATACGTTTATTATTTGAAAGAACGAATGAACCTCTACCTATGGCCATAGGAATAATTTTATGTAATTGAGGTACCTTGTAGAGGGTATCTGAGGTGAGCTTCTGTCCGTGAAGGGCGGTCGTCGGAGGCGGCGGCAGAACACGTGTAAAGGCCTTTTTGGAAGACATCCTTCTGCAAAGGGAAGATCCAACGTCGTCGGCGCTCCTTTTAGGGTGAAAACAGCACCACAAATCCAGAGGTTGATGGCCAAGGCTTCGTAGTAGGTATACCTATCTTCCGAGTAAAACTATCAGAGATGAGGGTTTTGAAACGTTGTAAAAACGGAAGCAAAAAAGGCGAAAAAGGGTGAGACGAGAGGCAGCTTCGAGCAAGGCACATTTGTAATAATGGCGAATTCACCGTGGAAGATGGTCCAGCTATTGAGGGAGGCTGTGATACCCTGACAACGGATCATCTGTGCAGGTGAGCCAACCAGCCGGCAATAAAGGTGTTAGACGGGGAGCTCCGAAGGCGAGTGTGAAGGGGGCTTGTACGGAGAAGGCTCCCTGCTTCTTCTCAGGCGCAGTTGGTAAACCCGGAATCAGGCTGCGTGTGGTCCCTCTGCGCCGATCGCCTGTGGTCACTGTCCGTGCGTGTAAGATTGGGGATCGCGAATTTTCAAAACGGGAACGCCTGTTCTGTCCAGTTATGTTTTTCCAATAAAATGTAGCTAAACTTGAAATTTTCATGGATTTTAGAAATTCATTAGTGCATTAGGGCCTTGGTGATATAAAAACTGAAAGATTGCCGGCGGAATCATCAAAATCGAACAATAATTGCCAGAGAAATATGGGAAAAACCGTGTAGAAAACCGTGAAAAACTCGTATTCAGTAGTTTTTCCCATTTTTCTCTTGCAATTATTGTTATATTTTGATGATTCCAGCGTCAACGTTTCAATTTCAAATTTAGGTCCAACTTTTTAAGTTTTTGCGCCTTAAATTTCGTGAAATACTAAGAACAAACGGCAACCGACTGAGACCCCCTTAACCCATTAGTGCCTAGCGGGCAGGTTGCGGAACGGCAAACCTGGTCTCACAATTCTCCCAATTCTTGGTGTAATTTTGATTATATTATTTACTTTTCGGTCTTACAAGCTACCTAGATTCCCTACCATGTTTGGAGTGCATTCAGTTTGAATAAATCAGTTGCTCAGTGTGGTTTATGCAGTCTTTAAGTGACGGCATTTATTGCCGTAAGTACTTCAAATTTTTATTTTTACGGTATTGCCTCGCATAGTTTTAGATTATGGTTGTTACCAAACGAGAACAGTTCATAACCGAGTATATATCCCTTGGTAGCTTCGTGAAAATCTGAACTGTATCATGGCGTTCCCAAATTAGCCCTCTGGGCACTTGGCGACACTTTCGTGTACACATAGTCATCATAAGTATCCCGTGAATATAATTCCAACAGATCTGATATCTGATGGATTTTGATTTGAGATGACATTCTTTCGTCATTATTACCATCTTATAATTTCATATGTACTTGATTATTTGTAGACCGGATTGAACCTCCAAGACGCCCTCTTACCGGGAGCAACTGCCGGACACAAGCAGCGTGTAGCTTGCCGCATCGGCATAAGAAACAAGAAATGGTGATGGGCGATATTTTCTTTGGGGATAGACGCATCTACCCAAAAAGGTTGGGTATTGTCATAGAAGAGTTCCAAAGTTTCTCAACTATAGTTCAGACTGAATTGGCCAAGACGTTCTTGATAGGGTATGCTGTCGCCTGGAGACATCCTGCAGGGCCTTCTGGAACATGTATTTCTAGATCTAGGGTCAGAGATGCAATGATAATATAGACCACCACATTTTTTACACGGAGGGGAAAAATGAAGAGATGCGCAGGAATCAACTGCACTGCTTGAGTATGCGCCATGTGCAGGAAGTTCAAGTAAGGAAAGTGCATTGACTATTTCGATACATTCCACTCAACATTTTCGAGATAATACGTTAGCTGCCAATTTTTTTCGTTCATTCGACGAAATTTACTGTTTTCAACTTGTTTGTGATGGTTGTTTGGTTCTATATAGGTACTTCAATAACTGTTAAAAAACTCTGCAAATTATTACACCTTATTATTTTTCAAGCAAAGCAGCAACGCAGCAGCAAAGCCAAGCAAAGCAAGCCACCAACCATCCAACATGAAGAAAAACATCGATCAAATTTCGGTCAGCTAAAATTTGAACGGAGATTAGGCCTCTTTTGCGATTCACACTCGTGTTTCTGATTTATCGTACGTCCAACCCTTAAATTCTCGTAGGGAGCGAACGGTTTGTCTTACAGGGCTCCGCGTGGTCTCAAAAAATTCTAACATTTTTATACTATCTTAAATTGATGGAAATACAATACATTTATATCGAAATTTTAAGAGTCGAGTTAAGGCGTTTTCAAAATTTGAAAATTCATTTTTTCAACCCTTAGAAGTGACCTAAATTAACCAAAATCTTCGGGGCACAACTGGACCCCAAATGGAGCCCACATACCAAATTTCATCAAAATCGGTCATTGGTAAGTGGGGAAAGTGCCGCGTACGGCGTATGGCTGACCACCTTTTCGTACGCCGAAATTGGAAAGTGGACTGCCTACCAAAACTAATAGATGCAAGTTCAACGTTGACGTATTTCCGCTTTGGTCCCAGACTGGCACCATTGGATGATGGTGAGGGGGGTGAACTCGAATCTACATGTTGGGCATCGTAGATCATGGATTTTAAAAAGCTCTTCAAATTTGATGTTCCCACCCCGCTAGAAACGTTATGGCGGATTAGAGTGAGGGGGGAGGGAGAGACCACTATTTCTTGCCTGAAATACTACCTAAATAAATTACATCGAGTAAAACAGTTTTATCACTAACCAACTGGTTTACATTGATCCACCGCTTATCCAATGGGTCGTCCTTTGGAATGCATGCATTACTTAAAAATATATTTTAAGAATACGTTCGCATCATGCTCTTTTCATTACAATCGTGAGGATTTGTGGTATCAACAACAGGCAAACCTAACGTGGACGTTAGCTACTAGGATGATTTTTTTTTCAGAGACGATACAACTATGTGAGGAATACAGTTCTTACTTCGAAGCAGAAAGTGGTCTGAGAATCGCCTGGATACAGAAAAAGATCATAATAAGCCCAATGTCTGGAAGCTGACAGCTCAGGCGGTTCAATCCCTCCGGTATTCCCCGGTCCAAGGGCCGACTGTTCCCTGCAAGCTCTCCCCTTCCTGATGTCCTGTCCGTATGATGTATAGGACCCAGGAGGGATATATACCTCACGGCCCATCCCGCCTCCACGGGTTTTTACTTCCACGGTTACCCCCTCGAGAGCCGGAGGCGTTAATAATGCGATACGCGTTTTTTAAGCCTTCGAACGGCATTAAAAACATCGACGGTGTCAAAACGTCGAGCTGCCGTGTTTTTTTCGATTTTTGTCAACCGAGGCAATGACGCGTAACTTCGTCGGTGAAGCTGGTTTTTCTGTTGAGGCAGATTTTCATTCGCTTCAGCGTACAATGGCTCACGATTATCGGCCTAATTAGCTTCATGACATTCAGCATGGGAAATCAAAACGATCAGCCCTTGTTCAGTAATTTTTACGAAGTTTCCTAAAATACAAATCGTTTGTTTGGTAAAATGATCTTTCTTAGGTCTCTCCATGAAGCGTGAAGCCTGATTTTTTTCTTGTCACTACCAAAAACAGTAAATAGGATTGAAACAAAGGTTAAAAAGTTCAAACTATAATAAATTATGAAATTATCATTATTAATTTATAGTTGAAAATCGAGAAAATCAACCAACCTGTATAATAATAACAAAAAAAATCATAATTTTGATACCTGTAAATAATAATACCAGAAATTAAGAAATAAATCAAAATAAAGGGTTTGGAAATTATCCGAGACTGGTCAAAGAGAAAGACAAGTATAATTGATTTTAAAACTTGTAACGCTGTCGGAAATGACATTTTTTGAGGGTGAAATGGTAACATGACCTAACTCAATTTTGGCCCTAATGAGTTAAGAGTGTTTCTAGATTCAGCAATTTTCGGCCCAAACCCTACACCAATTGACTGAAAATACCAACGGACAAGTATAATGGTACTTGCAGTACCTGAAGAAGTTATTGCCTCACGATTGTCATTAATTTTTAAATTAAATCCCTCATTAATACCAAAGTAGGAGGAAAGAAAAGAGAAAGAGTGCCAAAGAATAAGGAAAAGTGTTGATTTTTCTCCTTCAAACTTCCACTCCTAGTTTTAAAGCCAATTTGCTTCAGAGAACAGCAAGGTAGAGGAAGCCTTGTCTCAACTTATCAAGGTAAAAGAAATGAAAAGTTTTACAAAATCCAAATTTTCTGAATAATTTTGGTTTTGTGTCTCTGTCCGCAAATCCTTAAAAAGTGTGATGCTATAGAAAGTTACTATCAGATTTTGATGAAAATTTCAGGGGTAGTGTAGGTATAGATGGTCCCCTATGGAAATCATGGCCCCGAATTTAAAGTATTTTGAGCTTAAGCGCTAACGTTAAATCCTTGTAACAGTCACAACTTCTGCATTTTCCATCCAAGTTTTATGACATTTTCAGGCATCATGTGAATTTATGTGTAGATGGTCCCTATGAAAATTATTGCAAGAGATTGTTGAAATTTTGCAATGTTAAATAAAGTAAGTGTTCAGTTTGCCTAGACGGGAACCAGCAACGGATGTGTCATTATTTCTTATAAAAACTCCTCATTACATTATTTAAAAAAGATATAGGTTTTTGGTGTCTCCTGAAAATTCAGGAAAAATGAGTTAGGTCTTGTTGCCACTTTATCCTCGATTTATGCAGTGTTTTGTTCGACTCAGTAGCTACTTTCTTACGAATCAAGCCTGACCGATTTAAGGATCGAATGAGACCACCCGGAAAACTATTCCACACCTTTTACTCCTAAGAGAAAATGAGAAGGTGAGGTGAAATTGCGATTTTAACTCATTTTTGTGAGAATAATTAATAGGGTGAATTCCTGGGATTTTTGTAAGTAATACTCAATCATCGAGCATTGATTGAAAATTGAAAAATCCGTGTAATCTACAATTGAAATCTTGTTTCCACTTCTTGAAGAAAAGGCAAGATCAGTGGAGATCAGGGAAGGGTTTTGATTGTCATTCAAATTCTGTAGTCTATCTAGGAATTTCATCCATCAGGAACGAATTCAGCTCACCCAGCTGATCAGGCAGGAGTACCCTTTGTCATTCGAACTCAGCAGTCTCTTAGAGGCACCCGTGAAACACATATGTGACACACTTACGATCACATTTATTTAACGTTCTCGAATTGTTAGTCCAAGGCTAAAGCATGTTCCATGCTAATAAATATCAAACTTAGTGGATAATTTTGATTGCGTTTATGACGCTAATACATAATACGAAATTATATATATACTATTGAGTATTTCTGCTATATTGGCTAGTTTTAAGATCATAACTTTGGATTTGTTCCGCATTGGCAGCTACTATCATCAAGTACCTACCATTTTTGGACCACTCTTAATTCCACGGGTACCTAATCATAAGGGTGGAAACCAGTATACAAATTTACTTTGCACTTCGTTCCCTTCAGCCACTTTAGTCCGAGTACCCACCATTTTGATGCCAGATTACCCTAAACCTTCTTTTGGATGAGAAGCAGGAGTTAGCGCATCAATGTATGGCATACTCCTAATAAGGGCTTTTTGATTCATTATAATAAGTACTAGCTATTTCCTAACAGGATCGTTTCCCCACGCGAGGGTTCTTGAAACAGTGCACTAGGTGGCATTATCAGCAAATTTATCAATATTGCTCCTGCTAATGGCCAGCAAAATAGGAGTGTAATACTTTTAGAAACATCACATTTTGAAAACATATGGTTAAGTAATGCATGCATTCCAGGGGATGTCACATTGGATAAGCATTAGGTCTCCCCTCCCCCCTAACCCTTATCCACCATAACACTTCTAGCGGCATGGGAGCATCGAATTTGAAGAGCTTTTGAAAATCCATGATCAACGATGCCCAACATGCAAATTTGAGTTCACCCCCCACCCCCCCCCCCCCTCCAACAATGGTGCCAGTCTGGCACCGAAGTGGAAATACTTCGTAACGTTGAACTTTCATCTATTAGTTTTGGTAGGCAGTCCGTCGAAGTTCACATCCGTATTCAAGGTGAAACACACACACACACAAAAATCCACAAAATATGCAGTTTATGGTGTCCTGGCACCATGGTGGCACCACTAGTTCCATGGTGGTACAGAGAATAATTCAGAAAAACCAGAGGTATGAGAATTTTTCCTCAATTTCAAAGCTTGGGTAGGTAGTAAGCTATAAAGGAACCGAAATCTTGAAAATTTGATATTTTTTAATATCATCCCCCCACCCACTCGCCCCCTCCCCATGCTAATTTTGATACTCTGGTGAAATATTGTGCAATTAGGGTGATTTTTGAGTCGAACAAAAAAAGAAATACGCAAATTGATAGGAAATTGAGGCCTGGGGAGACTACACAAGATCATTCCTGCAAACGCACATTTTTTGAGCATTAACCCCCCTTTCCCCCCCTTAAAAGGCAAAATTCGAAATTCCGGTGACTAAGGCCTGGGCAGACGACACAAGATTTTATCACACACACAACTACACGAACAGATATGCACCTATGTTTTTTTTCGCAGATTTGGAGATTTGGATTCAGAATGGTCTAAAACGGATTAGTGTGTGATTAGGTATTTCTTTCTTTCTGTTGAGTGTTGTCCAACTTTGCCCCAGATCAATTGCATAAGGACGCCCAAGTCTTACTGTGGGACGTCCTAAATAGACTGTAATTCGCCTTCAGAGCCTAGTTTGAACTAAGTAAAGTAAATAAAGTAAACAACTGGTTATGTCGGCGTGTCGTCGTATAAAGGCGATGATCTTCACGTCGGCTTGTCGATTTCTATTGGTCCCTACTCAACGAAGGTGAAGAATGGGATAGCACTTTCTGCCCAGCACGTTACCGCCTACCGCATGCAGGAGTGCTTAAGGAGTTCAGCTCAGCTGCGTACCTCGGCGCGGTTGCTCGCTGACCGGAGGGAGGCAGTACATTTATCTAGTTCCTAGTTGGGGGCAGACAACTACCAGGTGAAATGGGAGCGGAGGCCGGCGCGATGTGCTTCCCGAGACCTCCGAGGAACTTTGGGCTTCTAAGCGAAGGCGAGGAAGAAAGAGAAATAATCAAGTCGATTGTTAGAAGACGAATGCATGAATGTCACTAGGTGAAGCCCTGAGTCCTCCTCTTATACTACTTTAACAAGGTAAAGGGAGAGTGGAGGAGGGTGACGTCAAGTGACGTGTTCGTCCCCCGTACCTCACTCTACCTACCTGGTACGATGAGTCTCTCAGGGTTTCCCTTGTGTCCTTTATTGGAGAACTAACATATTCGAGTATATGAGTCAATACACAACCATTTCAGGTTGGATTTTCGTCAGACTGCCATTCCTGGCGTCGCGGACGTCATCAGCAGTTTTCCTAAGGGAAGATCAGAATTTGTTCTGATGATTTCGCTCATGGCTTCCCATTGCCTCACCGCCCTGGGTTTTGACGAGGGGGGCGATGAGAGCCACGGCCGCCGAAAAACGCACGCTGCCGGCGATGAGCCTTGAACCCACGACCCTCGCAGAAGTCGATTCGATGTCAACCACCAAACAACGGAATCCATTACGACCGTAGCCACACCGCTTGAATTTGACACACAGTTTGAACTATTTCTCCATCCAGACCCAAAAGTCGAAAGTACGGGAAGTACCAGTGTTTATTAGGGCACTTGCTGAAGTGCAGCGCTGCATGCATGAATGGCGGAGCTGGCTATCTCTCTGTTGCTCTGTTTACCTCTGGAGATGGTAGATAAGCAAGAACTACTGACGTTTGGATATTGGATTGGACGGGTTCCACCGTCCACTTCCATACCTCGTTCCACGAACCCGATCACCGCACTCGAAAATCCGTTCATTAAGCCTTGGCCCCAATCGAGGAAGGACCCTCATTGATTACTACGGAAGACCCGTGGAAGGCCTGGAGGACGGAGAGGAGAGAGGACGCGGATGATGGAAGAGGCTGTCAGAGGGGCTCGGCATTGTGATAGGGCCTACTGGCATGAGAGCCAGCTGTTATTCGGGATCGGTTGTTCGGTTTCGTTCAAGTTAGGTCTTCAACTGCCGATGGACGAGCGGGGGGAATCGCCGTGTCCTGTTACTCCGCTATCGCCCGGTTCCCGAGCTAACTGTCATCTGGCACTAAACAAACCTGGCTAAACATATAAACACACTCCTGCTGCTTACCCCCTCGAAAGCCCGAATCCTTTAGATAAGAGTCGTTTCTGAAAGGAAGGATGGAGGGAATTGAGGAATCATATTTTTTGTACCTGTCCTACTACTCGTATTTTCACAAAGTGCTCAACATCATTATTAACTAACTCTACTACCGGGAACTCGAGAAAAATCAAATAGAACTTTGTTCTTGGCCGACTTTTCTGTCTCACAACAGTGCCCATTAGATAAAGCAAATAGAACCGAACCGAACGAATATTTTGAACAGCAGAGTAAATTAGACGTTATAGGTAGGAATGGCAACGATATATCGATTTATGAAAAATATCGATTTGTTACGTTTGATATATCGATATAGAGAACCGATATTATCGGTCAATATCGATATATTTACCGATATATCGCGACTTATCTTCAACAAGTAAAAACTAAACATTAAAATGAAGAGATGAGAAGAGACTCCTGTACCTGTAAAAACATAAAGCAATTTTTTGACATTTTCATGTCTTTGCTTTGGCACATAAACTGAAAAATCGTCACGAAAATTTGCTTATGCGACCAATAAACACTGTGTTGCGTAGAGAACAATCAACTGTTTTCTTATTTTGATGTTTGGGTACATGAACTAACAACCTTACTTCACTACCTTGTTGTGCAGTGGTTGACATGAAAATGTCCCAATGTGTTGCAGACTCGTATACAAGCATTTATAATCTAACCATCTTTTACTTTCGAAGAAAATTTGGCATTCAAACTTGATTTACTCCTCCAATATGAACTTTAAAAAGAAAAATTGATAAACCGTTGGAAAGCTGACTATTTGAGTTATTCCTAATTTTGAAGGTACCTACGTGATGGGTTGATTTCAGACTGTTGACTTCAGCTCAAACAAGAAAGTTTACACTACAGTGGCGCTCAAGCTCAATTATTTGACTTTAGCCAAAAGAAATGGAGGCGCGCCCAGATTAAAACCATACTTAGACGAGTTGAAGCAATTTATAAGCTAATGAAACATTGCTATGGTGAGGGTATTTATGATTTTTTATAAACTTTTTGTATTACGTTTTAGGGCCTCTGAGGGTAGTTTATCCCCAAATTTGCAACCCCAAAAACCATTTGCTACTGACGTAATGCTCTGAAAACCATGACATTTTTGCACTTTTTCAACTAGGCATGATAGTTTCGACAATTAATTCCCAGTAACTTTTTAAAGCAGGTTGAATACTTACTTCGACCGTTTTTCGAAGTAGATATTCCAATATGTCGAGTATATCGATGTATTTCTTCCAAAATGATATTAGTAACGTTTCAATTCACCTACCTACTTACTTCAATAAGATTTTTCAAGTAGATCTTCCGATATACCTATTTCACTAGATTTGCCATCCCTTCCTTGAAACGTAAACCATCAAACTTTTGAGAGGGTTAAATACTCGTCGAGTATATCGATAAATGTGTTCCGATACAAACATCATTTCGGAATGATGTTTGTATTGCTTTAAAATTTTAACTCACGTATCTACTTCCACAAGTTTTTCCCACTTAGATCTTCCAATATATCGAAATATCGATATGTTTTCTCCGATATATCGTAAGTATTGATATATCATTTGATCGTATATCGATATATTTCATTCGATATGCCATCCCTAGTTATAGGTACCTATAACAGAAACTACTCATGATGCATTTTCTCATAATTGAAGTTTTTGAAACAATAATAATATTATTGTTTAATATATTTAAGCATATTATGCTCTGATTTTTTCAGTCCGTTAGTGAAGAAAGACAAACTTCGATATCTGTTAGCAATGATAAGTTCAGTTAAGATGGCATCCCAACAGTTGAGAACGAAGCAATGGAGTTGAATCAGTTTTGACAAATCGATAACCCTGAAAGTCCGGCGGCTGATGTCTTCTGTTTCCCACGTGGCAATGTTACATCTATCATACAATAATTACTCTCTTACCGCTCCCTCATTACCGACGGCAGGAAAACTTAATGAAACAAATAAAAATATGTCTTGGTCTCCCAAAATCAAATATTGGTTTATCATTTTCAATAATGAACCTCTGGAATCGACCAAGAAAAAATTTTAACCCCCCCCCCCTTAAAATTTATTGGTTTACGTTTCAAGGTATGTGGGATCCGAAAATTGAATAAAAAATTCTCCGTCCATCCGCCGTACGAATTACTTTTCTTAGCAACCCTGGACCGATTTGGTTCAAATTTGGAATATGGGCTCCATTTGGGGTCTAGTTGTGCCGCGAAGCTTTTGGTTGATGTCAGTCACTTCTAAGGGGTGAAAATTGAGGGTTGAAATGGTCAAGAGTGCCAAGATTGTTATCAAAGTTATTATTCTCTGTGAGCTGGAGTCCTTGCGCGTTTTTGATTTTCCATTGTTCTGTTATTTAAAAAAAAAGCCGGTGTTTTTTTAATTAATTTCTTCATTTACCGTAAATTTATCTTCTATAATTATGGTGGCGTCTCCACCTTCTCTTTATTTATGGACTTTTGGTGGTGTCACTAAATAGACAACCTTCGAGCCCTGAAGAAGGTAATATATTTACCGAAAGCTCGGCGAAGAAGGTGTTGTTTTTCAGTTGACCCTAATCCCGATCAATTGACATAGTACGTTTTGTTGGGTCGATCTACATAGTTGCTGTGCAAATTATTGCACAAGGATTTATTATTTTCCTGCATAGATCACTCGTCTGCAAAGATCACAGCTTTGCTATTGTCACTATTTTTTATTCGAATTTCACGTTATAGGGCTGTTTGAACAATGTTCGTCTGTCGGTCTGTAAGAGGTCTACTTCTTGTCGTGGGTATGACTAACTGTCCAATGTTCCTTGAGCTCAGCGATTTCTCACGAAATAATACAGGTGCCCTAGGGAGGTGCCTCACCTGGTGGCCGCGATTCCAACAGTTGAAGACAAGGTATAATATGTCAGAAAACAACGCATCATCACGGAAACGACAGCTCAACTTTTCAATATTCAGATATCATCAAAGTGACCGAAAATCACACATATCATGTCGGCGTCATTTCACATCAATTTATTGAAATTACTTAATGATCTTTGCTGAGAATATTTTTTCACTCTCCTTTTAATCTATTTGGATGAAAACCAGAAATTCTCAATCATTTTGTCAATAGCGCAATTTTTTAAGTTTCATTAACCTTGAGAAGCAGGCTTTTCACCAACAATAAAAATTTCTTAAAATATAAATGAACTCATTGTTTAGTAATGCATACTTTCGAGGGGACGTCCCTTTGGATAAGGATTAGTTCAATTTCAACCAGTATAAGCACTGAACTTAATTTAGTTAGTGTTTTGAGTCAAGAATAGTGGACCCCCTCGACGCCCTTAGCCACCATAACAATTCTAGCGATATGCGAGCCTTGAATTTGAACACCATTTTAATACTCACTACGATCCCCAACATGACTGTGATGCGAGTTCACTCCATCCTCGGTGTGTTTCCGGCACCATAGCGGTAATACGTAGTAACGTTGAACTTTCGTATGTTAGTTTTGGTAGGTAGTCCGTAAAAGATCACATCCGTATTCAAGGTGAAACACCCAAGAACCCACGAAAACGAAATACGCTGTTTCTGGTGTCCTGCCACCACGGTAGCACCACTCCTTTGTTCCATACTGGCGCAAAGAAAGTTCATGAAAATCCAGAGGTATATTGATCATTTTCCCTCAATTTCACAGCCTGCGTACCATTAGTACCAGATACCGAAGTATTGAAAAGTCTTATATTTTGTGAATATCACTCACTCCCTCCCCATGCTAATTTCGATAAACTGCCAAGGTTTTCTATCGTCCCCCCCCCTTCCCACCATCAAAAGCAAAATTCAAAATTCCGGCGAAGTAGTGCATCACTAGATGAATTTCCGCTTGGAACTGAAAAAGAACCACACAAATCAGTTGAAAACTAAGGCCTGGCCCGAGTACACAAGTTTTTGTCTCGTTAACTCGAGCAGACAAACTCTAAAGTTTTTTTGCAGATCTGGATTCAGAATTTGTATCTGGTTACTTGTTCATCCGTTAGGTGTTGATTCCATTCTCTTCAGATTAATCGTATAAGGACGCCCAAGTCCTACTGTGGAAAGTCTTAAAAAACAGATACCTCACTTTAATGTGCGTTCATAATATAATCTTTCACTCTGAAGTTATTTGTGAAAACTTACGAAAATGCGGAAACAAATAACGATTCAGGAAGTTGTAATAACTTAGGTAACATATGAGAGAATCTATGATTTTTAATGACAACATTTTTTCGGCTCTCTATGAATGATAAGTACGGCGCTTCCACCTCTTATAGGACACGATATCATGAACAGAAGTGCTATCTCTAGGACAAATCCATTCTCAAAGACAGCAAGTCGAATTTCGTATATGAACCGGAGAACGACCGCAGGACTTCTTCTGGAGACGCCAGCAGTTGTTTAGGGTGGAGCTAATTAGTTGAAAAACGTGCTCCACGATCAGTCACAGGAGATTAGCTTTAATCTTTCCAGCTGGCCGGACGGTATATGAGGCCTGCCCACTCGCCCTGGCCTCTCATATCCACCACCCTCGTCTCCTCTTTCGACAATAATTAGTCCCGTGTTAAGATTCCGATAAACCCATTCCAATTGGTTTTTCCTTTCCGTGTGTTATAGAGCTGTCGAATGTCCATGTTCACTCAAGAGGACGGTTTTAGGGAACGAAAGTGTGTTGACGGGTTAAGACGTTATAACGATAACTTGGACCTTTTTCTTTGTCGAGGCCTCCTCTTCCTTTTCGTTGTGAGATAAGCGGAGTAAAGCTCAAGACACCACAACGGTTTCGTAATAGTAAAATCTTTCAAAAGTGAATCTCACGACTATGCTCATAATGAAATCTTGAAGAATGTGCCACCACTTAAGTTTCCTAATGAACTATTGGAAGACTCTTCGGAAAGTCACCCACTAAAATATTTGTTAAGCATAAATGTCATCATTCATTGTTTTGTATCACACTAAATAAATGGAATTAAAATTAGGAGATCAACTTTTAAGTTGTAATTTTTTGGTTCAATTTTTAGTTCATTCTCCCCGTAATAAGTATGCTTGTACCGTGATTGAACCTAGCAGAATGGGTTAGGACAAAATTACAGTTTGCTCTAATCAGAACACTTTATAATACGATATGGTGGCAGGTAATTGAAGGTGTGATCTTCGGGTTATCCAGGGAGCACGTACGCATATTAAAAACTAGAGCAATCACAACACCTCCCCATACATCATGTTGCTGTAGGAAAATGCGCCAAGAGTCGTGGACAAGAATGCGTTACCATTTCATTGTAAAAGATACCGAGTCACTGAGAAGTGTTTGGGAATAAGGGAGCTCACAGACTGGGCTGAGTGGAAAGCGAACTCAACCAATTTACTTACTTGAAAAATTAGGCCAAAGTTCGGCTTTTTTTTAACTTTACGGTGTTTTCAAACGACCCGCTCCCAACGTTGTACTCTCTTTGGAAAAAACATCTGCATTTCAGCAGCTTTTCAACGGTGTGCCCAAATTACCTTTATCAGTTTAATTTTCTGGAAAAACGGTGTTTTAACACGAGAAAACGTGAATTTGTTGACAAGTTGAGCTTGACAAAATTTTCACTTAGGTGCAACCCGACAGAAAATTTAATGCTCTTTCCATTGGTTTCCTCACATTTTAATTTACGTGTAGTCTAAGGGAGTTATCGTTTTTACAAATTAAGATAAAAACACGAAGAAAAATTAAATTAAAAAAGTTAGGGAGAGAAAACGCTGCAAATTATTACACAAAGGTTTATCATTTTTCTATATAGATCACTCGTCTACCACCAACCAACATGAAGAAAAACATCGATCGCATTTCGGTCTGCTATCATTTCAACGGAGATTCTGCATCTTTTGCGATTCACACTCGTGTTTTTGATTTATCGTAAGTCCAACCCTTAAATTCTAGTAGGGAACAAACGGTTTTTCCTACAGGGCTCTAAAAAAATTCTAAAAATTCCATACTATCTTAAATTTATGGAAAAAACAATACCTTTATATCAATTTTTTGAGTTAGGGCGTTTTCAGAATTTCAAACCTTATTTTTGAACCCTTAGAAGAGACCTACATCAACCAAAATCTTACGGGGCCAAATTAGATCCCAAATGGAACCTACATACCAAATTTCATCAAAATCGGTCAATGCTAAGTGGGGAAAGTGCCGCGTATCGCAGACGGACGGCTAAATTTTCATTCGATTTTTGGATTCTACGTACCTTGAAACGTAAACCAACAAATTTTGAGGAGTGGTTAAAAAGTTTTCTTCTTGGTCGATTCCAAAGGTTCATTATTGAAAATAATAAACCTATTAAAAAGGACACGCGATAGACGGAATAGAAGAAAATATCATTCGTATCGTATCGTATTCGTTATCGTATCTTTTTGGATCGGAGATGTTATTAGAAGTTAGTTATTAGTTATTGCATTGCAACATAGTTCTTGGACAGCACGGAGAATGTATCTTAGATACTTAGTGAATTATTCTTGGATAATTGTGCCTAAGATTGAGTTGTCTCGGATTGGTGAAACTTGTCTGTCCTAATACTGCGTATAGAATGAAGAATTGATTTTTTTTTGATTTTTTTCTTTTAGCGAATTTTCAAAAAAAATGAAGCTATTGCAATGGCCTCAAAATTTTTAGAATCGACTTTTTCGAAAAATTTTCACACTGAAATCCGTTTTGGAACATTCTGAAACGATCCCTGAAGTTTTTCCAAAAATCATATGTATATATATATATATATGTCATTCCGGACGATAACTTGAGTAATTGTTTAAAAATTTTTTTTAAGTTTTTGCCAAAATGTTTGTAACAACAAACCATAGGTCAAGTTCGTTAACCAGCAATTTTGGACAATCCAAAGTGGTCCAAAATTCAAAAAAACTCCAATAAAATGGGGTTTTCCCGTTTTTTGAGGTTTTTACATTGAAAATCATGGTAATTTATGGTATATTCGGATTCAGCACAAAATTTCTGATATGAATGCTTTTTTCAAAAATGAAAATTGTCCAAAATTAAGAAAAGTTTGTAGCTATATATATATATAATGAATACGTGCGTATATTTGTTGTAACCAGAAATGCAGTAGCCGTGTAGGTACTCTATGGGTTCATGTGAAAAAGAAAAAAAAGTCCTCGTTCAAATATTTAATCGACAACTGCGACCGATAGAAACGTTTAAAACCGAGTGTATTATTGAACTTTATTGATCGCACGATTTTTTCGTACATATCGCGAATATATTTAAATGTTATTAAATTAATCACTTAGATGCAGCAGGTAACGCACCAAGGAGAAAAATATGTGATAAACAAGGTGACTTGTTGTGATGAGGTTGGGAACAAGTGATCATGAACGCGATCTGTCGCACTCATCTTTAACTACGTCCAGGAGCTTCCCCAATCAGAACACTTCTCGGGCTCCCAGATTCAGCTTTCAGCCCCGTGATTTCACGTCTTCCGGGACGTCGATTATTGGTGTAAAAGCATGTAAAAAAAAATATATATATATACATATACATAAACCAAGAATCGAAAAAAAACTTTCTACAACAAATTGCAACACCATTGGTCCTTTTCTTAACCACGCCTTAAACTGAATGATTTCTTTGAAAATTCGCTCATTAATTCATGCTGCATGAATGGACTTTTTTGATTTTTTTGATTTTTTTTTATTGTTTTATTACTTATAACTTACATACTTACATGTATTCACAAGGAAAACCAAAAAATTTTTGGATTCTATGTACCTTGAAACGTAAACAATCAAATTTTGAAGGGAGACTAAAATTTTCAGAGATTCTGAAGGTTAGTCTTCATGATTTAGTTATACCTACTTATTTATTCTAAATAAGGTATGTATAAAAATAAACGGAAATGCTTGCATACGAGTCTGCAACACATTGGGACATTTTCATGTCAACCACTACATAACAAGGTAGTAAAGTAAGGTTGTTAGTTCATGTACCCAACCATCAAAATAAGAAAACAGTTGATTGTTCTCTACGCAACACAGTGAGTCTATTTTATTTATTGGTCGCGTGAGCAAGACTTGCTTAGTTTTCGTGACGATTTTTCAGTTTATGTGCCAAAGCAAAGACATGAAAATGTCAAAAAAAAATAATATTACTATCTTAAATTGGTGGAAAAACAAAACCTTTATTTTGAGAGTTTTTGAGCCAGGGGACTTTTGAAAATTTCAACCCTTAATTTTTACCCCTTCGAAGTGACTGACATCAACCAAAAGCTTTGCAGCACAACTAGACCCTAAATGGAGCACATATACCTACCACATTTCATCGAAATCGGTCCTTGGTAACTAAGAAAAGTACCGCGTACGGCGATCGGACGGATTTTTAGAAATCAATTTTCGAATCCTGCAATAATAAAACAAAAAATGTTATAGCACAAATTCTATTGCACAAATTAAACGTAGAATCAGTCCCTGAATTTTAGTTCACTAATTCTGGGATACCCAGTTCTGTATTTTCGAAAAGTAACAGAGACAACTTGGTTATTTTTTCATTACTGAATGAATTTCATCTAATGGAAGGTTATGATACTTATCTTACAAAGTCTACAATTATATTGTATCCCACACACACCTGATCTCTTATTTCGAAAAAAAATAACTTCTAAAGACAGGAGTGGATTGGGTGAGTAGAACCAGGAAAGGGGACACCCGCCATTAAACAAATTACATGGAGCAGGCCTACACTCAAACATGATTAGCTTTCACGACCATCATCTTGCAAAGTTTCTCATCTGATACGAAGAAGATGGAAATGAAAATTGATCTGAAAGCCTTTGTGTTTCTATAACCAGGACTACGATCGATACAATGGTCTGGCATGTTAGCCACACTCAGGGCGAGATAATTTGAGCCCTCGAAGGGCAATTTGGCTTGTATTACTTTTTAATTTACCGTACGAAGAGTAGGTAACATTCATTATTCCACGTGAAAGATGGTTGAGCCATGAGAAAACCAATTAAGCTTGTTTAGCAATATTTCTTTGGGAAATTTTAACAACTGATTGCGCGAAAGCGGATTCCTTGTTGTACAGATGGAATCTTGGTCGTCGCTAGATCTCCTATTTGAAAATACATCCCCTTCTTTACTAAAACTCTCTGGCATAAAAGGTCGCGCTACAATTTCTCCTTTCCTGAATTTTAGACATTTTGGATATTGACCAGCTTTTCAAGTGTATCGATTGGTCTATCGGTTAGTCTACAGTCTTCCTGTCTGTCCATCTATCAGTCTACAAGTTCTCCTTTTTGGCAGAATCATGCGAAATTATAATTCCATTTTGATGAAATTTCGGGATTAGCACGGGAAAGCCCTCAGTTGATTTCTAACCAATTTCTTCAGAAACGGACGAATGGTAGTTTTTGCACACGCACAAACATCATATTCCTTGATCATCAATGCCTCACTATCTAATTGCTCGATTTCAATCCATTTTGGTTTATTATTTTCAATAATAAGCCTTTGGAATCGAGCAAGAAAAAAAAAATTTTAACCCCCCTCAAAATTTGATGTTTTACGTTTCAAGGTACGTAGAATACGAAAATCGAATAAAGAAATTTCCGTCCGTCCGCCGTACGCCGTACACCGTACGCCGTACGCCGTACGCCGTACGCGGCACTTTTCTTAGCAACACTGGACCGATTTGGTTCAAATTTGGTATATGGGCTCCATTTGGGGTCTAGTTGTGCCGCGAAGCTTTTGGTTGATGTAGGTCACTTCTAAGGGGTGAAAATTATGGGTTGAAATTTTCAAGAGAGCCCTAGCTCGAAAACTCTCGAAATAAAGGTATTGTTTTTTCACCAATTTAAAATAGTATTGAATTTTTAAAAAATTTTGTGACCACCCGGAGCTCTGTAGGACAAACCGTTCGGTCCCTACGAGTACTTGAAGGTTTTCCTTCGATAAAACAGAATCATGAGTGTGAATCGCAAAAGAGGTCTAATCTCCATTCAAGTTTTATCGGACTAAAATGCGATCGCTGTTCATTTCTTCGATTTGTTTACAGTTTTGCCTTCTGCGTAACCAGTAATCAAATTTCCATATGAAGCTTTCTATTTTTCCAATCGAGTGTGAAGCGATTAGTTCTTTCTAATAAACTTAGAAGGCTGGTAGGTTAAAAAAAGTTGGTAGGTAAAAAAAATGTTGGTGGGTAAAAAACGCTCATTGCTCAAAGGCTTCTTCACTCTTCAGATCACTGATCAGCTGAGTGAGCTCCGAATCCATTTTCAATCGTATTGAATGGAAGTGCTCTTCCAGGCGTCTCCAGCATTCGAGGAGATCTTCTTCACTACTCAGATCACTGATCAGCTGAGTGAGCTCCGAAGCCATTTTCAATCCAATTGAATGGAAGTGCTCTTCCAGGCGTCTCCAGCATTCGAGGAGATCTTCTTCACTCCTCAGATCACTGATCAGCTGAGTGAGCTCCGAAGCCATTTTCAATCCTATTGAATGGAAGGGCTCTTCCAGGCGTCTCCAGCATTCGAGAAGATCTTCTTCACTCCTCAGATCACTGATCAGCTGAGTGAGCTCCGAAGCCATTTTCAATCCAATTGAATGGAAGTGCTCTTCCAGGCGTCTCCAGCATTCGAGGAGATCTTCTTCACTCCTCAGATCACTGATCAGCTGAGTGAGCTCCGAAGTCATTTTCAATCCTATTGAACGCAGGAAGCTGAAATTTGAGAGGGAAGGTCAAGGGAGAATATAGACGGTGGTAGGTGCTATTGATGGAGAACCAGTGATCTATACAGAAGGGTGATCTATACAGAAAATAATAAACCTTTGAGCAATGATTTGCAGCGTTTTGAGGAAGGTTTCGGGTTGAACGATTTTGATTCATCGCGGTATTGGGAACATCTTTTTGATCATGTTGATGTTTATCAATTAAGGGAACTATTAAAATGGTCGTTAAAATCTCATACAATGGGAATTCAACAGTGGTTCCTATAATGTAAAATTTTTCTTATTTTTTATAAGAATGCATTTATTTATTTTTTAATAAACATACAATCTTCATCATTAACACATAAATAAATTAAATTTTATTGTAAATATTGCATGTTATATCTGAAACCGTTGAATACAATCAATCATCCTTACACCAACTAATGTTATATACCCGTGTCTAAGTTATTCTGTGTGAGGTAGCTATACTCCATAAGCAACCTGGAGGATGCTTTTGTTCTATTTTGTTGTTCTAAAGAGAACTCAAACCTGGCATTATGTTATACTTGCTTATTATAAATTCAAAGCTCAGCATTTGAGTTGGAACGACATCGAAGAAATAAAGGTCAGAGCGCCTCATGGGAGCCCTCCGACGAGCCTGGGAGCCACACTGGTCGAGATAAATGGTTCGGGTGACCCGCATGTCTGATGGTTGAGATATGTCACTCTGAAGCGGAGAGTTATTAATACCTTCATACTCTGGAGTCCACGGACTTCATTTGAATATCTTCCAACCCGCGGCAAAACCTCCGGACTTCAGGCCTCATCTAATCCGACAGTGTTACCGGTAGGTGCGTGTTGTGATCTCTTGGCGTGTCTCATCCTTTCTTGACTCTGGAGCCGCACTCTCAAACGGTAATCTCTCTCTATCCGTCATATTATTGTAACAAAGCCTACTTGAATGAAGAAAATTTACATGGAATATGAATATGAGGACGACATCATACAGAAAGACTAAAATCAAGTCCGCCAAATTGAATGGAAAGAAAATTCCTCGGATTAGGATTAGTCGGAGTAAAAATAAAAATAAAACGATAGGTACTACTGTCAAATCAAACTCAATAATTTTCGCAATTCGATTCGAATAAAATCGATTTTTTGAGAGCTGATCCCGATTTTTTGATGAATTTTTCAATTCAATCCTTCGGACTAGTTTGTTCATGAAAACTGCCGTTCATGAAATGTGCCAGAGATGTTCGACTGATGTTTTCACGCAAACAACATGGTCATGGTTAAGTTCGCAAGACTTTGAATTGTTGGAATTTATTGCCGAATGTTGATTATTTACTACCACAGAAAGGGAAGCTTTGTATTCGTGTAGCAGTTGGGGTCCGTAAATAGTTATTGGGATGATTTCAGTCCCAACATACTTACTGGAAGTTCTGGCAAACACATCTTGGGGCAGCGATAGAGTTTATATGTTGAAGTTCTATAGAGCATGTAAATTGATCCTCAATCAAGTTTTGCTCTCACATATTATGTGACGGTGTAATTTATTTTGTACTCGACAGCACATCCCAGGATACTGCTACGCCTTGATCCACTCCATAATCAAGCAATCCGGCTCGCAACTGGTGCTTTGCTTATCCTGTGTCCTATTCCGAGTTTATTATCGATGTAGGAGATTTACCACTTACATACAGAAGAAAAATACTTGCGCTAAGAAACTCAGCAAAAATCAGTCCTCTAATGAACATCCACTTCATAACCCATCTAACTGCTCTACCACTCGGCTCACCTTCACATCTACATACGTCTCTTGATATGATTCGCTCAGACTTACTGCTGCATTCCCTGGTTCTTCCCGACTTCCACATCGAGGGTATCTGCCCTGTTGCACCATGGAAGTGAATACCACCCCAATTATGTCTTAAGCTAATGCAATTTGCCGAAAAATCCGCTGTGCCTCAACAATTCATTTCAGCATTCGATGAGACTATCCGCTTATCACCCTGCACAATTGCACACTGTGATGGCTCCAAAACGTTCTCTTGGGTTGGGAGTAAAGTTTTCGAGGACTCGGGTGTCTACTAATTCTCATTACCACCTGATTGCTCCATATTCTCTGCTGAGTTGTATGCGATTCACAAATCACTGACAATAATGTCGTCGGATGAAAAACGAGTAGTGATCTGCTCGGATTCGCTCAGTGCAATTCAAGCGATTATAGAAGGAGTGGATGTTCAGCGTGCAGTGGTTATCAACTCAGGACGTGTCAGTGATTCTCTGTTGGATACCTGGACATGTTGGTTCTGACTTGTCTCACGCACGGATACCTCATGTCTAGAAAACAAGGTCCTTCTCCAAACTGGGACATATGTGGATGTCTGCTGTCCATTCGTCACCTGCTTACAGAATGTCCTGTTTTCTGCGCTGTCTCATCTGAACTTCCTCAAAATCTCGAACAACTTTTGGGAAATAATTCTACACACCTGCAGATTAATTTTAACAAACTTAAAACTTTGTTATTGTACAATAAACTATAACCTGATTTTTACTATTCGATTGTCAAAAGTAATTGGCGCCCATGACCAAATAAGGTTGAATGCCCTAATTAAATAAAGTTAAAGAAAGCACTGAAAGTGATAGTAAGGAAACCATTTATGTGCAACCGTTGAGCTCTGACAATGGATAATTATTGCAGCAAGTTTTCTGGGGTTATGGGTTGCTGGGTTAGTTGTTGTGGTTACATGTAACGGACCCGTGCAACGCACTGATAACCAGTTAGTTATGTTCAAGTCACGAAAGAATATAACTTGATATTGCGATAATTGCGTTCGAATAGAGTGAAACACACGCAGTTTCCGAGTTTCGCGTCTCATATCTGGCGTTTTTCGAAACCGCTAATAAGGGTGGCCAGAAAGTAATAATTTACGAATCGAAGAGCGAAAAGAAACGTGCACGAGATGAAGGCGCGATTTAAAAAGGATATCAACCCTGAGCGGGGGAGTTTTTCTCAAGGAGTCGACGTGACGTCAGGGTGAGGGAGTGACGTCCCATCAGATTAAGTCCAGGGCTCAGTTGTCCCTATCAAGCCGAGTATTCAAATCACATAGGTAGGTAGGTACCCACTTTTCCATTGATTCACCACCGGTCTCTTTAGCTGGTCTTTCACACATTTTGTTTTGCTCCTTCGCTGTATCCGATACAAAGATGCTTTGAATTATTTCACTCAAAAAACTCGAATTATTATGCCTAAAGAAAAAAAATTAGTGGCCAATTATAAATAGGTACATTTTACTAATTTTCTGCATTCGACAGGTTTTAGCCCATTGATAAACAGTTTATACATTAATTTAATAATAATACCCATAATGATACCCATCACCCTAACTGAAATACTCCAGAACAATCATTGACTTATTTTCCCTATACATCCATTTCGGCATAAACTAAGAGGTAGCTACTACCATTTGGATGGACCAAACTTCAAAGATCGATTTTACAACTAATTTGCAACAAAAAATGTCTTATAGCATTTTTTTTTTATCCACTAAAAATTTTTCTTTTTTCCAGTTTCAAGTTTTTATTTGTATTTTCGACCTAGCGGTACTATGATGGTTATAACTCTCTTAATTCTCATGCAACTTCAAATCTGATTACACCGTAGAAAATAACGTCAAATTTTCTATCCGTTTGGTGGAAAACTCAGTTTCTTAAAGTCTTTTGTAAAAGAAAAAAAATAAGGTCAACATTTATAATTTTTTCCGAAAATCGATATTTTTCAGGCTAACGATTCCCCCGTTAAAATAGCGCTATCGTGGTGCACTCAACGGGGAAAACTACCACAAGATGGTATGACATACATAGTACTTTTCAAGGATTGCAATAAAAAGTCCTCCAAGATCAAATTTCCACTCGTATTTCACGTTTTAGACCTTCCTGAACAGTCGGTCTGTGTGTCTGCAAGTTCTAGTAAAAGGCAAAAGTAATAGGAAGCTACTGTCTGATTTTGATGAAATTTTCAGCGATGTTCTTTATGAAAATCAAATTCAACGTATTCATTTTCAAAATTAAATTTGAAATTGTTGAATTTTTCTTCGAAAATTGCCATTTTTTATGTTTATTGTTTGCCCGTAATAAGATGCGCTATCGTAGGGCCTATAGTTTAAGGCTGGACTCAAGACACACTGCAATCCAATCAGTTAGAGCAAAAAAAGAAACAAATTTGGAATGACCGGTGAGACATGTTCAATTTTGTTGATGTTCTTCAGTTTTGAAATTGTGAATATAATCATAGTTATCTCTTAGTTCCTATATGAGGAAGCTATACTGACCACCACACTTGGCATACGTTTTCGCATTAGCCACTAAAGCATTTTTTCCAGTATGATGGACTCTCGGAACATTTAAACGCTTTCGACATTGCTCAGTAAGTAAAGGCTTCGACCCTTCGACTAATTTCAGATTCTGGATGGGTCTGTCATATTAGGGACTCATCTTCTATGACTGGTGACAAATTATTGAATTTTATATTCACTCACTAAACTCATGTTCTATGAGTTGCATTGGCTAACATCAGAGCCATTTGCCACTGCTGGTGTGTCGGACCTTAGAATGCCTGTCCCAGAGTTCAGCCTCTCCATAGGCCTGGCGGCAAGGAAAGAGGACACTACTCGGGAGGAGCTGAGATCCCGGTCCCTTGAGACACTCTCTGAACTCTACCCAGTGGACTGCTGGAGTTACCATTCCCCAGGATTGTTTGAAGGTGGTTTTGCCTTGGGCCCAATGTCCACTTTGATGCGGAGGTCCGTGCTGTGTCTAAGGCTGCTGCTGCACTCCTCCAATATCCCGTTCCCCAACAAATGTTGTATTTGTTGTTGACTCCCAGTCGGCAATCCTCGCACTGTGTTCGCCCGATGTCCCTGAGGAACACAGCACGCTCAGCGCAAAGAGAGTCCTAGGGGCGTTGATCTTGAAGGGATGGCGAGTGGCCCTCCAATGGGTAGCCTCGCATTGTGGTGTGGTGGGTAACGAAAAGGCCGACGGACTTGCCAAGAAAGGAAGTGACATGTCACCCACTGACGATCCCATCACCCACAACCAGACAATGAATGAGACTAAGATGAGACTCACCCAAACCCGACTGGAACGGCACCGAAATGAGGCCATAGGTAAACAATGGGAATCACTCATAGTTCAACCCATCCTGGAAACCTGCCCCTAAGGGACTTCGTAGTGAGTTTTAGATTAGCAACTGGACATGACTTCCTCCAGAGTCATCTCCACAGAATTGGAATTGCTCCTACACCGGCATGCCCCCTGTGTAATACCTGTGCAATACCTGGGTGCCAGGCACTTGGACATTTGCCCAAAATTCCCTCAACTAAGACAAAATGATGAAGACTCCGAGTAGAGAAGAAAAAGCAATTTATACTGGGCTGCCAGGAAGGAGCCTCCGTTCAGCGTAGGATGAAAAAAAGAAAAAAAAATGTTCTATGATTTGGCAAAAGATTTGAATTTTAATCTCTCTAACGTTGGATTTTAGTCAATTCGAGCTCTCCTCTTTTGCCAACCGTGCGTCCTTTACAGGTTCAGCACTCTATGTTCCGTGTATGTCGACAAACAAAAATTAATTCATGAAAACAGATTTAATTATCCAAACCAATGCATTGTGTACACCCGATTCAAGACGGTTACGGTTTTATTCATTTATTTTACTTTATTTACTTGAACCAGTCAAGTTATTTTGATTTAAAAAAAGGGTTGTTTGATGAGTTATGCATGATAGTATGCATTCAACATGAAGTTCCCATGGATTAAAATTTTCCTACTCCATTTTCACGTGTTCCATGGTAGTACTTACTCCCCGATGAGTTTCGACTTCTCGAGAGTTCAAACCACGGCTGTGAAGACAGCCCCAGACTTCACTCATCCTGCCCTGCGGAGAGATGCTGGGAGGAGGAGGAGGCGTGGCCCAGAACAGAGATCCAGCTCTCCCATTGGTCCTCGGCCGTATCTCCCGTCCTTCCGCGCACCCATTCAATCTGAACGGGCAAGTGGGAGACGAGGAGGGTCAGACGAGTGACGGCTCCCCTCACTTCTCCCATCTCACCACACACTCGTATACGACAAGCGCCTCTCCAGCTCTTCAATAAACACAATAGGCGGCCCGCGATAAGAGAGCGCCTTTCCCCCCGTCTCTCGTAAACGTCACCAAGTCACATACACGCACATCTGCCCTTCCATACGATATGATTTTGGAAGCCCGTATCACTGAAGTTATATTGTCGTTTGAGATTCAATGCCTGTGTAGGTGGTTGCGACGAGATTAATAATCGATTATTACATAGATATTGGCTCTGATACGTTGGCCTTCAATGACCAATCTCTTATCTCAATAGTTCTTGATTAGCTTCCAAGCTGAAATGAAAAGCTAGCTGGCTGCTAGCTTTCAGCTGATGAATCAATCAACCTGAGCTTGGACTTGAATTGAATGGATTATAATTTCATCCGGATCATCTAACCCTAGAGTAGTAGACTTCCCTGACACTCGGTTATTACTACGTAAAAATGAAGTGTGAAACTGAAAAAATATTTTCAACACAAGATGGTCATATATTTTTCATTCATTCAACAAAAAACGAACATTAACTCATTTTTCTTAGTATATAACTTTACATGTTGAGTATATAAAATAATTTTTTCCAAAGAGAAGCTATGAATACCTGAATTAAATCACATAAATGTTCTTATATCACATCCAAAACTCGATTTTTACTCTGGATAATGATATTATACATATATAATATATATTATAATATATTATATTATACTCGATAAAATAAATGTTTTGAAATGAATATATTATGCTTGAAATATTTTGAAAGAGAAAATTAATGAAAATTTGAGAAAAAAGAAAAATCTCTTGCTAGTTTGAGGTGTGGAGAAAAAGTGTGCTTCATTCTCGAATTTTTCATACCTACCTACCTACCCTATGGCTCTACAATCCTGTGTGGATCATGGCCTGCCTTAGGAGCTTTCGCCATTCGTCTCGGTTGCCAGCAACTGTACGCCAGTTTCGAACTCCCAGCCTCCTGCAATCCTCATCAACTCCGTCGACCCAGCGCAGCTGTGGCCTTCCTCTACGACGCGCACCACCGGGCTCTCCATTAAGGACCTTCTTGGGGATTTCAGCATCGGACATTCTGATAAGATGTCCCGCCCATCTTAGCCTTCCACACTTGATGAAATTTACAACATTTCGCTCCCCAAACAGGCTATACAGTTCCCGGTTGTACCGTGACCGCCAGACCCCCGCATCATTCACTGGGCCAAATATTCTACGGAGCACTTTTCTTTCAAAAATTAGCAGGGCATTCTGGTTAGCTGCTGATAGGGTCCATGTCTCTGATGCGTATGTGAGCACTGGTCTTACAAGGGCCTTGTACAATGCAACTTTTGTCGATCTCGTTATGTTCTTGTTCTTGAAAAATTTCAGTAGCCCAAAATACGACTTATTGGCATTGATTATTCTTGATCTGATCTCATGGTTGAGATCATTATTCCATGTGACAACCGAACCCAGGTAAGTGAATGTATCTACGGACTCGAACGCGTAGTTACCCATTCGAACTTCATTGCTAGTTTTCTTTCCACTGGCCAGCATGTATTTGGTTTTCCTCACGTTTACCTCAAGTCCGATCTTTTTGGCCTCCCTCTCCAGTGCCAGGAATGCATCCCGAATCCCTGTCATACTTCTTCCCACAATGTCAAGGTCATCTGCATAGGCCAGGATTTGGACTGTTTTATAATATATTGTGCCCCTTGTATTTATTTTCGAATCCTCTATTGCTTTATTTAGAGCTATATTGAACAAAATACAGGCCAGTGCATCACCCTGCCTGAGCCCTCTCGTGGTTTCAAATGGTTCTGACATTTTATTTTGGACCCTGACTTGGCAACACACTTCACGCATTGTCAGTCGCACCATCTGGATCAACTTTTTGGGAACCCCGAGATCTTTCATTGCGTCATATAACTTTTCTCGGTGAATGCTATCATAGGCCATTTTAAAATCTATGAATAGATGGTGCGTGTCGACGTTAAACTCCTTAGTCTTTTCTAGGATTTGACGAAGCGTAAAAATTTGGTCCACAGTCGACTTTTCTGGCCTGAATCCACATTGATAGCTACCCAGTTTTCTTTCAACTATACGTCGGAGCCGATCATGTAGTAAGTTCGAGAGAACCTTGTAGGCTACGGAGAGGAGTGTGATTCCCCTGAAGTTTGTGCACTCCATCCTGTCTCCCTTCTTGAAGATTGGGACAAGCACTCCCTTCTTCCAGTCAGGAGGCAACTCCTCTCGGTTCCATCGGTTTTCGGTTCCGAATTTTTCATAGTAGGTATAAATGTTATAGAAAAAACGCTGCAAATTATTTCACAAAGGTTTATTATTTTCCTGTATAGGTCACCCTTCTGTTGGGAGGGATCTCCCTGCCAACCATAGGTACCTTACCTATCTACTACCTACTAGGGCATTTTTGAAAATTTCTACCCCAACTACCAATTAAAGGGAAACGAAGGGTTGACGTTTTCAAAAATGCCTTAGTAGGTAATAGGTACCTATGGATGGCAGGGAGGGACTCCAAATAATTTTCAACAAACAGTAGACTACGTACAAATTTGACGTGTAGGCGTTATGGAAAACCAAGATCCTGACGGGAAGAAGTCGAGATGAGGTCTTGACACCACAAAGGTCATTTTACTACTAGGTACCTACCGATAGCACTAGAGGAGGCCCAGTTAAGAAGACCGAGATGGGGGATTGTGAGGTCTCATTTCCCCACTCATTACGTAATTTTTACGTAGGCTATCACTTTAGGGTTAAGCGGTACCTACCAAGAGTTTTATGACCTAAACTGACCACTCAATAAGTTTGAGGAACGCGAATCAGAGGCACATTTCACTAAATTTTCACTAAATCTGTTACTAGGTTTCTTCCTACCTTGACAATGAACCAATCAACCTGCTGTTTCTCTTGAAGTGTAGGTACTTGAGATCCTTCCAACTTTTTTGAGATTTACCTTGAGTTTTGCGCTCCTGAATTGACTAATCAATTGGTCTGCAAAGTTTAGGATACAAGGGATTGTCTGTTAGCTCCTCCACAAATTTATTAAGAATTAAATAGGTAATGATCCAAATCATGTCATTCCATCAATCCAAGCTAAACGTAACAAATGATTAATAGTTCACTCTCCAGACATTTCGAAATATAATTCTATATCCAATGCCTATTTCAATCGAATGCTTCAATCCTCTTGAATTTGGTGTTGAATTGAACAATGGGTTTCTCCCTGATTGTTGAAAGTTATCCTGTCCATGCTTTATTCCAAAAGAAAACTTATTTTAATTTCATGAAATTCTCCAATGGATCCAAGATTGATTGAGAAAATATGACCAAATGAGGGTCTGGTTCACCAATGTTTCAAGTTCTTTTGAATAGAAAAATATTTCAATAAAACGGGTAACTGACGGCACGCAGTTATAAGTTTACATCTACGCTATTACAATTCTTTCTTCACATTAAAATTTCAAACAATAAAGCTCTTTTACCATTAAAATGTTCATTTATATAAATTTCTTTGATCGTTATGAAACAATGGTGTTCACTGAAATATATTTCATCGAAATTGAGGGCGTCAAACTCCAAACTTCATTCAACTAAGCATCTTTCCATGAACCGCATCTTTCCGGCCTAAAAGTCTGCCCAGTCGTGCAAGTTTCGAAAATCCCCCTCCATTACATAAATACATGTTATGTGGAGTTTTGAAAATGTAGCAATACCGTGCACTGAGTGCAATGATGTTGTGATTCTTGAGGGTTGAGCAATATGGTCTCGGAGCAAAGAGGAAATGGCTGATGAGGCAAAGGGATGGGTAATTCGAAAGATAGACTATTCCTTGAATTACCAATTAGGAATGAGGAACTCCATTTGGCATGTTGGTTTCGAAAAATTATCATATTTTCGAGTGAAAAAGTCAAGATATTTCATATTAATTATAATATCTTTTTTTCATACCTTAGTACATATTTTGTGTCTTGATTCCTCAGTTCAATCCCAATATTTTTTTAAATAATTTATTAATGATTAACAGGAGGTTAATTTCAACGAAAGGTTGAGGTTTCAACGAAATTTACGGTTTGATGGGGGGACTCTGGGGTCTTCACCGCCGCGGCTCCTCCAAAGCACTAAGTCCTCCCGTCTAACCGTCGATTTCCTTGAAAAAATAATGCACGTTTTTCCCCGTTCAAACAAAAATTTCTCCCTTAAATTCGATTGTAAAATATTTAAAATATTGTAAAATATTTTTTGATTACACCGTTGGAAAGCTGAGATTTTGGCGCACTTTTTAGGGAAGTTTCACAATTCTATTCAGGAATTGATATGGTTGCCAGACGATTGAAAAACAAGCGATTTCAAGACTTTGACGAGTTTTACTTTTCATACGTCGTTTGTACATCTCAACTTCACTTTGAACAATTTTTTAAAAACATACATTTAATGTTATTGGGCATCAAAAAGATTGCAAATTTTACGCTTTTTCCGGCGGATTTTTTAGATTTGAGCTAACTCTTGAATTAAGGGTGTTATAGTACATTTATTGAGCAAAGATCAAAAACACGAGTGAAAAAGGGCATTTTGAGGGGGGATACCAACAAATTTCAGAAGGCACTTTTTGTTGGAAATTAGTTGTAGAACACGTGGAAAAAAGCTCGTGAACCACTCGTCTTACACCCTGTATAGTGACTTTAACTTTTATCTATAAAATAAATAATATATTATTTATTTGCTATAGTAGTGCTATAGCACTTCATTTTTAACGACCAAGCAGCTTTAAATGACTAGAGCCACCGTATTTTGCTGAAATCGAATAATATTGGTCCACCAAACTTAAATACTCCTGGCATTTAGTAGTTGAGAGTTCCTTGAATGACTTTCGTTTGTGTTTGCCTGTATGTAGGTATGTCGTTTCATTCGGGCTCAATTTATTTTCCTGGGCAAAATACGAGCTGTACGATCTCACAGTCCGATTTTGATACAATAGAATTCGGTGTTTGTGTGAGTAGGCCCCAAGACGGACTCCTTTGATTTTCCATTCTATGAATTTCCTGTCATGAAATTGATCCCCACGATCTTGTTGATAGTTTTCTAACTTGGCCAACATTTACACATGTGTAGATGATGGCCAATTTAGAAAACTATCAACAAGATCGTGGAGATCAATTTCATGACAGGAAATTCATAGAAGGCATAGTTCTGCATTATTACAATATAGTTTCACTATCGTAAAAAATGATTTGCATTCACTTGTAAGCAAATAAATTTCATTGAGAAGATCGAGGAAATACCCCATCTCCTACTCATCCCACTTCATTTCAACACCAATGGACAGTGTAATTACACAATTTCTAGAAGGGTTGGACAATGTTGAGAGCCAAATCCAATGAAAGCTTGACAGAAAGATCCAAGTTGTGTCTTCCAATTTCCAGGCCTGCGTCGTCGTTTCTTAACCTGATTAAGACAACAGAGATCTTGACATGGTTTGATTGGTCCGGTGCTGTGGGTGGATGCTGACAATTAGTTCTGAAAGGACTTGTGTGTCTTGACGAAGAAATAGGAGAGGAGGGGGGTAGTCCAGAGGGGGCCATGGTGCTGGTGATGGAATGAGGGGGGGGGGGGGTCGATGTATCACTGTCACTCTATCTTGGAGGCTCTTATTGCTCCCTCGCTTTCGGACCCCCTTCAATAACTATACGGCTCCTGTGTGGGCCCTTTCCCGGGGCTGGCCTGTCAACACAATCCCTTTTCCTTCCTACAGCAATATCGTAACAGATTTGGTAAGTGTAAGCCTTATTTTTCCTCCTTCCCCTTCAGACTTTGCAAGTGTCTACTGGTCCACGACTGCTAAAAGTGGAATATTACAAAGTAATAAACAACGAAAATGCCACATCTGGTCTTTCCTGCTCCTCAAATCCCAAGAAGAAAAATTGACATCCATCAAATAAAAAAGAGGACTACCATGAATTAAATCTATTTATACGAGAATATATTCCGGCATTAATTGTGTTCATCTAAGTCACGACCATGCAATTGATTTGGTAAATTGGTCTTCATTCGATTAGTAAAACGCTGCAAATCATTGCCCAAAGGTTTATTATTTTCTGTATAGATCACCCTTCTGTATAGATCCCTCCCTACCAACCATAGGTACCTACTACCTACTAGGGCATTTTAGAAAATTTCAACCCTTCATTTCCATTTGGTTGGTGGTTGGGGTTGAAATTTTCTAAAATGCCCTAGTAGGTAGTAGGTACCTATAGATGGTAGGGAGGGATCTATACAGAAGAGTGATCTATACAGAAAATAATAAACCTTTGGGCAATGATTTGCAGCGTTTTTTTTTGTTTTTACCTACCAACTTTTTTTTACATACCAACCATTGGTAGAAACTACCTACCACACCATACTGCCTTCACACCTTCATAATCAAGTTTATTAGAAAGAACTATACGCTTCACACTCGATTCGAAAAATAGAAAGCTTCATATGGAGATTTGATTACTGGTTGCTCAGAAAGCAAAATTGAATACAAATCGGAGAAATGAACAGCGATCGCATTTTAGTCAGATAAAATTTGAACGGAGATGAGACCTGTTTTGTGATTCACACACGTGATTCTGTTTTATCGAAGGAAACCCCTCAAGTACTCGTAGGGAGCGAACGAACCTTGAAACGTAAAACATCAAATTTTGAGAGGGGATTAATTTTTTTTTTCTTGCTCCATTCCAATAGTAAACCTAAACGGTGTTTCGTTGATCGATAGTGCTATTTAAAATTACAAAAAAAAATTAAAAAATATCATCACGACTATGTATATTTTCTCTCATAGAACTGATCTCATCGACGTCCCTGCGTCCTTCCAGCCTTTCTTCTTTTGAGATAGGTGTGAGGATAGGAAATGAGTGGATGATCCTCAGTTTTCTTTAAAATGTTTAGTTTGTCGAGCCAGCACTCGCCGTAAGCATCGTCAGGACAAATTTTCTAATCAATTTCTTCCAATTTGCGTTGCACTCGTTGTGTTGGTTGGTGGGGCTGATCCCATCAAAATTACCAGAATCGAAATATTATCACGACTATGTATGTCCTCTCACATAGAATTTGACGTTATATAATTTTTTTGGCTCTCAGTGGGCAGGAGTTCAAAAAAAAACTTAATAACCAGATAGTTGAAAAATGGTACATTTTAATATTTTTCAAATAAAAAAGGAGGACTTTAATTTCTTGTAAGAATTGTATCATAACCGAACACTCATATAATATATGAGTGTTCGGTTAATACATATTATGTATTTGCGGGTTTGGAGCAAAATTGCGTAAGATGAACTCGTTGAATAGGCATCCAAAAATATTTTACTTCAGGTTCAGGATTCAAAAAATGCAGTAGCCAACTTGCACAGGTCATCCCAAGGAGATGCCATCCTTATTCCAACTTGGTAGTTACTCCCTTCCTGAGTGAGTAAACGAAACAACGTCTGGTCTGTTCCCAACTAGCCCATGGAATCATCGATCTTCCTTACAACTCACCAGTCTATTAAGGAGAGGAACTTCCTACGACTGATTATGTGGACTTGAGCTGTTTCCTCGACTGTAACTTCTAAACTTTGTTCAGTAGTTCTGAATTGAAGATTCTAACGAAAGGAACTTTGGTGAAACTCCGTGAAACTTTAAGACCCCTTCTGGAACCAATTATTGACTTATCTACCAGTACCACTTTCAGTAGTAAAAATGAAACAAAACTAGGACCAATGGAGCTAAGTGTTGATCAATGATAAGAACGACATCATGAATGTGGGATTCCTTGCTAACAGAGTATTTTAGTGTAAAAGGTAAAGGCGATAAATATGGCGAAAGAGAGAGAGAGAGAGAAGTTGACGTCTGGTTTGATGTTAACTTGATTTTTGTTCTCCTTGCAAAGGAAGTCAAATTTATACACCGAAAATAGGTGCGCTCCTCGGCCACCTAGTGAGCAAAGTACGACTACCATTGAGTCGCCTTCCAACTTTTAGAGATCATGTTGTTGAGAGGATCTTCGAGATGTAACATACTCGTAGTAGGCAATATTCTGAGACATAATAACTTCTGCCAGTTATCTCGAATCCACAACCTCGTTTTTCTTTCATTCTCAGTCCGACATTTACTGGAACTATTTTTGTGGTGGACGTTCGGAACACAATTCGCGTAAAAATCCTTTTCGTCTGTTATTTTGCAACATTAATTTTGAATGTCTGAACTCCATATATCAATGAATGATCAGTGAGTTCAACAATCAATGCATTATTATAGTAACGATGACATGCTGCCTGCATTCCTTACTGTTGAAATGACAGTTTTTTTTCTCTGTTTCAGCACCCAAACCCTCGCCAACGTTAGAGTACAACCCCATTGGTTATGGAAACGCAAGCCTCCTCCTGAACAGCAGCAGCAACGGTAATGCAGCTCTTATCAACAATACTGGCCGAACCAACTTCACCAACAAGCAGTTGACGGAGTTGGAGAAGGAATTCCACTATAACAAATACCTGACGCGAGCGCGTCGGATAGAAATAGCATCAGCCCTCCAGCTCAACGAGACGCAGGTGAAGATCTGGTTTCAAAACCGAAGGATGAAGCAGAAGAAAAGAATGAAGGAAGGACTGATTCTGCACGACAGCGGGAGCGGTACGGCAAGCGTTTCCGAGCACGAAGACAGTCGCGAGGCGCTGTGAAGAAGTCCAGAGCTGCAACACTGGCATCACCTCCCTCATCTGTCAGTCTGTTTCTTCAGGGACCTCAAAGTAAGGATCTACCTTGGTCGTTAAATCATTGATTCTTGAGAAGGAATTTTGAAATCGGTTGAAGAATGGACAGATTAATTTTGGGGATTCCCAATTATACTCTTATAGTATATAGGCCACATTGTGATGGTTATTGGTTCCGTTCTGGTAGGTAGAGAGTTGAGGTTGGAATAAGTTCTAGGTATTTTCCCGTCATTATATCCGTTTACCTATACCAGTTTCATATAGATTCAAGTCCTATATGCGATCGGTACTTCCTGTTTCTTATTTTGCCATTCTTCAGCCCATATGAACGTTGGAAAGAAGAGACGAAACCCATGTCACAATCCGAGAAGGTAATATCTTTGTGAGATCTGCTATCTGGAATTTTTTGTAAAAACATGAATGTCTGTACCTTCAACCTCACTCATCTTCCAATAATCGAAGCTACATTTTGGAGGGTTTTCCAAATAAACGGTGTTGATCCGAGTGGCGAAATATTAACTAATTAAAAAAAATTAAATTTGAACTAATAAAACGATTCCAAATCAAATCTAACTGACCATTCTAGAAAATTTTGAAGAAAATCGCAAGATTCAAATAGGCGGAGAATAGGGTCTCATCATCCGTTATCAAATATATTGTTTTACATGGTGTTTTTTAATGAAAATTGTTTGTCATAGTTCAATCTAGCTCTTAAATTGAAGTCTGATTGACAAATGAGAACCAGTCAAGGACCCGATTTTATCTATGATCAGTAACTCTGCTTCCCTGGAAGTTTCGTTTTCAGACCGTTGATATATTAATCTGTATTGTTCATTATTGTTAAACAATAATTTATTAATTTTTATTTTTATGGTCAGTAACTATGCTTCCCTGGAAGTTTCGTTTTCAGACCGTTGATATATTAATCTGTATTGTTCAATATTGTTGAACAATAATTCATTAATTTTTATTTTTGTCACTTCTACATAATTGTGTCAGCGGAAAGAATGTATTCACTTGACCCAAAACGATTCTAGTCATAAGTAAAAAAAGTATAGGTATAGATAGATCAAGCAGTACACATTCTTCTTTTAAACAAAAAGCGAGTCATCCGATATTTAGTTCATCAAACGAGAATCAATAACTAATAAGGAACACGAAAACAAAAGCAAATTTGAATTATGAAATAATAAGCAAACCAACGTGAAATTCCAGTGAGTGTATCCAGTCATTGATGTTTCATGTTCACTGACTCCACAAGTTATTCCTACGGGGGTCCACCATTACTAGAAACACTCCCCCATTATCATGGACCGGTCTTTCAGATGTCTGACCACGTTTTCTCGGCAAGGTAGATCCTTCTTAGAACATCATTCAAAGTAGCAAAATTTATTATTCATCTAGCCCTTAAGAGTGAAATTATACACGTGCTGGGGTAGCAACAAGTTGTAATATTGAGCTCAGAGGTTCCTTTCAAAAAGTCTTTTTGGAGAGTTTAAAACTATGGTACTAATTTCATACTGCACCAAGTTTCTTTTCTTTACTTTTTTGTCAGAATTCAAAAATTTAGAATGTTTTTTTCTCTAAATGTCTAAGCTGACATATAAAATACTATACTATTAATTACTGAATTTACATTCAATTTGTCTGTTTTATGTTGGAACTATTGAGAATGCGATTTTGCAATCTATCTGAACACTCTTTGAACGGCGAAGAAACCAATAATGTATTTTCCATCAAAATATATCCCACATGTGTGGGTGTGGATACATCCTATGTTATACCCATCTAGACGGAAAACAAATCTTCCACGCTCAAACAATTTACACAGCTACTAAATTATTTATTATAATATATAACTCGGGTTGAAGAAACTGGATACAGTAAAAAGAGGCTGCTTAAATTCTGTAATGAATCTGTTATTTTAAATGCTTTGTGATGGTGATACTTCTAAGAACAACGTTTCTGGGTTTTCAGCGAAACGTAGGAGAGGACTTTTTCACTCCTTGTGAAACTCCAAGTGTGTTGAATCTCCCAGATCAAATTGGATCCGTGTAAATTTCAAATCGAAGAAATTGTAAATTTCAAAATTAATCAATTGCTGGGATGATTATAATTTCTATTACTGGAGCCGTAATGCTGGCTCGGTATTTATAATGATGTGTAGATAGGTACTTAACTTTACTTTTGTGCAGGCTGATAGGAAATGATCGATATTTTACAACTACGTGAAATGGCATTGATTTATAAATAATCAATAAACCTTGTACACTCATGTGTATTTCAATCACCTGGTTTTATGCATTCAAGGTGAATCATTCACGGATTAAAATGCATAAACTCCCTGATTAGAGGAAATTAACGTAATTAAACATAAATCATAATATTCTACATCATGTTCCTATATATAATAAGAATCGAACCTGATTTGTTGCATTTCTTCTTAAATGTACAAAACAACAACTTACATGCTCCGTTTGCTCGTGTCGGCAACCTGGAAGGGAAAGAAGGTATGAAAAATATAAATACAAAATATAATATCGTAAGAAATTAATTGAATAATATTATTGTTTCATTAATACAACGTATCGTCGTGTGACTTAAGAAATAAAATATCTATGAGCGAAATCTTGTTTATTATTCTATTCCTTTCAAATCAACAAATGATAGAAAATCAAGATCAAAATGCCATTCTCCGTCCTAAATTAGAAACGTTTTGAGTGAATGTTTCAAATGTTGGTTTATGAAGCAATACTTATTATTTTCAATAATGAACCTTCAGAATTGAGCTAGGAAAATATTTTGATTGTTCATATTTTAAGGTACGTAGAACCTGAAACTCAAATAAAACATTTATCCGTCCGTCGGCCGCACTCCGAAAGAGCTAATTTTTCCAGTTCCCGTGGACCAATTTTGGTGTATTGGCGCCATATGGGGTGTAGTTGTGCCGGGGCACAATTTGGATGCCTCTGGTAAAAAGTGAGGGAAAACATTTTCAAAAGACCCTGATACGAAAACTTTCGATATGCAGATATAGTTTTTATTCATTTATTTAAGATAGCAGCGATTTTAAAGAATTCTTTGACACCACCCAAAACTCTGTAGGACCAATCGTTTGCCTAATGAGGATACTTAATTACCTAACAATTAGAGAATCTTCATGACGCTTTTTCATCAATTTAAGATAGAGTTCAGTTTTTAGAAACGAATAATACCTACTACCCAGATGATAAAAAATTGTTAAATGCGCGTTTTTTGTAAAATTAATCAAACACTAGGGCACCTAGCTCCCTATCGAGTTGAAGGTAGTTGAAAGTCTTCTCTTTCACTCTGAGTTGGACAAATGACAGTGAGACTGAAATCACGCATGTGGATCGCTAACGGATGTGAGCCAAAATTCAGCTGATCAAAAGCGATCTTTTTTCTTTGTTCGAATATAATATATTCGATAATATAGAGTCCCCTTTATAATATATATGATAACTGATTACATGTTATGTTAATTTCATGTCACTCACTTTTGATTCCCTAACAACCAAGAACCAAATCAATTGCAAGCACTCACAACTTTGGATAACGATGTTTAGCTGGTAGGAACTTTCTGTCAAAATGAATTTGACTGTTAATCCTGAGCGATAATCAGGTTTGTAGGTACAATTAATGGAAAAACCCGTGTTCTTCGCAGATGGATGATCTTTACAGGAAAATTATATTTACCGTTGTGTAACAATTTGCAGCTTTTTATCCTACAGGGTGGTTATTATTCGGAAATTAAATTTTTATAATCCCTCACTTTTCAAGAATTATTGAAAATTTTCTTGATCATGAAAATGAAAGGAAGAGCAGACGAAAGGAAGCATAAAGAAATTTACAAAAGCTTCTACCAAAATCGGGTGGGCAGTGTAGCTTCCTCACAGAGAATAACGCAAATGTGTTTAATCAGTGGTGTACAAATGCTTGATGGTATTATAAAGCAGTTCTTTTGATATGTTGAGTTTTTTCCTGAGTGGCACTATGGTAGTTCTATGCTTTCCAAGATAGTCTTATTGATGTAATATTATTTTGGTTTATTATTTTCAATAATTATTATTGAAATAATAATTATTCCTTTATAAGCCTTTGGAATCGAGCAAGAAAAAAAAAATTTTAACCCCCCCTCACAATTTGATGTTTTACGTTTCAAGGTACGTAGAATCCGAAAATCGAATAAAAAAATTTCCGTCCGTCCGCCGTACGCCGTACGCCGTACACCGTACGCCGTACGCCGTACGCGGCACTTTTCTTAGTTACCATGGACCGATTTCGATGAAATTTGGTATATGGGCTCCATTTGGGGTCTAGTTGTGCCGCGAAGCTTTTGGTTGATGTAGGTCACTTCTAAGGGGTGAAAATTAAGGGTTGAAATTTTCAAGAGTGCCCTAGCTCGAAAACTCTCGAAATAAAGGTATCGTTTTTTCACAAATTTTAAATAGTACTGAATTTAAAAAAATTTTTGAGACCACCCGGAGCTCTGTAGGGCAAACCGTTCAGTCCCTACGAGTACTTGAAGGTTTTCCTTCGATAAAACAGAATCATGAATGTGAATCGCAAAAGAGGTCTAATCTCCGTTGAAATTTTTTCTGACTAAAATGCGATTGCTGTTCATTTCTTCGATTTGTATACAGTTTTGCCTTCTGCGTAACCAGTAATCAAATTTCCATAATCAAAAGTCAATGGAGAATACTGAAGGCGCCTGAGTGGTCACTGATCAGCTGAGTGAGCTCCAAGGCCATTTCCTCTCCTGTTGAACGCAGGAACCTGAAATTTGAGAGGGCGGGTCAATTGAGAATGCTGAAGGCGCCTGAGTGGTCACTGATCAGCTGAGTGAGCTCCAAGGCCATTTCCTCTCCTGTTGAACGCAGGAAGCTGAAATTTTAGAGGGCGGGTCAATGGAGATTGCTGAAGGTGCCTGAGTGGTCACTGATCAGCTGAGTGAGCTCCAAGGCCATTTCCTCTCCTGTTGAACGCAGGAAGCTGAAATTTTAGAGGGCGGGTCAATGGAGATTGCTGAAGGCGCCTGAGTGGTAACTGATCAGCTGAGTGAGCTCCAAGGCCATTTCCTCTCCTGTTGGACGCAGGAACCTGAAATTTGAGAGGGCGGGTCAAAGGAGAATGCTGAAGGCGCCTGAGTGGTAACTGATCAGCTGAGTGAGCTCCAAGGCCATTTCCTCTCCTGTTGAACGCAGGAACCTGAAATTTGAGAGGGCGGGTCAATGGAGAATGCTGAAGGCGCATGAGTAGTCACTGATCAGCTGAGTGAGCTCCAAGGCCATTTTCTCTTCTGTTGAACGCAGGAAGCTGAAATTTGAGAGGGCGGGTCAATGGAGAATACAGATGGTGGTAGGTGCTATTGATGGAGAACCAGTGATCTATACAGAAGAGTGATCTATACAAACATTTTCATGCCCCCCCCCTCCCCTCCCGACACATGAACTACATTGCCTCAGCTGATCTGGGAGCTCGATTTTCGCCTCAGCTGATCTGGGAGCTCGATTTTCGCCTCAGCTGATCTGGGAGCTGGATTTTCGACTCAGCTGATCTGGGAGCTCGATTTTCGACTCAGCTGATCTGGGAGCTCGATTTTCGACTCAGCTGATCTGGGAGCTCGATTTTCGACTCAGCTGATCTGGGAGCTCGATTTTCGACTCAGCTGATCTGGGAGCTCGATTTTCGACTCAGCTGATCTGTGAGCTCGATTTTCGACTCAGCTGATCTGGGAGCTCAATTTTCGACTCAGCTGATCTGGTAATAGGTATCAAACTGTAAAGTACCTACCTAGCTGTAAAGTACCTACCTGTAAAGTACCTAACAACTTCACTTCTGATGGTCATAATCATCATTGTGGCGACTTGGGACAAATTTCGTTAGCAAATTTCGTTAGCAAATTTCGTCGCAACAAATTTCGTTGCAACAAATTTCGTTGCAACAAATTTCGTCGCATCAAATTTCGTGACGATTTTTTTTTTATGTGCCATATGAAAGACATGAAAATGTCAAAAGTATATTTCCCATTGTTAACAATTTTTCCACATTGTTAACATGTTTGTTAACAATGTGTGAATTGTTGAGAAAAAAAAACGCTTGCATACGAGTCTGCAACACATTGAAACATTTTCATGCCCCCCTGGTAATATCAAACTGTAAAGTACCTACCTACCTAACAACTTCACTTCTGATGGTCATAATCATCATTGTGGCGACTTGGGACAAATATCGTTGCAACAAATATCGTTGCAACAAATATCGTTGCAACAAATATCGTTGCAACAAATATCGTTGCATCAAATTTCGTGACGATTTTTTTTTATGTGCCATATGAAAGACATGAAAATGTCAAAAATAATAAACCTTTGAGCAATGATTTGCAGCGTTTTTTAATATCGTCGCTTAAGAACAGACCTATCTAAAAATTTTACATTTTCCGGTTTTTGCTAATTCTAATGTAGAATTTCGCGCCGAATAGGTCAGGTGGTGCTTCATGTGGGATGAGTCTGCAATCGAGAAGTGATAGGTTCTTCTTAAATTTACTCCATTAATCTAACACTCTATTATAGTTCGTGAAGTAGGACTTCAAGATAATATTCTAATGATTTTCACAACATTTCGTTGAAGAACGAGTTTTATTTGTGCTATGATGGTTCTTAAGCGACAACATGTATCTGTGTAAAGGCACTCCTTAAATTTAGTAGCCAGACTGCTGATTCTAATCACCAGTGAAGTGAGGGGAGGTGATATCGACGTCATTGAGAATATATTTCAACTCGCAAGACAGAAACTGAGAGAGACGGACTGTTTCCGTTCGGCTCACCTGGGACGATCACTTTTCCCTTTGCTCAGCGGGGTGCCATCATTTTAGTGACGTTTTCTGTTATGAGGGAGGCCTTTGAATATGACAGCGAGTGAAAGGGGCCAGGTATCTCAGGGGGGCTTCCTTCATCAATGGGACCATGTGGTACAGGAGGGAGATGGGAGCTCATAATGGTAAATATTTGTGGGCACTTAGTAGGCTAACCGACTAGAACATGTTTGTAGGTAGAGGAGGAGGGACTACCTGTTTTTGACTCCCACACAAGATGCTGGATCGGTGGGCATCTTTCAAGGATATGATTAGGGCTTTTGTGTGTAGGTGGTTTCAGGACAAGTTGTAAGAATTGGAGGTAAGTACTTAGTATTTTTCTCACATCTTTTAACTTCCGTGAACACGATGACTAGGTGCTAGTAAACACGCTGCCACACTTACCTGAACACACGCTTGTCAGAAAATAGTGCCTACTCCTAGTGACAGGTTGTCGGGCAAACCATAATCTCCACTTTCTCATGAGCTTGCAGAAAATTAGATTCATAGATTCGTTTGATCCTAAGACATCATACCCAAATCTATACCTTCTAAATACGACTTTTACTCAACTTTTTCGAACTAGATTGGTCTAATCATTCCCATATTTGTAATAAAATTGATAAATAAAATAAAATAAAGTGTAATTACGAATATAAGTTTAAACAAGTAGTAAGGATCACTTCATAACCTAGCTTATATACTATTCCAAAAATATACTATTCTCCAACTTTGAGCAGAATCTAAGAAGCGACCAGGAAAAAAATGTTGATGTTTGTAGAGGCTCGATCGATGTAATCGATCTGACATGAAATTGTATTGGAAATCATCGAGGCCCAACTCACACCATCCCTAAACATGACTAGGAAGAAAATTGTAGGAGTTATGCGGATGGCATCGAACTTAAATTTTTGCATTGGTATTGTCTATCGATAATGCAATCACGATTAAATTCATATAGAACTATTTATACTATAGAGTTTTATCAAAATCGGATGGAAACTACTTGTGCAGAAAGAAACTACAGGAATGTTATATGATATTGACAATTTAGTCAAAAGCGGACTGTAACTTCGTACAGTTTTGCCACTCACAAGGATTTGTGGGCCCAGAAAGATACTCACGGAAAGTCTCAAACGGAACCAAAATTGTTCAGGAAAGTCTCAAACTTGAAACGCGAGTGGAAATTGGAGAAATTTTAATTTCACTTCCCAAAACTGAAAACAACCTTTGTTGAATCGAGGAAAAATTATCATTGTTCAGAAGCTTTGTTTCTATAACCATGTGTTAAGATGAAGCACCAAGTATTTTATCTTTAAGTCGATATTATGGGGAGTAATTATTGTTTATTGCTTTCAATAAACCACTACCAAAAGCACTGACCGAGCAAAAGCATTGATTTATCTCTTAAGAGGTGGAAAAATTAAATAACTAGAAATCAAAATCTTCTCTGGCAGTTTACGTTCTAGACCTTCCAGAAAAATTTCGTTTCCGTGTCCGTCTAGGTGTCTGTGTATCTGTCAAACTTCAGTAGGCTGCAAATAGTACTCTTGTTAAGAGCAAAGCTATTCGAACGTGTTCTATTCGAATTTTATTTCCACTGCTGTGACTATTGAATGAAACAAAATTGGTTAGATCAATTTTGCCTAGGCAGATGATTGCTGAGAAAAATCTTATCAACTGTAGCTGGTCTTAATTTTTTTTAAAGTAAGAGCAGAAAATCGACTCATTGGTGAATTCAGATAATGTTTGTTCTAATTTGAATATTATTATAGTTAATTTGTATTGTATTTGATTCCCGAACGGTCTAATACGGTCTAGTACCTACTCCTTATTGTAGCTGACAGCGTGTGATATACCAAGAGGGCACTCAAACCAGTAGCTTAGGAGGTTGGGATCCCGGTTATTGTTGTAAATGCGTTGGGTCAGCCCAGTCATTAGTCAGCCTTACAAGCTTGTACTGTTACCACTCGGGAGGGCCCTGTTTAATGCCTGTCACGTCGCAAGGGAAACTGTTGACGGTGATACATTCGGGGTGTCCGAATGGCCCTTGGGACACCTTACATGCCTCCGAGGTTAATTCACCTTCGAAGGACAAGGGCCATTCAATATCCTGGAGATATACGTCAGAGAGGTATACCGACTATGTGCCTACCGTTGCGGAATCTTGCTATTGTTATCCACAAATGTTGATATTCGTTGTACTAATTTCCAATGTTATTATAACGAGGAAGAATATATCCATTGATTCCGGGTGAGCAACTAAACATATTTTATAGTTTCCTATCATTTGTTTCCCTGACAACCATGTCTAGGATCTAGTTACCTAACAATAAACAACTGAAGATTGAAATCACCTCGGACGCGACACCTACTACCTACTCAAGTAGCCACAATCGAATTACTGGAAGAAGATAGAGGATCTGAAGTTCTGTAAATGATGTCGAATTTTAAACCGGAGAAAAAAGATAATGTTTTTTTACTTTGTGGACAAGAGGGAGACAGCTAGCTAGAACGGACGGCGCCGGTATTCCGAACAGTTCGTATTTTAGCAAGTATTTCGTAATGAATTTCAAAAGATAAAAATTTTTTGAACTGAGATACTCGAAGATATTATTTCCGTTGTTTTGAAACTCATATTTTAGGATTCAGCAACATAAGTAAAAGAGAGTATCAAATTTTTAGATTTATTAGGATATTGGTGTAGGTAGATAATTATCTACATCCGAAAAGATCATCTACTGTCTCTCGAAATGAAACATCTCATATTATAAAGTGCTTTTGTTGGGGTGACTCCTTAATTATTGTTATGAATGTCTTACCAAGCCCACTCATTTTCGTAATGCATCAGTGGGGGAAAATTAAGGGTGAAATGTTCAAGAGTGCTCCAGCTCAAAAACTCTCGAATTAAAAGTGCCTACTGTTTTTTCCACCAATTTGAAATAGTATTGAATTTTTAAAAATTTTGGAGACCACCCGGAGCTCTCCATATTTAATGGAGAATTCGGCGTTCTCCATACTGAATATTCATGCTCTCCTCGTCACCCCAAACTCTTAGAGCACTCACACATATAATTGTATTGCATTTTGGTTTATTATTTTCAATAATGAACCTTTGGAATCGACCAAGAAAAAAAAAATTTTAACACCCCCTCAAAATTTGATGGTTTACGTTTCAAGGTACGTAGAATCCAAAAATCGAATAAAAATTTGGCCGTCCGTCCGCCGTACGCCGTACGCCGTCCGCCGTACGCCGTCCGCGGCACTTTTGCCACTTAGCATTGACCGATTTTGATGAAATTTGGTATGTAGGCTCCATTTGGGGTCTAGTTGTGCCCCGAAGCTTTTGGTTCATGTAGGTCACTTCTAAGGGTTCCAAAATCAATTTTGAAATTTTGAAAACGCCCTAACTCAAAAAATTTTGATATAAAGGTATTGTTTTTCCTTCAATTTAAGATTCTATAGAATTTTTAGAAATTTTTGAGACCACGCGGAGCTCTGTAGGACTAACCGTTCGCTCCCTACGAAAATTTAAGGGTTTACATTGAAATATATATATATAAAAATCAAAACACGAGTGTGAATCGCAAAAGAGGCCTAATCTCCGTTCAAATTAGAGCTGACCGAAATGCGATCGATGGTTGGTGATTTTGATTTTTTTTTTTAATTTTTTTATATTTTTTTATCTTTTATTTTCATTTTTTTTTCTTCTCTTCATATTGGATGGTTGGTGATTTTGTAGACGAGTGATCTATATAGAAAAATAATAAACCATTGTGTAATAATTTGCAGCGTTTTTGGTACATCGAATATACGCAGGTTTTCATTATTTATATAAATTGTTTAAAAGTAGGAATATTTACCATTTCGAACAATACGTACGTAGAATCCGAGAATCGATCAAATACGCTTCAAATTATTGAAAGAGGGTTATTATTTTTCTTCATAGATCACTTGCCTAAATAAAAGAACACAGGTTTACCATTGTCACTACAACCATATTTTAGCTTCACGATCAAGTCTATTTTGAAAACAAATAAACGCTCCACACTGTTGTGGGTGCCTTCATCAGGAAATGTTATTACTGGATTCTAAGGATGCAAAACTGAGTAGATACAACTCGAAGAAACGAACAGGGATCGCATTTTGGTCAAACAAAATTTCAATGGAGATAAGGCCTCTTTTGCGATTCACACCCACACAGTGGGAGCTAATTCACAGTTCCCGTGAGGCGCGAGTTTTTCTCTAAAAAAAGGTCTCTAAAAATTCAATACTACCTATCCTAAATAGGTGAATAACCAATACCTTTATTTTGATAGTTTTTGAGCTAGGGGACTTTTGAAAATTTTAACCCTTGATTTTTCCCGAACCAAAAATTTGAAACAAGAGGGGCTCATATTCAAAAAACGTTCTAGGGTAGTATTAGGGTAGGTAAATTTACTGTACACTCAATAGGTTACACCTATAATATATCAACTTTATTATATTCATCAACCATCATATTATGATGGTAAATTAAAAGTAAAGTAAGCAACCATTTCAGGTTGGATTTTTGTCCGACTGCCATTCCTGGCGTCGTGGACACCATAAATCCAGCCAAAGCTGGCTTCCAAATGGCTTCCCATTCCCCACCATCCTGGAATTTGACGAGGGGGGCGATAAGAGCCCCGGACGCCGAAAAACGCAAGCTGCCGGCGATGAGTCTTGAACCCACGACCCCCGCAGAAGTGGGTCCAAAGTTCACAGCCCAACAAAGACCCCCCTACGACCGTAGCCTCACCGGAACCCCAACCTCTAAGGAGTATAAAGTAGATGAAAACGTTTTCAAAACGCCAAAGCTTGAAAACTTCCGATATAGGCTACCCAGCAATAACCAAGAAAATGAATTCAGTAATTGAAACAAGTAACTCAGCTATGAATATAGTGATGTACGATGGTTAGCTAATCTATAAGAACTTGAATCCTATAAAGAAACTTTTTAAAGAATTTCCAGTCAAGCAGGTAAATGTAATAGTTCATAATTTGTGGTTGATGAAAATCAATGTTTCTGGTTGTTTCGTGAACTCTAGTGCCCTACAGTTAAAACCTATCGTGCACTGTAGATGCCCCTATTAACTCCTGGCAGACCAGCATTTCTTCGGAAAAAAGGTCCCCCTCCTCTCTTCCTTGGAACAAAAATGAGAGGGGAAAAGAAATAAGGCAAGAGGTGGAAGGGCAAATTAAATGTCCATCAGGGAGGTCATTGTGAATATTGTTATTAACATGTCATTACTAGCTCGTGAGGGCACCAGCTCTCGTGAGGTGCGTGGATTGACCAGTTCGCTTCCCCACCCACTGACTACTTGATAAAATAGTAATAATTGAAAATAGAGGTGGAGGGGGGCGTCATCGGGGCCGGTGGGGTTAGGTTTGACGTGAGATAAGAGAGTAAGATATTATCTCTGGATGTGGACATGCGATCCACTGTCAACTTGCTGCCGTCCGTGTGGGTAAAGCCTGGTGAGGGTTTTTTTACCTTTTTGCCTCACCAACTTCCCGTCTCACTTTTTCGAAGGTACCTTCTCTCTCGCTTTTCTGACTCTCGCCAACCTTTTTTTTTCCTTCGAAGCTCGACTTTTGTCTGGACATGGAATGTCTATTAGGATCCCCCTTGCCCGACACCCCTCCACCGTCCTTACCCCTTCACAAGCTGCACATAAGGCCATTCATCAACATCACGCTACCTCTCTCTACGCTTCACAAGCAATATTCCTTTCGATATTTATCGTCGCCTTCCACTTTTTCACTCTGACAATGTCCTGAAACTCTAAAAGCCCTAGTAAGTGCAAACAATTATGCAGTGATATAATAATGATTTTCGTAAAAATGTAAACTTATTGGCTTTTTTAAGGAAGTTGAAACTAACCCTCATTGTAGGCCTAGAGAGTTTGTTTTGTCAAGAAATTTTGGGAAATTACCGCATATGCCGCACCTCTGTCATCCTCCCAAACCCTTGTTGATCGGAAAATGGTGAGGTCATTGCTTACTGATAAGTAAATATCTTGTTTTCTACGTTGAAAAATGAAAAAATCATGAAGCAGCCTACGACCAGAAACACTATAAAATACCATTCTAAACGAAATACTCAGTGTTCTTCAAGAGACAGAGTATTCCCAGCTACCCACTCTTCACTTCAACACATTTTTGGCATGCAGAGTCAAATTGAGTTGAATCAGCAGCGGTAGCATGAAAATGTTTGGGCCCTTTGAAATTTACATACTAGGTACTATGTAAAATTCGGAGTGGGGCACCTAGTAAGCAGGCTCAATTGTATATGAATCCACGAAATGAGTTAGAGGAGTAAAATATGTTGTGGAGGAGAAAAAACGCTGCAAATTACTACACAAAGGTTTATTATTTTTATATAGATCTCTCGTCTCCAAAAAACTCGGCTTTGCCACTGTCACCACCTCCCTACGATCCCATTTTGGTCAGCTAAAATTTGAACGGAGATTAGGCCACTATTGCGTTTCACACTCGTGTTTCTGATTTATCGTAAGCCCAACCCTTAAGCTCTAGTAGAGAGAGAACGGGTTTCCCTAAAGAGCTCCGTGTGGTCTCTAAAAATTCTAAAAATCCAATACTATCTTAAATTGATGGAAAAACAATACCTTACCATCAAATTTTTTTGAGCTAGGGCGTTTTCAAAATTTCAACCCTCATTTTTCAACCCTTAGAAGTGAATTACATCAACCAAAAGCTTCTGGGCACAACGAGACCCCAAATAGAGCCCGAATACAAAATTTCATCAAAATCGGTCAATGGAAACTAAGGAAAGTGCCGCGTACGGCGGACGGACGGAAAATTTTTTATTCGATTTTTCGATTCTACGTACCTTGAAACGTAAACCAACGAATTTTGAGGGGGGTAAAATTTTTTATTATTGAAAATAATAAACCAAAAAGAGATGGCCCATGGAGTAGGCCAATATGTTTGTGGTGTGACGCTAAAGTAATCTGTAAGTAGAGGGTTAATTACACAAGATCATTATAGGTTGGAGATTTAGTATTTATACAATCGGAAACATATTTCACAGCTTCTTCCTTCAGCATACTTCATATGTGACATTTAAGGCAATAAAAATCCTTCCGAAGTCTAAGAAATGAAAACATAGTGATTCTATGTTGAATGTCAAAAATTAATGAGCGATATATACCAACTGAGCAACCCCCAATGTGAAAAATGTAGCAAATTATTGCACAGTGGATTATCTTTTTCCTGTATGGATTACTTGTCTGCATAGAATATTCCATTATTAGTACCTACCTACCAATCATGTTTTTACTCAAGGTTGATTTTGTTCCTGGTAGAAAGTACCTGCCGTACATCGTTATCCGAGAGTTGTGCCCTCATATTCATAACGAAATTTGATTCGGTAATTCTGAGCAATTATCCGGTCAACTCCGATATTTCTCATACTTAACCATGATATATGTAGAGTAGTAAATATCAATATTCAGACCGAAATAAGTGTCGGAAAAGGAAAATATATTGTGAAATTATATATAGTAGTCATCTGACTCGCTATCTGTATCAGCTTCACGAGTGATGTTAGGGTGTTCGTTTTCACCGTTATACAGATGACCAATTGCTCTGAATAGATGATGCACTCTTGTTTTGTAATCAGAGTACTTTCTTTTAAACATAAACTCTGCTAAATGGCCGATAAAATGTTGTTTTCGGTTTCCGTATCGAGGCACGCTTCCCCGCACCTCCCTCCACAAACGTTCAATGTGTTGCGTATGCGCACCAGTCTCGGTAAGTCTAAGGTAAGTTTCACAATATATTTTCCTTTTCCGACACTTATTTCGGTCTGAATATTGATATTTACTACTCTACATATATCATGGATAAGTATGAGAAATATCGGAGTTGACCGGATAATTGCTCAGAATTACCTTTGATTCTTGGATGCTAAAACTGGGAACTTGTGGAAACTCCACAAGAAGGAAGAAAAAAATTGGACAACAGAGTATTGAGAAAATCATGTAAACGGGCCTATTCAAGATTGTGAATGCTCATTCTAGTACGTGTATGCTAAATTAATTTTTCATTGGCTATACAGGACAATTCACACTATCCTAAAGCATCTCAGTGAAATCGTGGGATCAGAAAATGGCAGGAATTACGAGTACAATAAAAACTTGTTGAACGTTTGCGCATGCGCGGAGGATGGTATCAGGCCGAGGGCAACGAAATCATCATGATGATTTCAAGAATGAGTTCAAGAATCGAAAAGTCCCTTGCAAGGGACTTTTCGATTCTTGAACTTCGTGGCACGTAGCTTTCTCGTATTCATAACACGATTGTATAGATGATCCTTACATAATCAAAACTTCAATCTCCAAGCACCTAACACAACTCTTCATCGCGGAGATCAGATGATGATGACATGTATAGGGAACCATCCTCAGAGTCATACAATCACTGAAAATCCCATCGATGTCGAATGAAAAACTTTAAAAGTCATGATTATTGAGGGTTTAAACCTGGCGTACGCGCAAAGACTACCAATGATCCTACCACAACGCATTTGATCTACACCTCAATTCGCACAATCTCTGAAAATGCCATCAAATTTTGACGGAGAATGTATTAGTTATGGTTGTTACTGGAGTTTTTGTTTGCGCAGATGCGGAGATCACCAATTGTTCGATAACAACGAATTTCATACAAGACCATTCACTCTAATCAGCACAATCCCTGAAAATTTCAACGAATTCATTCAGGAAAATGTGGAAGTTTACAAGGGGAGATTACAAGGGTGTTACAAGAGATATACGTTTGTGCATGCACAGAGACTGCTATCAACCAGGGGTCAATAAATTTGATGAGAGATCATCTAATCCCCAACCTTCACAATCACTGAATAATCCATCAAAATCGCACATATTAAATTCGTACAATTTTACAACGATTCACTTACACATAGACAGACACGAACCAAAACTGTATATCACTGAATATACTAATACAAAACTGTATATCACTGAATATACTAATACAAAACTGTATATCACTGGAATAAAACTGAACTTCATCGAAATTTGGAAGTAATCGGAAGTGAAAGTGTTATCAAGACTTTAGGTATTGTTGGGTCAACATAGCAGTATTTTCCATTAAAAAAAATGTAATTACGATTGATATTGAAGATGTGGAAACGCGCATTACTACAAATCGTTTTATTAACTAATAATCTGTATCAACTTGATAAGGGTACTTACGTACATAACTGACAATGAGATTGATTTTCAAATAAAAAGGTAGGTAAGTAACGAGGACAACGGCGGCCAATTTACTAGTACCTATTCTAGTTAGGATCTTTACATTGAACCCGGATATATACATGACCTGAGGAGTAACCACGATCTGCGTGGGTAAATTGAAACGAGAGCGTCCAGTTCACTCTAATTTCGATCAATTCAGTCCGAAATACTAAGTCATTGGTAAGTGAAGTTAGTTAGGTACTTAAGTATCCTTACTTCTCATAAGAAAAATGAGAGAGGCTGTGAGAAAAGATTCGCACGAATGAATGACTTAGCATTCGTGTTTCATGTGAACGATCAACCATCATTTTGTCGGAAATACGGACTTGAAAAACCTTCAAATTGCCCTTCGAGACATAAAACTGATTCCCTTATAAAAGCTATAAATTACAAAATAAATTGAGTTTGACTCTGCAATAAAAGTTACAATAAACTTTGATGTAGATAGTGAATAATATTCACTATTCTATATTATAGAATAAGTCAGACACACCTCGAGTTCACTTGAGAAGTCCTCAGTCCTTTCTTCATCTCGGTAAGCACTCGAATTCGTTCACTTTTCGTTTCCCCGAGTAGTTACCCCGCCGTTTCAACGATAACCTAAATATTGGAACAAAACTGAAGAATAAAAGACAGAAAACCCAAAAAACAGTGCCTGAAACTGAGCTGTTGAGCGGGCTGCGGGCAAATTCGAGCTGCGACTCCCGGCTGTTTCTTTCGCATCGCTTCCGTGTGTGAAATACACACAGAAGAAATGTCCTCTTCTGCGTGTTTCTCTCCTGTTAGAGTAGGAGCTGACTCTATTCTAAATAGATATTTTAATTAAAGCTACAAACCAATGCTCAATAATAAAGTCCTCCGCGGTGGCCTTCTAGAAATGGTCGCCGTTTGAAATTTGTCAAATTGCCGGACATTTTGACTCGCTTAGTTAATGGCTGGCTATCAATCTACTTAAAGGTAAAAATTATTTTACTATCCAATTATATTATTTTATTTCCAACAGCGGAAATGGTTCAAATTTGTCGAGTTTCTTCTGTGTGTTTTTTTTTCTCTTCTGTTTGTTTCTTTTATACTAGACAAGGGCACTGAATCAGTAACTTGAGTAAAACATTAACTAAGGTAACCCGGGGCAAGTGCGTTCGGAAAAACTACTAATTTGATTTCTCAATGAACAATTTTTATGAACCTATGACCGTAGTGCAATTATTCTTGTTTCATGCTGTTCGTTGGTTCATGAAGGATCGACCCATATAAGATTATATTCCCAAAAGCATTGTTTTTCACCGAAAATTTCGCTATTTGCGAACCCTTGTTTAAAACGCACTTGCCCCGGACACTGGGGTAAGTGCGTTTTTGTTCTTCTGACTAATCTAAATTTATTCAGAAAGTTCAAGGATGTTTTCAAATTGAGAAAAATTTATTCAATAATAAATAACATTAATTTTTAAGTAAATAAGGTAAACTCCCGCTATCTTCAAGATGATTGAGGAAGTCCTTCAAAGATCCACTCGAATCATCTTCGTCGAACATTGACGAATTGCAGGGTGAGTTCTCGTCACGCCTGCAAGGTAAAAACTGGACCACTTCCACTACAGGTGGAATATCAGACTTAGGAGACTTGGGTCTTCCCTGGTTTCCTGGAACAGAATGGTTCAATGAGGTCAATAGGCATGAAAGTAAAAGAAGTCATTTAACTTTGGGTGAGTAAAGCATTCAAGGGATGTTAAAATTTTACCTATGGTGAAGAAGCTCGATTGAAAATTTTCCTGCGAGTCTTCACTGTATAGTTCTGGCGGTGTTTCTGCATTATTTTCTGGCTTTCTACAACGACGAGGGAGGTCTGGCCGAGATGTTGGGATTTTTCTTGGTCTCCCTTGTCTCGCAGGAGCTTGCGAAGTGGAAGGTTCATTACTGGTCTTACATGTCGCCTGGGTCTTGTCCCGAACTGATTTTGCCTTATTTTTTTCTTCAATAGAAACCTGTTTCTTCCTTTTTTTCCATCGCTGTGATCTTGCATGCGTTTCAAAACGTCATCTGTTGTAAGAACCTCTGCACCATTCCCCACCCTCCGCCTCTTCTGTTTTGTTGGCTCGTAATCCCTTTTCATCATTTTGAGGAGGCATTCCTCAAAAGATCCTTCGGACAATCCACCCGATGATGAAGGTCTATTTTCTGCTGGAAGAGGCAGGGGTGCAGGGGATGACGGCTGCTCGTTCAACCCAGGACGTGAAGAAGACAACGTTGGTAATGGCTCAGGACAACAGGAGGGAGATGTTCGTCGTGGCTCTGGACATGAAGAGGGTATAGTTGGTAGTCGCTGGCAGTCAGAGAGAGGGCAAGAAGAGGTGGAAGGCATTGGTAGCAGGCTGTTCGATTCGTGTCTATTGGATGACGACGCTTGTGATATTAGTGATGGCTGATAATCAGACCCTGGTTGAGATGGGGGCAACGAGTGAGTGCCTGCCTGTTCTCGTTCGAATTCCTGGAATCTCTGGAGAGCGACTGGGTCAAATTCGGATTCTTTCACAGCTCGTCTGTTGAACGGCATGATGCCAGCTTTCCTGAACCCAGACTTTAAAATTTCCGGGTTCGTCTGTCCCCAGATGGTTCCAATCAATTTGGAAAACAATGCCTTTGGGAGGGAGCTTCCCAAATTTTTTCTCTGCCATGTGATTAATTGTGCTTCCCATGCTGATTTCACATGTCTAAAAACCGCGAGGTCCATTGGTTGGAGAATGTGAGTTGAGTGGGGTGGGAGTTTGAACAGTATGACATTTTCTTGGATGGCAAGCTCGATGAGCTCGATTGACAGATGAGTGGAGTGCCCGTCAAATATCAAAACTGCCGGACGTTCGTCGCCAATGCTCTTCAAGAACGATCCTAACAATAATTTTCAAGGGGTTTTGAAGCCAATAATCACATGGGCTTCCTATAATACGCAGGAGACGCACTTACCCCAAAACGCACTTGCCCCGGGCTACCTTACTTCTTAATCGAATATCCTCTATGGTGAATAAAAAAGTTAATTTGAACGTTTGAAATTTTCGGAATTTTTGACTCACTGGCTTTCAATCTACTTGCAATAACTAATGATTTGATCATACTATTATATTTCCATGGCCCAACATTTCAAGGAAAGTGCGGACGAACGGGAATATTTTTATTCGATTTTCGCATTCTGCGAAAGTTCTTTGAAACGTGGTAGGGAGGGGGGGGTTAATTCTTGCTTCCGAGTCTACCAAGGTAGCGGAAGAATTGTTTTCACTTTTCAAGGTTTGAAAACAAGTTGTCTCTAAAATCAAAATTTCGACTTTCGTTTTACTCACGTTATAAACCTTCCAGAACAATTTTGGTTCCGTGTCTGTCAGGCTGTCTGTCATGAAATCCTTGTAACGGGAGAAATTGTACGAAGTTATTGTCCGGTTTCGATAAAATTTCCATTTTTTTCTTTCATTTTTCTATTTTTTTTTTTTTTTTTTAATATTTTTTGTGCGGATTGCGTGTAGATGGATCCCTATGAAAATAATGAATCCAGAATCAATGGTAGGCTCTGCGCATGAGCAAACGTAAAACCCTCATAACTTTTACATTTTTCTTCCGAATTCGATGAAATTTTCAGGGATTGTTCGGATTGATGTGTATAATATACACAAAAAAAAACCATATTATGGTTCCTTATGATGGTAATGCAAGATACCTAGAGATTAATGGTTGGAGATTACTTACAATGCATCGGGTCATCTATACAATCGTGTTTTGAATACGAGAAAACTATGTGTTCACCCACTTGGCAGACTTTTTTTTCATATACCAGTTCTAAGTAAATATGTAAGTGTTATGATTTATGACATAAAGCTGAAGTGTTTTAAATTATGGATCACTTTTCACTATTTCTTCCTTCAAATTTTCTTAACCAGCAATGTTGAGATTACCGGAAGAGTTCGATAGTTTTGCTCGAGAGGTGTGCGAGTCAGTTATATTGTTTACTAGAACATATTTATACATTAGGTTCCCATTAAGTAAAATTTGTGCAACATTTACGACGTGAGAAATGCTCATATAATATATAAAATAGCCATAAATCATGGCTTATTCCGTAAAATCACACATATCTTACAAATTCTTCTCCGAAAAGAAGAAAAAACTGTTGAAAACTAAACGAATCGTTATTGTGATTTTTAAAGACTGGACAGCAGGTGATTAGAACGTGATCGTGAATTACACATAAAACTACCAAAAATACACACCTATAACAAAATACACCTCTGACTATCTTCTTATTATATAAAACGCCAACCGTACGTACGTACGTACGTACGTACGTATGCACGGAGGGGTCGTGGCAATGGGAGAGTTGTAGGCTGGAGGGGTTGGGAGCGGGAGGAGTCGGAGGGGTTGGGCGCGGGAGGAGTCGGAGGTGAGAGGAGTCGGAGGGGTTGGTGGCGGGAGGAGTCGGAGGGGTTGGGGGCGGGAAGGGTCGGGGGCGAGAGGAGTCGGAGGGGTTGGGGGCGGGAGGAGTCGGAGGCGAGAGGAGTCGGAGGGGTTGGGGGCGGGAGGAGAGTCGGAGGAATAGTCTTTGCCTGCTTTTAGTAGGCTTTTCAGCTAGTGTAGTAATAAATAACAATCACTCGGTGATGGTTTGATACTGCATTTACACCAAAGTTTGTGAAAACAAACAGCCCATCAAGATCAAAATAACAGCGAATCTCCTCCAAGTCGATAGATGAGAGGCTCACGAGATGACGATTTGTGGTAGTTATAGCCAGGCAATAGCCCTTGGCAATATCGATGAACCAAGGTATCATGACTGTACAAATACTTCAACAATACAAGAACACTGCTGCGATATTCGAAGTTTGAAAGGTAAGTACTTACCTAATCTACATAAATTATTCACAAATTTGTTTAACTATGCATTTTTGAATTTTATTGTTCGTGATCGAGTATGAAATATCTATGTTCATAATTACAATAAATCTGACTCCTCATAGAGTACAACCTTCCTTCATTGAGTGAGGTAATCCAACCTCAAGTAAAAATTTGATGCCTACATGAAATTACTATACTAAGGTATCAAGATTCTCGACAAGATAAATAAAATAAATTCAAACTGACAAAAGGACAAAACTATGATACAACTAAATTAACTGAACCTACCAACTTAACTATGCAACACCCTTCGCCTCTACTCTAATTTACAGGCAGGTACCTTTTGTCGAATCGGTTAACCTTTTGTAGGGAGCTACTTGTGTACATTCTGATAAATCAGAGATACAATTCCGACCAATATCTATTTTGGTGCATGCGTAAGCTTGTAGACACAATCTTCGGTTCCCAGACCAATGTTCTGGTACCATTAATTCTAGCATCAAGGTTGAATCCGCTATGTAAGACAGATAAGGACTGAGGGAAGTATATGTATATACGATGTATATATACCAACTCAATGTACGTCCCTACCTATTCCAAAATTTTCCATACCTATACTTTGAGAGACCAACTGTGAGGGAGGGAAAACTTCACTTTCCTATATCTTCCTCTTCTCGTTTTCTTTTCTCTCAGTTGACCACGGAATGAAAGTTGGCAAAGCAAATATGGCCGACATCGCTCACTCACACATACGCACTCAACGGGAACGGGAGAGACTGTTTCAGGGCCTGAGGGGGGTGCTGCCCCCGCTCAGATAATAATGATGGATCACTCAAACTTCCCCCAGCGCCCTTAATAATATTATGCCCTCTTGTATTTTGAGTTCAGGTCCCCTGCCATTCCCGTACTTTTCCTTCCTCTCGCTACCTTGACATATATTTTTGACGAGTTGCTGGGATAGGGAGAATCCTCGAGGGAAAATAAGTTTTCCGGATGGAAAAATAGGGAGGGGAAATTATGTGGTATGAGAAAAGTTGAGAGATATTGACGAAAAGTTGAGTACAACTACCCATAGAATACTTCGTGGTCCTACCTGTTTTCAGGCAGAAAGCTGTTCTGAAAGTTATACTTACTGGTAAGTTAGTATACTTAAGTAGGCTTGTATCTCAACGAGAGCTCATCCTATCGTAAGACTTACGATATATACTTAGTATATTCGGTACTTAGGCTCCCATTTTTCATAGGGGTCAAATTTTCAGTGCTAATTGCAACGGGGACTCAAGAATTGGGAGTATTAAGTATATTCGGTACTTCATTCTCCCAATTCTGGAGTCCCCGTTGCAATTAGTACTGAAAATTTGACCCCTATGAAAAATGGGAGCGTATCGTGATTTTTGGGTCTCTAAATCGCTGAATTGATCTATCTTTTTTCCCTGCTTGTCTCAAGAGGCTGAAATTATGAATTAATCTTCTCCATGAAATTAACAATTTTATTGTCCAGCCCAAACTTGCACTCCCCACGTTAATCATTAATTTTTTGTTATGTTGTTTAATAAAAACTTGAGTCTATGCTTTAATTTTAGATTTGGCTGTAAAGATGTCATCGTTTTGGCTTCCGAAGATCCAGAAACAGAAATTTTGTAGCGAAAGACGTTGGAAGAATTCAGGATAGACGATTTCTTTAAAACGAATTATTGTTTGAGATAAGAATTTGATCATAATAACGAAAAGGGTTAGGCATTGACAAATTGATCGAAGAAAATAAAATAATAGAATATTTTGAAGAACTCAACCCATTATGGAATTTTGATTGACTGAAAATGGGAACTGCGAATCCTCCATTTTGACTCTTCAGGATGTGCATGTCGTGTTTGAATCAACAGAAGCAAGACCGAGTGAAATGAAAAGTTATGCTCTCAAAAATTTGATAGGATCTCTTACCTGTTGTTGGCCTCTGTACAGGACAATTTATCTCAGCCGAAACATTTTGCGATATCTGAAGAAGATCCTTTGCTAGCTGAACTAGTTTTCTCTGCATTCCCGTTTTTCTCGGTGTTCCCATTTGGAAACAATGATAATTGGTTGCATACAATAATATAACACCTCCTATACATTAATTTCAGATTGAATGTAATGAGACGTTGCGTACCTATATTATTCAAGTCTATATACCTATAATGCACTACCTACTATTAAAAATAATAGGGTTCATTTACAGACAATAGTAAATCTTAGTGGAATTTTAGTATAACATCATCATTACAAAAACCAAAAAGCTCGAAGGTTCTTGAGAATTTAGTAGAGAACATTGGTTAGGATTGGTCTCCACTGTTGAGGAGGACACCTACTGGTAAAGAGGTGGAAAAGAAATGTGGTGGATGAATGTGGGTGAAGGGGTGGGGGAATTAAGTTGCTAATGAAGAATAAAATGCATTTCGATTCTTGAAAGAAGAAAAGGAAGAAAACATGGGGAAAATTCCTTCGCAATGGTATGAAATTGAGGATGAACGTAAAATACCCGTTCATGCCCAGAGTTCCCATTGGAAACTATTTTAAACGGTATTTTTTGAGGAATCCAGAAAAAAAAGTCTGCCAAGTGGGTGTGGCACATAGCTTCCTCGTATCCATAACCCGATTATATAGATGATCTGATGCATAGTAGTTAATCTCAAAACACCAATCTCTAAGTACCTTTCACTACTCTCATAGGGGACTATCTACACGCTAATCTGGACAATCCTAGAAAATTTCATCATTCGGATGAAAAATGTAAATGTTATGGCTGTTACAAGGATTTTACTTATGCGCATGCGCAGAGGCTTCTGTAAATTTTAAGGCATTGATTTTCATTGGGGACCATCTACAACCTTATCCTTTTAATCCCTGAGAATGTCATCGAAATCGGGTAGAAAATGTGGAAGTTATGGCTGTTACAAGGAATTCACGTTTGCGCATTCGCAGCGGCTACTATCAGTCCGGGGGTGATGATCTTCATTGGGGACCATCTACAACCTAATCCGCATAATCCCTGAAAATTTCATTGAAATCGGGTAGGAAATGTAAAAATTATGGCTTTTTTTTTTTTTTTTTTTTTTTTTTTAATCTCCCCTCAAAGACTAAAGGTCTCTCTGACGGAGGGGGCACGCCATTAAATAAAATAAATAAATAAATCAAATATAATGGGGAGAACGCCCAGGACTCACCCGACGCCGGCCCTAGGGATGAGGGATGATGAGGAAGGTGGGGGTGGGAGAGAGGGATGAAGGGAAGTGCCTCTATAAAACGACCACCAGTTAAGATATGAGCCAAGCAGGACGCGGGTGGTGATACCACGGAGTACGCCCGCCGAGATGCCCAACTCGCGCAACTCTGTGGCACTTTTCCCGCACCACACTCTGCGCCAGGACAAGGTTGCAGCCATCACCCTGATGTTGTTGTGTTCCACTCCTTTTAGCTCTGACACTGCTTGCCGTAAAGCATCTCTATCATACTTTCTTATCTTAGCCCGCCAGGTCTGCTCCATGTCCATGCTGCCATTGACAACCTGGACATCCAGGATAATGCAAGACCTGTCGGGCTTGACGGCAACAATGTCAGGCTTCTTGCCCTGGTCACTTGGCATGTGGTATAATCTCTCCCTTTCGGCATCCCAGTCGCTGGATGACAAGGCACCTGCTATCTGCTTGGCGACCGCATCATGACGTAGGATGCGGCCCCCATGAGTTCGTAGACACTGCTGCACCACATGATACAGGTGTTCATTTCCACTCCGACAGGCACTGCAAAGGGTATCTGTCATCCCACGACTACCCCTTGAACACTGTACCGCTGTTGGCAGTGTTGCCACGCGGACGGCATGGAAGTTCCGGTAGTCGCGGGCCCCAATGCCCTCCGAAGCCCAATTCACCCATTGGGATGAGATTAGGCTTTCGGAGTACTGCCGGAGTTCTTTACCATCTACTGACTCATGCAGGGCAGCAGCGAACTCAGCAGACGAACTGGGTTTTGGAGCAGATGGTGTTGCTCGGTCGCACCATGCTAACTGCTGCCTGACAAAATCAAGACCAGCAGCAACACGGGCGACCTCCCAGCTCGACCCCTGGAGGGCTAGCAGGTGCTGGCGGCGCAGAGAAGGGATACTTGCGGAGAGAGCCACAATGCCAAGCCCACCGGATTTGACCGGTGCATGGATATAGGCACTTGGGACACCAGGTGGGAACCTCAGCCAAGAGCGCACAGCAAAGCGGACTTCTCGATCTAATTCCTGCAGCCTCCCTGCCGTAAGCCTACCAAAGACTAACCCGTAGGTTAGCTTCGGCAGTAAGTACGTGCGGAGGAGGCGCAGCCTCTGCTGTGGCTTCAATGGAGCCTTGGTGATGCGGGCTAGCGCCCTACCCAGGTCCACACGGCTGGCAGCAATAGTGGCCACCCCCATGAAGTCGACTCCAAGGTACCGCCAGACCTCCAACACAGATCGAGAAGGAATGGGGGCTTGTCCTATGACAAAACCCCCATCCACAACCTTCACTTTATGTTGGCGACCCGACGGGACCAAGGAGACCGACCCACATTTATCGGGGTTGACCACTAGTCCACACCTGGATAGCTGCTTAGCAAATGCATTGAGGGCAATCTGCAAGCCCTCGCGGGTTTCTGCGAGTAGGATAACATCATCGGCAAAGGCCAATGCTCCTACTCGCACCCCAGGGGCGAGATCAAACCCTACTTCTGTGGGCAGCTTACCCAAGGCCGTATCCACGACCAGGTTAAAGAGGAGTGGTGATAGGGGATCCCCCTGGCGTACCCCACGCCCTATCCGTATATCCCCTGACACCTCACCTCCTGCCTCGAGGGCTGTCACGCCTTCATTGTACAGCCAGGCCACATACTCGATTAATCGAGATGGGGCCTCGACACCACGAAGGCAATCGGTCAGGGCAAGGTGACTGACTGTGTCAAAGGCCTTAGCAATGTCCAGAGTGGCGAGGTGTAGTTGCCGGCGTTTAATACGGGCCAGCGAGATGACAGTTTGGAGAACTGTAAGGTTCTCCGCTGTGCCATCTGCTGGCCGAAACGCTCTCTGGACGTCACCAATGACACCAGCCACCTGGAGGCGAGATGCCAGTACTTTTTGGAAGTGGCGGAAGACTACCGAGGACACTGAAATCGGTCGATAGCCTCCAGGCCCACTTCCCCCTTTCTTGGGAATAAAGACGGTGCGGGTACGGGTTAACGCTTTCGAGGGTCTTCCCGCAAAGATGAGCAGGTTGAGGATGAGCAGCTTAATTAGGAAATTCACGTTTGCGCATGCGCAGTGGCTACTATCGGTCCGAAGGTGGTGATTTTCATAGAAGACCATCTAAATACTAATCTGTAACATCCCTGACAATTTCATTGAAATCGGATGGGAAATGTAGAAGTTATGGCCGTTACAAGGAATTCACGTTTGCGCATGCGCAGTCGCTTCTATCAGTCCGAGGATGATGATTTTCGTAGGGGACCGTCTACACACCAACCCGCACAATCCCTGAAAATTTCATTGAAATCGGACAATAACTTCGTATAGTTATGCGCGTTACAAGGAATTCATGACAGACGGACAGACAGACAGACAGACAGAAACACAGACACGGAACCAAAATTGTTCAGAAAGGTCTAAAACGCAAAACGCAAGTGAAAATTTTGATTTTGGAGAACTTTTTTTTTCGTCCTTGAAAAGTGAAAACAAAGCTTCCTCTACCTTGGTAGACTCGGAAGCAAAAACTTGAACAAAACGCTGCAAATCATTGCTCAAAGGTTTATTATTTTCTGTAGTGATCACCCTTCTGTATAGATCACTGGTTCTCCATCAATAGCACCTACCACCATCTGTATTCTCCCTTGACCTTCCCTCTCAAATTTCAGCTTCCTGCGTTCAATAGGATTGAAAATGGCTTCGGAGCTCACTCAGCTGATCAGTGATCTGAAGAGTGTAGAAGATCTCCTCGAATGCTGGAGACACCTGGAAGAGCACTTCCATTCAATAGGAGTAAAAATGGCTTTGAAGCTCACTCAGCTGATCAGTGATCTGAAGAGTGAAGAAGATCTCCTCGAATGCTGGAGACACCTGGAAGAGCACTTCCATTCAATAGGATTGAAAATGGCTTCGGAGCTCACTCAGCTGATCAGTGATCTGAAGAGTGAAGAAGCCTTTGAGCAATGATTTGCAGCGTTTTTTACCCACCAACATTTTTTTTACCTACCAACTTTTTTTTACCTACCAGCTAGGTACTACCTACCACACCATACTGGCTTTACACCTTCACAATCAAGTTTATTAGAAAGAACTAAACGCTTCACACTCGATTGGAAAGCTTCATATGGAAATTTGATTACTGGTTACGCAGAAGGCAAAACTGTATACAAATCGAAGAAATGAACAGCGATCGCATTTTAATCCGATAAAATTTGAATGGAGATTAGACCTCTTTTGCGATTCACACTCATGATTCTGTTTTATCGAAGGAAAACCTTCAAGTACTCGTAGGGACCGAACGGTTTGTCTTACAGAGCTCCGGGTGGTCTCAAAAATTTTCAAAAATCCAATACTATTTAAAATTGGTGAAAAAACGATACCTTTATTTCGAGAGTTTTCGAGCTAGGGCACTCTCGAAAATTTCAACCCTTAATTTTCACCCCTTAGAAGTGACTTACATCAACCAAAGCTTCGCGGCACAACTAGACCCCGAATGGAGCCCATATACCAAATTTGAACCAAATCGGTCCAGTGTTGCTAAGAAAAGTGCCGCGTACGGCGTACGGCCGGAAATTTTTTTATTCGATTTTCGTATTCTACGTAGTACTTTGAAACGTAAAACATCAAATTTTGAGGGGGGGTTAAAATTTTTTTTTTCTTGCTCGATTCCAAAGGCTTATTATTGAAAATAATGTACCAAAAATGGATTGACGCAGATTGAATTCCAGTCTTGTACAGGTAAATAAGATTCTGATGGCTCTTACTCAACCGATTACAAAAATGTTGCGTCAGTTTTAGTCCTTCCTGCTCAGCCGACACACAGAACTTCCATTTCCATTTTCAATCTTGTGGATTGAGCAAAAAAGACACTAGATTTTACACACATTAGAGATGTTTGGAGCCGATTTCATCAATTCGGATTACTTGAGTAGTTGATCCTCGACAGAGGATTAAGTTAGATGAAATGAGTCGATAGAAGTTAATATATTCCTCATTGAACAACATACGTCACTAAACATCTTTAATGGTAGGTCCAAGGGCAAGTTCCACTACCCAGAAGGTTGGTTTAAATTGGGGTAGTTCAAGTCGTAATTATGCCCAGATGATCCGTAATAAAGCGCTCTTCAACTGTCAACAAACAAATTGATGTGACAAAGACCGTTGCATAGAAGGGACTGACCAAATTTTTGGAGTCAAAGACCACCACATAAGGCTTCTCCCAGCAAACGTTGGTGTACAAAAACCCTGTTCGTTACCTACAAATAGACGCTGATTAATGGATATTCCTAGAGGACAAACTCATGAGTTTATTTATTTATTTTAAAAACATTGTTACAGCCATCCACGTGGTATGAAACGGCAAGGAAGTAACTCGGTATACCTATTGGCTAAAAATTAACGAGCGACTAATTTACCTTTTGTGAGCCCCAGCTCACGGATTTGAACAAGCAAAAGTAAAGGGGTGAGCAACCATCATCTCCGCTCCCCTTCCTCCACCACCGAAAGTCAACAGGTCGGAGCGGGCATTGTACCGTCCCCGCTCCAGGGCGCCACCACCATCTTCAGGCGCCCACCACCAGAAGCGCTCATGTCACCTTGACGTCACCATCCGCCAATCACGGGCCGCCGCGGAGCCCTGCGCAGTAACCGCCGTTGGAGGGTGGGGACTTCCAAAAGAAATCAACTGGTGACCGCGTGGAGCGGCCATAACCTCCCCAGTCTTTGATGCGAACATCCACGCTCTCTTGCCCCGCTAGATACACGTTTATCGAACCCCCTGTGCAAGTCAGTCGCTGGATCCCCTCAGTAATATTCCGGTGAGAGCCCTGCCGCCCGCGAGTTTATTACTTGAGCCAACCCCCCTGTTCAACCTGGTAAGACTTCGTGACATCCAGCTTGAACACCCATCCCCCAAGAACATCTCAACGCACTACCGACGGATTTCCTACGGGCCCCGACGCTGTGAGTGTAATAAACCAAATATCTATACATTGGCCAATGATAGTGTGTTCAAATGGTGTAGATGTAAATTCAGTCATAGTAAAGTAAAGAACATTTTAGTAGTAAAGTCAGTCAGTCAAGATAAGAGTCAGATATTGTTGAAATTGATTAAAGTCAGTCGTAAAGTCGTATTAAGAGAAAAGGAGAAGGAGAAGTCAAACGCACGTATTTCATGTAAACCTTTTATTTGTATAATTTGTACTTGCTTGCAACCGAACTTAATGTAGAGTCAAAATTACCTTTATTTTCATTAAATCGTTCCTATTAGATTGTACAATTTTGCATTTCTCATTTCATTCTCCTTATTCCGTAACAGACAGGTTTACGTGTGAACGCACTCTTTTCGTGCGATCACACCTTTTTAGTGCACAATACATTGTTTTAGTGCGACGCATTGTTTTCGTGCGTGCGCCAATTTAGCCGTGCAATCGTATCATTTTTCGTGCACTCTTAGCTCCCTTCAGGAATCGAACTTCCGTCCTTCAGACATAACAATAATATTTCAAACAGTTAGTAACCAACCCTTCAGGTGTTACCTTGATATTGAGAGCCTTCAGCTACCTCCGAGCCGCTACAGCTGTCTACCAGGTAATTATCATTAAATTCATTAAATTTAGATTACCTTTTATTTATGTCAATATAGCCTCTCAACCTATATTTGGATCGGTTTTAAAACGGGCTTACTCGAGAATCTTAAATTCAACGGTGAAGCCCAAAGCTTACAAATGGTGGCAGCGCGTTAGGATTATCACATTCGAAAATTACCTTCAGTAATTAACGAATGCGATTAGGAGTGCAAGCTTCACTTGCAACGAACTCACAAAACAGGAAAAGTAAGCAAACCAATCCGACATAAATATTTCGAAGCAAATCGAAATCGGAAGTCAAATGGTCGAACTGTCTGAAAACGGAATAGGTGGAAAATAGGTAGGATGTGCATCCATTTTTGTTATTCTTAGGAAAAGTGACACCAGCACTCCCTATTTGCCTTTCGTTTGCTGAATCGCCTTGTGATTTAGACAGAAACAGACAGACAAGACAGATTTTCTTTCCTTCCAGTGGAAGTATTTTACCCAATTGTGACCACACCAACAAAACCTATCGTACAACATGTCGCTCAACTTTTTGACAAACGGCGATAGGGATGATGACGACACACCTTCAACGGCAAATACCGAAGCCGTTGAGGTGATGACCCAAACCATGAGGGAAATGAACTTACTCCTTCAACGGTTAAACACGAGTTCAACCGACAACAACCGAGACGAGATTCCACGTTCGGTGTCTTCCGAAATTGAGCCATGGGATCCGGATGCAACGGGCACGATGAGTGTAACCTCGTTTTTCGCTAATTTCGAAATGGTAGCCGCGGATTTAAATTCACGACTCAAATATCGCCTTCTCCGTACAAAAACCCGAGGTACCGCAAAACAGTTCCTAATTGACCGGGATGATTCGTTAGATACGGATAACGTGTACGAAGCGGCAAAAGCGGATATGATCACGTGGTTTCAGAAGGAGAACCCCCAGCACGCAGCCGCGCTCTTGTGGACGGTGAAACGAAACTCTAGCGAGACGCTCCGCCAGCTCGCCGACAGAGTGCGTAACCTTGCACGCTGCGCAGTAATGGAAGAGGGAAAGACGCTCCGCCGACCTGAAAAAAATGAATGGGTCGAAACCAAAACGTTGAGTGCATTCATCCGGGGAGTGGAGAAACAAGTGAGCGCATTCCTTGTCGCAAACCGACCACGTTCACTACAGGAAGCGCTGAAAAAAGCGGAACAACTCGAAGAAACCCTCGAGACCACACCCGACCTTGACGAAAAATGGGAATTAGCGGCCGTTAGTGGGGACCGTAGATGCTGTGCGTGCGACGTGATTTAAGGAAATTTATGAGAACGTGGCTCAGACAATAAATTGAAATTGGTATGAAAGCGGTACCTGGGTGTCGTCGACGACGAGTGGAGAGGGGCCCCCTCCGTTGACAGGCTGCGAAGATCTGGCGGGATCCAATTTACGTAGGTATATTGTCAGAGCCCACGTATATATTACGATAAATTTAATTTTAAATTCACTCAAAAAAAAGACGCGTGAAAAACTTTAGAGCGAGGAGCGTAGTGGCTTGGGCGAGTGTCGCAGGCGAAGTGGGGAGAATGATAGGACGCACGCCGTCAAGAGAAAGCATTGTGCACAGACATGAACGGAAACATTAAACGCCGTTTGACCCGTAAACAACCAATCGAATGGAATGCGATAAGAACGCAACATTTTCCACCCACCCAAAATAACATTTTGAAAACAAATTTATAAATTGCGTCATTTTATGCGCACAAAGGAGAACAAATTTTAAATATACTTCAACAGTGCAAAATAGTGCACTATGTAAACTAGAACTAGAAATAAGTTAATTGAACAAACATGCAGAGGAACAAGGTAAGTTGGTGGAAAATGGGCAAGAGGTTAGGAAGAGTGAAAAGTTTTAGAGTGCTGTTTTGGAACTGGTTCTACCGTTTCAACTGGGGGAAGCGCAACCAGCTTCTGCGCAGGTCGAACCAATGACCCAGTAGGAGTGCAGACCTTGACGTTGCGGACAACTCCGTCTCTTCCAGAGTAGGTTTCTTCGATTCTTCCAATGGGCCATTGAAGTGGGGCGGTATTTGGAGTTTTAACATAGACGACATCTCCAACAGCAAGGTTGTCACGAGGATGAATCCATTTTTCACGGGGAATCAACGTTTGCAGATAATCTTTAGACCATCGCTTCCAAAAGCACTGAGCTGCCGCTTGCAGGATTTGATATCTATCCCGCAGATTATGCATTGAGTCTCCCAAGTCAAACTCTGGAGGTGATAGGAGCGGGACGCCGACCAAGAAGTGCCCTGGAGTTAAATAATCCGTACTGTCATTTGGATCACTGGAAATTGACCCCAGCGGCCGACTATTCAGGACGGCTTCAATGCGCGCGAGAACTGTCATCATCTCTTCAAATGTGAGGACAAGTGGACCAATGATGCGAATCAGATGATGTTTTGCCGATTTCACACCGGACTCCCAAATACCACCTTGGTGAGGGGCAGCGGGGGTGATAAAATTCCATTTGATGCCTCGTAGTGCAAGATGATCTGCAATCTCGGGGTTCACAGAACGTAAAAACCTGCATACATCGTGGAAATGATGAGCAGCGCCACGAAAATTTGAACCACAATCGCTGTAGATTCGAGTGCAAAGTCCTCTGCGTGCGATGAATCGATCAAGAACTGATAGAAATGCGGGAGTTGATAGCGACGTTGTGAATTCCAGATGAACAGCTTTAGTAGATAAGCAGACGAACAGGACAACGTAACCCTTGCTTCGAGGGGCTTTCCGACGTTGACTCTCTTTGATAGTCAGAGGACCAGCATAATCCACGCCGGTGTTCAAAAAGGGACGGCATTCTTGGAGCCGGATGGCGGGTAAGTCAGACATTAGCGGTTCAATAGGACGAGCCTGGAGCTTGTAACAAGTAAGACATTTGGTTAAACGGCTGCGTAACAACTGGCGAATTGACAAAATCCAAAATTTGCGTTGAATCAAAGACTGCACTAATCTTTGACCTCCATGTAATGTGATTTTGTGATAATAATCACATATCAATGCCGCCAAGCGAGACTTGTTGGGCAAAATTAGCGGATGTTTGGCAGAGTAAGGAAGATCAGAGTGCCTCAATCTTCCACCCACCCTCATGAATCCTAGCGCATCAACGAATGGAGCCAATTTCATCAAAGTGGGAGCGACGGGCTCTTGCCTTTTCAGACGTTCTATCTCCTGTGAATAATAGAAAACTTGAGTTTCTTTTATGCAAATGTTCAATGCGTTGTTGAACTCGACGGGAGAAAGAGGTTCGTCATCAACGTCTGAATTTCGTTTTCGCGCAGCAAAATTTCGGAGACAGCGTATTATACGGGCTATGGTGCGTTGTAAAATCGTGATGCTGGATACTCTATCCATCAGGGAAATTAAGGCGGGAATATTGGTGGAAACATGGAGTGTCTCGTGAATAGTCTCCTTCTTGAATTCAGAAAGTGCCTCCTCGTTGGGATCTATCTGGATGGAAACTGAACCCCAAGTGCTGATCGGTGTATACAAAAATGCAGGTCCTTTCCACCATAAATCATGGCCAAGATGTCACTCGGCATAAGGCCTCTACTAGCGCAATCACTAGGATTTTCTTTGGTAGAAACATGTCCCCATTCATTAGGACGTGTGCGGTCCAAAATTTGAACAACTCTGTTCGCAACAAACGTTTTTAGTTTGTGCGGCGGCGTACGTATCCAAGATAATACTGTAGAGGAATCTGTGAATAGGCAAACAGATGAAAGACCAACTTTATTTTGAAGAGGAGCAATTGATTCCAAAAGGCGTACCAATAGTACTGCACCACATAATTCCAATCGTGGTACACTAACGGTTTTCAATGGGGCTAGTCTGCTCTTAACTTTGATAAGGTGGATTTTGATATTTCCATTGAATTCTAAACGAGCGTAAATGACCGCCGCGTACCCCTGAGTACTTGCGTCGCAAAATCCTATCAGTTGACAAGATCCAGACGAGAGTGGCATGTGGCGTGGGATCCGAATGCGTGATAGATCAGGTAAGGTATGCTGGAACTGTTCCCATACAGTAGTGATTTCAGGCGGAAGTTTGTCGTCCCAATCTAGACCTCGTAGCCAAGTAAGTTGAATGAGCCTTTTGGCTGTGAAAACTACTGGTGAGAGCCAACCAAGGGGATCGTACAAGCGCGCTACTTGGGATAGCAGTCCTCTCTTAGTGTTAACTAAGTCACCAACATTCAGAGTGTAAGAGAACACATCTCCTGAAGGTTCGTATTGTAAACCAAGTATTTTTATACAATGATCATCATCTTGATCTCCCAATACGAACGTGTGCTCACGAAAATCGACAGGTACGTGATCCAAAATTTCTTGTCGATTACTGGCCCATTTACGAAGGCTGAAGCCACCTAAATTGAAGAGCTCGATCAACTGATTTTGTAGAGCAATTGCATCGTCAATTGAATTCACGCTCTGACATACGTTGTCAACGAAAGTCTGATGAAGAATCGCATCCGAAGCAAGTGGAAAACTCTTGCCTTCATCGGCCACTAACTGAATCAAAGTGCGTTGAGCGAGAAAAGCACTAGGTTTTACAACCGAAAACCAGCGTATTCAACTCATATTCGACTATATCACCATCAAGAGAAGGGCGGTAAAATAAATGCTGAAAAATTCGCTGATCAGAACAGACATTGACTTGCCTGTACATTTGAACGTAGGTCGCAGGCAGACGACTATCGCACCAAGGCGAAAGGCGGAAATGACATCGGAAATATCCTTCTGTAATTTGGGACCACTGTGCAGGACATCGTTGAGACTAGGGGTTGACGAATCTGGACGAAACGAAGCGTTAAATACCGTACGTAACTTGGTAGTAGTGGCTAGATTCCTTAACGACACAATGGTGCGGTATAACGTAATCAGCAGTAGTTTTAGCAGGACTCATGTGGCCCGACGAAATAAATTCATCCATGTAAGCGCGATATTCTTCAAAGATATGGGGTTGGCGTTTTAAGCGTTTTTCTAAATTGAATAAGCATTTTAGAGCGTAATTTCGAGTATTGGGGAGCGTGAAATCCGTACGCGAGAATGGTAATGACACACTATAACGACCAGTGTCATCCCTAGTGTGGGTCTGAACAAAATGATCCTCACAATATATGTCTTCAGGATTTCAGCGGAAGGCATACTAATTTCTTCAATTTCCCACCATTTCTTGAGGGAGCAGTCCAACTGCTCACAACAAGTCAAGAGAGTGAGTGGGACCTCGGGTGAAACGTTTTCAGGGGTGGGAATGGGTCCACCGATAACCCATCCAAAAATAGTTTTGATAGCAGCGGGTTGACCTTTGATAATGTCACACGGATCTGAAAGAATGCTTGAGTACAAGTCTGCACCAAGGAGAAACTCGACAGACGATCTCTTATCGAACAATGGATCAGCTAGCTGGAGATGCTTGAAGCGATCATAGATATCATGATCAACTACGAAGTTGGGTTGCGGAGCGGAAATCTGCGACAAGATCAAAGCATCAGTGGAGAACAGATCTGTTGAACTATGAGAGACAAAACAGTGCAACCAACTATTCCTCTAGTGGTTGGAGCGGATAAATTCGCTATGCCAGCCAATCCCATGGACACATGACGCCTAGCCAATCCTAGTTTTTGAACACAGGCCTCAGTTATGAGACTAGTTTGAGATCCTGAATCGAGGACAGCTCTAATGGGTCTTGGAATACCTGACTTATCTCTAATATGGACGATCGCAGTAGACAATAACACCCCATTTCGAGGCAGTGTGCCACAAGTCAGTGTGACACCACAAGTCACGGTATTTGATGATCCAGAGGTAGATGGTGCATTTCGCAGTGGACTGTAATTTGCGGGCTTATCAGGATTATTATTATGATTATTGTACTCATTATTAGAAAAATGTAATAAACTATGATGTCTACCATTCATATTGTTTTTTTTGCATTCACTGCACATGGAAGCGGAACGGCAATTTGAAGCAAAATGAAAACCAAGACAATTGTAGCAGAGCGTGTTGGCCTTGACGAACGCGTGGCGATCTTGGACTATCAACTTTCTAAATTCAGGACATGCGTATAACTTATGAGTCCCTTTACATTTTGGACATTTTGATGGGTCCCGTTTTTGTTCACCAGTAGTGGACAACAATGCGGTTTTGATTGATACGTTTTTGGCGGTTTATAATAATTATTTGTGCGTGATTTTGTTGATCCTTCAGAACTCTTGACTTTATCAGGAGATAATTCTAAAATTCGAACTTGTTCACGAACGAAATTTGAAAGATCAGCGAACATTGGTATATCTTTATTCGAGTACTTGATTTCAAATTCTCTGCGGGTTGATTCAGGTAGCATTTTCAATCCAAGTTGCAGTACAAAAAAATCAAACAAATCTTGGATTTGAAGACCTTTTAAAGCGTTGATATTTGTGGAAAAAATATCCAAAAATTGTACTAAACTTGAGTGCGTGTTTGAGATCATTGGCTTGAAAGACAATAACTTCTCAATCGAATTCGCTCCGAGGAGTCTGACGCTCTGAAACCTATCAATTAGCGTTTGAAGAGCAATGGTGTAATTATTACTGGTAATGGGGAGTGTCTGTACCAGTGATAAAGCGTGAGAGCGAAGTAAACTTTTCAGATGAGTGAATTTTTCAATTTAGTGTACTGCTTGTTGTTGTGTACTAAGGTGTTGAACAAATCGTAAAAATTAGGCCATTTATCTATAGATCCATCAAATGGTTCAATTTCAATTTTAGGTAGTCGTAGCTGCGATGTACATGATTGACTAGGAGGTGGAGGCAACGTAGTTACTGGAGAAGGGGATTGATTGATATTCCAAGTGCGGGCCATGGATTGAACAGCAAAGTACATGGTTTCATAAGCGGCATAAGCATTTATAATCTCAACCTGGTCACACACATCAACCTTAGCGTTTAGATCACACGATCTGATCGGAAATTTCATCAAAACAACTATAATCATCTTCTACTCTCCTAAAACGTGATATGAAAGCATCAGTTTCACTCGAACTGGGTGTTTGTTTTCTCAAAAAAGCGTCTTGACACCTTTTGCCTATATCGTGCAATGCAATGCAGTGAGTCGAGTACAGTATTTATCCCTTCTTCTGCTGAGCGCTTGGAGTTTCAATTTGTCGGCCTCGGTAGTAGACATGACCAATGAGGATAAGGAAAGGATGAAGGAATAAAAATGTTGTTCAATCACTTAGAACTATACGTGATATTATTAATTACGAAACCTTAAATTGAAATATTGAACGTGATCTAGCATGGATATAAGTGGAACGTGCGTGTAAAATTGAACTATTTCAATCCTACAACTGAATGACTAATTTGGCGTGAATTATCAATTTTATTGGTCAATGTTCCGGTTCGAAGTAGTACCAAAAATGTGCGTGCGACGTGATTTAAGGAAATTTATGAAACGTGGCTCAGACAATAAATTGAAATTGGTATATGAAAGCGGTACCTGGGTGTCGTCGACGACGAGTGGAGAGGGGCCCCTCCGTTGACAGGCTGCGAAGATCTGGCGGGATCCAATTTACGTAGGTATATTGTCAGAGCCCACGTATATTACGATAATTAATTTAAAATTCACTCAAAAAAAGACGCGTGAAAAACTTTAGAGCGAGGAGCGTAGTGGCTTGGGCGAGTGTCGCAGGCGAAGTGGGGAGAATGATAGGACGCACGCCGTCAAGAGAAAGCATTGTGCACAGACATGAACGGAAACATTAAACGCCGTTTGACCCGTAAACAACCATCGAATGGAATGCGATAAGAACGCAACAGATGCTACAGCTGTGGCAGCCTGGAACACTTCGCTGCGAAATGTCCCAAGAAGAACGAACGTACTAGGTACCAGAGAAGAAGAAGAAACGACGAGGATCGACGACGGGAACGATCGGAGGACCGAAACGTCGAAACGAAACCCCCACCGCGTTTCCGTGCATGTTCTGCGCGGACTTCGCACACTATCCGATCGACT